>MVAJ01000015.1:0-274542 GCA_014825545.1 Cystofilobasidium capitatum
GGGGGGTGGGGGGTTGGGGGGGGGGGGGGGGGGGGGGGGGGCGGGGGGGGGGGGGGGGGGGGGGGGGGGGGGGGGGGGGGGGGGGGGGGGGGGGGGGATGGGCGCAACGACGGTCGATCTGGGACCTGGGAGCAGCAGCAGAAGTAAGACCGTAGGCGACCGAGCTGGCAGTAGAGCGTCCCGATAGAGAGGGTGGTCCTGGGTGCGGGATCTCTGGCAAGGATATCGTCGTCGGAGGGAGCAGGACGAACCCGAAACGAACTCCTCCAAGCCATCCAAACCAGCATCCCGAACCCATACTATTTCTCCCCAACTCTACTACTCACTCACTCGACGACAGCTGCCCGCATGCGACCCTCCCTTTCGGTCTGCTCGTTCGCCGGCCGACTCTTGCGCCAGGCCTCACCATCTCCAGCAACAGCTGCAGCTCCCTCGCACCATCTCCGGACAACCCTCTCCGCGCTCGCATCGACATCCCTGGCCAGACCGAGGGAGAGCTCTGCCAGGTCGCTCGGTGCAAGGTTGGGTACGAGGGGGATCCACATCCCTTACGTCGAAGACGAGGTCCGTCCCCCCCCCCCCCCGCTGCCTGCGTTCCTTTCCTCTCGACGTGTCGCCCGATCCTCCTTGCGCTGACCCCCCCCCCCAACTACTCATCTTGCTCGAACTGGCCGATAGACAAGAAGAGGAGGATATCAAACCGACATCTTCTCCCGTTTGCTCAAGGAGCGCGTTCTCTCTGTTGGTCCCGTACGTTCTCCTTCCTGCTCCCTTTCACCAAAGACTCCGCTCCGGAGCTGACACCTCCACGCTTTCGACACACTTAGGTTGACGACACCATGTCGACCCTCATCGTTGCTTCTCTTCTCTACCTAGAAGCGATCGACCCCAAGAAGCCGATCATGATGTACATCAACTCTCCAGGAGGAATCGTCACGTCTGGTCTAGCCATCTACGACACTGTTCGTTACTTCCATTCCTAAACCCTCTTCGACACTTTTCTGACATGTCTTCTCTCGACGGCTTTCTTTTGACTTCAGATGCAGTACATCTCGAGTCCGGTACATACGTTCTGCATGGGACAAGCCGCTTCGATGGGGTCCCTTCTTCTCGCCGGCGGTCCGTTTCCCACCCCCCTCTCTTTGACAAAGCTTGCACGACATAATCTGACGCTCCCTCGAAATCGTTCCTCTGCTTGCTTCCCTTTCTGTGGTTTCTTGACAGGCGAGAAGGGTCATAGGTCATGTCTTGCCAGATCGAGAGTGATGATCCACCAACCCTCGGGCGGTGCATCCGGCCGAGCGACCGACCTAGCAATCCGAGCCGAGGAGATCCTCAAAACCCGTCGGAGGCTAACGGACATCTACGCCCTTCACTGTCGAGTTGTCGTTGGCGAGGGGGATAAGGGGAAGTTGGAGAGTGAGGAAGCGTGTAGGGAGAGGTATGAGAGAGCGCTGGAGAGGGATTTCTTTTTGGACCCTGAGGAGGCGTTAAAGTTTGGGCTAATCGATAGGGTTGTTCAGTGCGTCTTCTCTTTTCTTTGTCTCTCTCTCTCGCCTCGCTCGCTTCGATCAGGTCGGTTCGCCTAGCGAGACTACAGCTGACCCTGTTCTCGGTTAAACTTCTTTTTCTCATGCAGGTCGCGGAAGAAGACCTCCCCCTCGCCAGAGGAAGAAGGCAACGATGCACCATGAAGTCTTCTCTTCTGTTGTTCACCAACTTTTGGCACTTCGCAAGCACATCGGGCCTGGGTCCTTCATTCGCACTTTTGGCAAAGAAAGATTCTCAAGACTCCCATCGAGAGCAAAAGCAAAAGCATCATCCACCGCGTCCGCTCGCTCGCGAGCAGCACTCTACTTGTCATCCCATTGCAGCCAGAGGTTCAATCTCAAAGCATGACGAGACCAATCCCGCTCGTCCCGCTTCGGTCGTCCGGGAAGCCACCCGACATCTGGCTCGTCCGCCAGTTGTACAAGTAGTAGTCTGTCAAATGTCAAGCATCATCCAAAAGTCAGTGGGTCGGTTGCGTTGTTGGAAGAGGGAGATAGAGGGGGGGAAGGGGCAGGGACGAACTGAGGTATCCGTCTCCGGCTCCGAACTTTTGGTCGGCAAGGAAGCTGTTGTTGTCGAGCATCGTCAAAGAGTTCATGACGTCAAAGTCGGCCTGTGAAAGCAGTCACGCGAGGACAATGAGGTCAGGTCGGTTTTCACCTGAGTCAGGGAAGCACGAAAGGGCGAGACGCAAGCGAGAATACGAGAGAGAGGGTCACTTACCGCCTTGGCCTGGATCAACAGATCCCTCATCAGCCCCCTGAGCCTCTCCTCCTTCTTGTCTTTCCTTGCGCTCTCACCCGCGACTCCGCTCGAGCTCTCACCCCCTTCCTCGAGAAAGCCAGCCGAAGTGGCGTAGTAGAACGTGTAGGCCGCGTTGAGGAGGTCGTGCTGCGGGTTGTTGAGGATGGATGAAGGGAGGGAGTAGAACGAAATCATGTCGGTGATCTTTCCCTCCGAGTCCTGATCACAAACGATGAGATTGAAAACCGTTAGAGCCTTCCCACCGCTTTGTGTAAGTGGATAGAGGGGACGGACCTCGACAACGAAGACCCAAGTGACCTGTTCTCTCCTCCTGCCCTTTCCACCCTCTCCAACCTCCCCCTTTCCCCTCCCACTCAAGAACCAATGTCCCACTTCCTCCACGCCGTACTCGGGCGCGAGCTCAAAGCCACCCAGGTACCGCTTCAAGAGCGCGCCGACCTGGTCGAGATCGCGCGCCTCCATCTCTCGCCAGCCGACGGTCGACGGCGTAGGGGGCAGGTCGTACTGCTTGACGTAACGCGCTCGTGTGGTCGTTCGGGGGACGTAGGCGAACCCGATGTCGATAAGCTTCGACACGTTGAGCGATCGGTGGTAGTACCTTGATAGTTCGAAGCCGGAGAAGAGCAGCGTCAGCTTCACCCAGCCCTCTCTGCGTCCGACTCGACTTTCAAGAAGGGAAGCAGGACGAACCGAGAGACCGCAACGGGAGTAGGAAGTACGACACCAGCCGTGTAGACAGCCTGGAACACACCGTGCAGGTTGCACCGTCGCGTGACTTCTTTGATGAGGACCGGAGCGAGTCGCTTGGACCTGAGCTTCTTGTGGACGACCAGAAAATTGATCTCTGAAGCGTTGAGCATCCTGCCAATCAAAAATGGTCATCGGACGTTCGTCAGGATGAGCACTCTTCAGATCAGACGGACGAGCAAGCAAACGTGTGAAAAGGGACGAACGAAGATCGAGCTCGGAGGTTGACAGGAATACCACTGATGAACGCAACGAGCTTACCCGTCGACTTGACTCGCACTCCCACCTGCCACTCCTTGACGTAACCCGGAGGCTTGAGAGCCCTGAAACAAGCCCAAGATTCGAAATCGTCCCAAGTGGGGGTCAGCTTCAAGCTGTCATCCTCCGAAGTCGATCAGAGAGAAAAGGGTGGCGGACGTACCAGTCCAAGAACTCGGCGGAGTAGTTGAATCGCATCGTCGCTTCTTGGTCCTCGACGTAGTTGTACGTCAAAAGCTCGTACAGCTCCTTGATCTGCTCTGGGTCTTCGACGTTGATCGTCTCCCAGACGAAATCCTTCGGAAGGGGGTAGGGAGTCTGGCGGATGTCGGCCTGAGTTTTCGGAGCTGCCAGGCGTGGAGGAATTGCGTTACTCCGAGGCAGCGCGCAAGGAAAGTCTGCAGAGAAGGTGAGGGACGTACGGTCAATGGGACCATCAACGACCGCTTGGCCGGCGTCCTTGGTCTGGATGACAGGCTGCGTCTTCCAGAACTGACAATCCACCATCGCAAAGGAAGACCAGCTAAGTTAGGAAGTCGCTCTCTGAGTAGCCCAGGGAAAGCACTGGGGAGGAGAGCAGACAATAGGACACGCCTTGTGTTCGCCTAAGTCCTTCTTGGTTCCTGCCCCCCCAACGTCCAACCGAGTCGAGTCGCCCGACTTGAGGAAGTCCATGAGCTTCATCGCTTGGAGTCCTTTGCGCACTTCGTCCTCGTTCACTGATCATGCCGAGAAGTCGTTGACAGATGAAATGGAAAATGAGGGGTCAAAGGGAGAGGAGGACAGAGGAGACGGTCAGCCGAAGCTCTGCGTGACGAGTCCCTAGCGCCCATACCCCGCCACCCCTTTCTCATCTGGGCCATGGAGTTTGGATCGCCCTCTACCTGACTGATGAAGGAGTAGGATAACGGAGAGCAAGAAATGTCGAGGAACGTACGCTGGTCCTTGTCCTGACCCTCAGGGAGCTTCCCAACCTCCTCCATCACGCGGTCCATGATCGCGTCCGGGATGTCTTTGTTGCCGGGCATGGCTTGCCTGTGAAAACCAGCAAAGGACGGACGAAGTGCAGATGTGCTGTCAGTTCGAGGCCTGTCCTTGGAGGTTGTCGAGGGGGGCAAGGGGAGGAAGGCAACGAGAGAGGCAACGTACTTGAGTGCGTCGACAGCCTTCTTGGCCTTGGACTTCTTCTTCTTCTTCTTGTTCTTCTTGGCTGCCGACCCTTCCCCAGCTGCTGCTGCAGCAGAGGTCGTTGCTGGCGACTCGTCCTCGTCCTCGTCGTCAAGGTCATCCTCGTCCTCGGGGTCCTGGTCTCCGACGACAGGCAGGTCGGACGCCGTGGAAAGAACAACCTCGTCGAGGATGTGGCCCGCCGAGGACGATGATGCGGGGTGGGAAGGGACCGACATCTTGCGAGTATGGGTAGAAGAGAGAGTTGTGCCGGAAAAGAGTTGCGAGATCTTCTCTGGATTCCAGATGGTAGTTCGTGCGAGCTTCGCTTCGCTCCGTCCCTCCCCACCTGCGCCCACCCAGACATCTACAACCTATGGCAACACCGTCCTCCTCCTCCTCGTCGCATCGACAGCTCGCTCGGATATCGTCCTCGTCGTCGTCCCAGTCCGCAGGTGCGCTCGTCTACGCAAAGGCGAGCACGTCCTCCGCCGGAGGTCGGTCGCTCGACCGGCAGGTCATCCTCGACGTGCGTTCAATCACCCCATCTCTTCCAACTCAACCCTCCTCAACCAACTGAGAGGGGAGAGCGCACTTGATAGGGTGTACGATGTACTGACAGACTCCCTCCCCCCTTCCTTCGTCGTTCTACAGGAGGAAGAGTACGCGTCCTCGCTCGACCGGATCATCAAGCGCGACTTCTTTCCCGAGCTGGCTAGACTGGACGCCACGAACGAGTACCTTGCAGCGGTCGAGCTGATGGACGAGGCTGCTCTGGAAGCTAGTGTGAGAAAGCTGTGGGACATTGAGGGAGAGACGGGCGAGACGCCGAGATTCCGTACGTTGCCCCTCCCTCCCCCTGTTACTCGCTCCGCTGTCACTCTCTCCCTTGACCGACCAGGTGAACTGAATGGTGCTGCTTGACAACCTTGCTCGACGATTCAGCTGGGAACGGAAAGGCATCCGACACTCCAGTCCCTTTCGGTCGCAAGGCCGCCAAACCGATCCCTTCGTCCGCTTCCACCATCGCTCGAGCGTCCCACCTCCCAACGCTTGACAAGTTCCAATCAAGGTACACCTCGGAAGACAACGCCTCCTTCACGACCATCCTCTCGAAGGAGAACGTCAACCGGAAACGAAAGATGGAGTGGGCGTTCAAACCTGAGGACGGGGTGAGGAAGAGGTTGGAAGCTGCCGAAGAGAGGTGGAGGGGGCTGTTGGCCAACGCGCCCCGTAGCGAGGCACATCGGCTCGAGTTGATCGAGGGCGTGAGACAGAGGGAGAGGGAAAGGATCTCGGAAGCTGGAGTGGGTGCCTGGACGGATGGAAAGGGGAAGGGGAAAGCCAAGGCCATTCTGCCTCCACCCTCACCTGCCCATTCGCCACTCAGCATCGGACCCTCTCCCGCGAGTCCTCCACAACCTACCCCAGTCGACCTACCAGAAGAGGACAAAGTGGACGATCTCCTCGACGGCTCCCTCGTCCTTGTCGCCCCTCCTCTCGACACCTCAGGTCGCGACCTCTCCTTGACCATTCACAACTCTGATAGCCAGCACAGACCGCCGACCGACCTGCCTCTCCCGCCAGACTCCCACCTAGCACTCGCCCTTCGCACAGCAGGACTGCCAGAAACTCGCACAGATCACGACGCTTTGCGAGTGCAGGCGGAAGGGAAGACGAGCCAGCTGGAGAAGGAGAAGAAGGAGAAGGGAAAGGTAGAGGTGGACGCTTGGAATTGGAAGGTTCGTTCACAAACCCCCTTGTTGATCCTTCAGATCAAGCTCCCACAGTCGTGCTGACCACCTTCTCCTCCTGCCGTTTCGTACTCAGGCCCGGAACTCTCTCATGTTCCCACCCGACGCCGACATCTCACCTCACGTTCCCCCCGCGTTCGATCCTTCCCTCCCCAGTCAACTGCCCCGAGAGATCAAGCACGACAACACGCGACTTCCCAACGACTTCAGCTACACCGTTTCGGAGCGGGATAATGCGAGCTCCGCAGGGGGCAGTGTTTCGGGCTTTGGGGGGAGTCCTACGAGGAGCGAAGTCAAGGCTGCGATTGCTGGTACTCCTTGTTCGTCCAGATTTCCCCCTCTTGCGCTTCACAAAGCAGACAATCCGTTTGGAAGATGCGCTGACACCTTTCGCATTCTCTCCGTGGAGTTAAATCAGATCACCGACCTTCGACCTCTGCCTCGTCGTCAACCCCGTTCTCAGCCTACCCCCTTCTCGCCTCGCCCGTCCCTACGCCCTCCTCCCTCGGATCGAACCGGATCGCCCAATTACTCACATGGGGAACGCTCCTGTCGACCCCCCGTCAGCTGCCTTCAGCCAACTCGGGCGGGTGGACGATCAAGGATCCCTCGCGGAGAGACACGCTCGCTCGAAAGTTGGCCGGTGATGCCGGTAAGGATCGAACGGGTTCTCAGAAGGCTGGTGGAGGAGTAGGGTTGATGGGTCCTCCTGCGGCTTCTACCAGTTCGAAGAGCAACATCTTCGGCTCGTCCAGATCGGGTCGGTCGACGCCTTCGTCAACGGGGCGAAAACGACCTTCGGACCTGACGCCGGCCGGCAGAGGTCTGTCCGAGCGACTCAAGCCGTCCTCGTCCTCGCTCACGCCGAGGCTGGCACCGTTGTCCTCGATGGGAGGGACGAGGAGGGCTGAAGTGATGGACCGGGCGGCAGGGTGGAAAACGTCCACTGGAGGGGGAGGAGGAGTGGCGCTAGGCAAGAGGCGGTGGAGTGAGAGTCCGAGTCCGAGGACCCAGAGGGATGAGTGAGGCGGCTCGGGGAAAGGACACAATCTTTGGTTTTCGATGTTCATGTATTCTTTAATCTCTTTACCCTTCTCTCGCGTTGACCGAGTCTCCAGCCGTCACAAATTCAGTCGGTTTGCTCGCTTTGAAGCGCTACCTCCCTCCCCTTCTCCAATCCTACCGACTCATGAGGGTTGAGATGCAAGAAAGTTCGTCATCGTTTATTCCATAGTCTTGGACCACCCCCATCCAGGCGGCCGTTTACACGCAGAAGAAAGGCAAAGCACAGAAGAGAAAAAAAGAGCAAAAGAAGGGGAGGAAACCAAAGCGAGGAATGGGTCTCTCTCTCCTTTTTGTTCCCGCTCAGTCCTGTCGTGACTTAAGGTAACGCGTGATGACCTCCGTCTGGGTGACGATGTGGACGACGGCACCGTTTCCAGAGAGCGCGTCCCTATCGAGCGAGTTGAGCAGCACCTGCGAGATCGTCTCGAACAAGTCTTCGGGCTCCTGAAGTCGCAAAAGGATGACTCTCAATCAGCAACAAGAGCAGCACAAGAAGACAAGGCTGTTGAGGGAAGGGGGGGGGGGGGGGGGAGGAGGGGTGGAAGGAAGGGAAGGAAACATACAAGATCAGGCTCCCAGAGTCCCTCCGCAACTCCAAACAACTTCTCACTCGCCGTTCCAGCCACGACAAAGTCCTTTGGCGTGGTGATGCATCCAATGAGATCGGTGCAGGCGATGAACGGTTTCGGGTTGGGGTTCTGCGCGGTCGGTGCAGGCAAGCCAGCAATGACGGGCTCGATGAAGTAAGGGCCGAAGCGCTTTTCGTACAGCGTGGAAGAGATGAGGTGGCAGAAGGTTTCGGGCGCAATCTCTCGCTCCTCCTTCATCCGGTACATATTGACTCGGAAGCGGATCGACTCGTGCCTGTGTCGAGTTGGTTCGTAGGACAGAGAAGTGAAAGAGAACAAAGTCAGTCGTGCGAGAAAGAAGACGAGACAACGTAGGGGCTAGCAGCGTACAGGGTGTGAACGTCGGATCCCAGACCTGGCAGTCCGACAAAGAGTCGGTCGTGGATAGGGAAGACCTGAACGCAGAGGGGGAAAGCTCAATTGTCAGTCGTCTGGTCACTCAACTCGTACTCGAACCCCATTCCTCCCCGAAGTCCTGATGTGAGGCCATGCTGAAGACAGCTCACTCGACAAAGATGTCGAAGAGAAAGAAGCGAAGGAAGATTTCGATGGAAGAGGTTGCGATCGTTTGATCTCCGACGTGGAGGACCAAACCACCCTGTCTCTTCCTTCCCTCTCCACCTCCGCCCCGAAACCCAAGCAACTTCGGACCATGATCCTCTCAAAGAGCCATCCCGGTGCAAGCCCAGCTTGAGAGCAAGGGAAAGGAGGGACGCGCACCTTCTCAAAGTTCCTTGCGACGAGCATGGCCTGGTTTCCCAATCGGAGGTCCGAGGCGATTGCGACGCAGTCCTTGCCGACCATGGCAATGACCGAACCTACGAGCGGGACGAACGAGGATCACGGCAGTCGACAGAGTCCAAGGAGGAAGAACAGGAGTTGAGGGGAGGCGAGTGGACGGCGTGGAGATCAGAGATTGCAAGCAACCGAGAGGCGAGGGGAGAATGAGGGAAGAGAGAACACAGCGTCAGATCTGCCTGCTTCAACCTCGCACACCGAAGACTAGGTACGACTGACCTCCGTTGTACTGCATGATACTCATCCTGGGCAAAAAGAGAAAGGAGAAGAGGTTGTGGTGTGATGGGTGGGGGTGATGGGGTTTGAAAGGGCGTCCCTGCGACGACTTCGTGCGCGTGGAAGAGCCTCGGAAATCGTATTCTGATTCGGACTGTGAAGAATTTATGATTAGGCAATCAAGGCCAGGATAATTCAATTATAATCGGCCCTTTAGCAGGGAACGCGGGTGGTGACGACGAGAGGAAGCCATCGAACCATCACCCGACGACCCTCCCCAGCCATCATGATCGCCAACGTACACCTGCCCCAGTCGTCCTTCTCGCTCTCCTTGTCGCGTGCGTCTTAGTCTCGTCTGTCGTCGTTTGAAAGGGGGGATGGATCGCCCTCTGGTCCAGCTCCTAGAAACTTACACCCAGCCCTTCCCTCGCGTTCCAGCGTCCGACACGCTTCCGACACTGTTCTCGCGCGTCGCAGACAAGGCCAGTCTGCCCTCGGGCGAGCAGATCGGAGGTCGCAAAGGCAAGGAGGGCTGGAGGTTGAGGTACGCGTTTCAGGGCAGGGAGTTCTCGCTCGATGACGGTCCGTCCTTCCCTTCCTTGCCTCATCGGGCTCACCTCCATCCTAGCAGCAGCGCGGTTTGACTGACTGCCTTTCTTCTTGCTTTCTGACCACCAACAGAGGACGACTTCCAGATTTTCCTTCAGCGGTTCCCCCACTCGTCCAACTCCGAGCCGGACTTCCATCTCCTTTCCCCTCCCTCCGTTCAGACGTTCAGCACGTCGTCCACTCTCCCTCCCAAATCCACCAGTTCGAACCCTTCCAAGCCCAAGCAGGCCGCTTCTCAGCATGGACGAAAGGGCATCAACGAGGGCGTCTACGAAGGTTCGCTCGGTCTCGGAGGAGCACTCAACACGTCCCCCAACGCCCCGGCTGCGCACCACATCCCCTCAACGCACAACGCCCCTCGCGACCTCCTCCTACACCCAACGCACGGACTAGGCAACGTCGCCGCGGCCCAGCACCACGCGACGATCAAGGTGCCGGCCTCGCTCAAGGCGACGCAAAAGCACCGCAAGGAGTTTGAAGAGTTTCACTCGAACAAGGGCGTCCGGACCGTCCAGGGCGACATTGGACCGACCAAGGGCGTCAGGATGCTCTTGAAGGCCGGTTACCGACATGTCTATATCTCGAGGGCGTTTGCGCAGGCAAACGGGTTCATCCCTGCCGGTACGTTCCTTCTCCACCCCGCTCCCCTCCCTCGCGTCGTCCTCTGGCTTAACATCGACCCTCTCCCGTGATGATGTTCCTGACTTGGACTTCCTTTCTTTTGCTGCTGTATTCACCAGACGCTGCTCCTGGATGGTACGGCTACGGTGGACTCGTCAACCTCGGCTCGTGGCCGATCAAGGTAGGCTCGTACACGTCCTCGCACACGGTCATGCTCTCGGAAGAGGTCCATTTCCCAGTCGTGCTCGGTCGGTCGTGGATGGAGAAGATGGGAGTCAAGACGGACGGGTTGGACGAGACGTTCGTCACTCTTCGACCTAAGGGTCTCGAAGAGGAGCGGGTCGAGGTTGACCTTGTCGTTGTTAGGGATGGAAAGGGCGAGGTGATCACCGTTACCTAGAGAACGGAGGAAAAGAGGATCCTCCCCCCTCTTGGACAACCTTAAACTTCTGTCAACGATCGGACCACTCCCTCGACCTAATACTTCTCGCTATCTTGTTACAACTTGTCTTCCGTGTCTCCTCAAATGGATTGCGTCCACTCTTGAAGACTTCAGTGCCGCGAAAGTGAGCACGAAGGGATGGCAAAAAAAGGGTGCATGTGATGTTACGTTTGATAATTTTGGGGAGAAAAAGGAAAGATTTCGTCGTCTTAATTAGTTCTCGAGGTGCTGAGCGTAGCCCTTGTCATCCTCAGCCTCTCCGGGGACCTCATCGATCTGAAAAGCGACGAGTAGGGGCTGGTCAGCTGCAATCTTGCTAAAGAAGGGGCGCGGGGGGGAGGAGAGCGAACCTCGTCGATCTCCTCGAGGGACTCCTTGATGATCTGGATCGCCTTTCGGAGGTCGGCCTCGGAGATGACGAGCGGAGGCGCGAACCGGATGATGTTGACCTGAAGGGTAAGGGGTCCAAAACGAACAAGGGGTCAGACATCAGCCTGGTCGTTTCCCTTTGAGTAAGGCTGTGAGAACGCACATGAGTAGGCTTGGCCAAGACTCCCTTGCTCTTCATCAACAAGCAAAACTGCCATGCCGTCCTCCCCTTCCTACTCTTGCCCTCCTCAAAGACGACCGCGTTCAGCAACCCTCGTCCTCGGACCTCCTTGACGAGCGGCGAGTTGAGAGCTGCAATCTCCGTTCGGAAGATCTCTCCTAGCTTCTGAGCGCGGGCGGCGAGGTCCTCGTCGACGAGCACGTCGAGCGCGGCCATGGCGACGGCACAACCCAACGGGTTACCTGGCGTGAGAGGAGGTCGTCAGCGTGAGTAACAAGGGTTCGAGTGAGGAACACGGAAAAGGGGGGGGGACGAACCTCCGTAGGTCGAACCGTGCTCTCCAGGCTTCAGGGTGCCCATCACCTCCTTGTTGGCCAAAACGCACGACACAGGGTAGACTAAAAGGAACGCAAAACGCAAAACAATCCCATCTCAGTCAGTCAAGGCACTTGCAGTAGCTTGAGTGGAGAGAAGGGTTGGAACTGACCTCCGCCAGAGAGAGCCTTGCCGAGGAGGATCATGTCGGGCTTGACGTTGTCCCACTCGCAGCAGAGCATCTTTCCCGTTCGAGCGAGACCCTGGGTAATCCATCGCAAAAAAAGAAAGAAAAAAAAATTCAGCGGTTGCCTGGTCAGACTAAGTACAAAATGGAACGCAGCTGGAGGAGAGATGAAGAGGGGGAAACTCACAGTCTGGACCTCGTCGCAGATGAGCAAAACGTTGTGCTTCTTGCAGAGCTTCTCGACCTCCTTCAGGTACCCATCATCAGGTACGAAGATCCCGGCCTCACCCTGAATGGGCTCGACGAGGAATGCAGCCGTCTTTCCCCCCACCTGGTCGAGCACGGCGGAGAGGGCGGGAATGTCGTTGTAGGGGATTTCGAACTGGCCTAATCCGGGGAGGAAAGGGCCAAAGTCCTTGCGCGCTTCAGGGTCGGAAGACATGGAAACGATCGAGATGGTTCGTCCGTGGAAATTGCTGTCAATCAGAGGGAGACGAGGTTCAGCCTGTGGGGTAGGGGGGTGGAGAGGAAGCGCAGCGCAGACGGACCCAGAGACAGAAAGGATGAGCGCCTCGTCCTGAGGAATATTCTTGACGAGGTAACCCCACTTCCTAGCGAGCTTGAGAGCAGTCTCGACGGCCTGTGAAGGATCAAAAAGCAAGTCAGCGTCCGCATCGAGCAGCCGACCTTGACAGGGAGAGGACTCACCTCAGCACCAGTGTTCATGGGCAGGACGCTGTCGTATCCAAACATGTCGGTAATCTTCTTTGCGAACGCGCCCAGCTTGGACGAGTAGAACGCTCGGCTCGACAGGGTCAGTCGCTGGGCCTGCTCGATCAGGGCACCGACGATCTTGGGGTGGCAATGGCCCTGGTTGACGGCGGCTGCGTGCCGCAGGAAGCTGGTCAGCAGAGGAAGAGGAGGGAAGCGAGAGAGCTGGACGAACAGTAGGCCGAGAGAAAGTCGATGTACTCCCTGCCCTCAGGGTCCCAAACCGTCGCTCCCTCGGCGCGGTCGAAGCAGCTGTAGGGAAAGATGGGAGAAGGGAAGGAAGGTTCAGCCCTGAACTGTCAAAACAGCTCCCATCGCCTCTCCCACCCCTCCTAGCAGATTTTAGAGGGCTCTCACATTGGCAATGGGTGATAGTTGTGCGCGCTCCTCTAGAGCAAAGGAAATCGAAAGGCAGAGGTGGTCAGTTTGGCCTGTCGTTCGTTCGGACGGCCTGTTGACAGGTGGGATGACGTCCGACTCCGGCCAGCCTGACGCGCAGGAAAGAAAGAAGAAGAAACGCACGTCGTGCTCGAGTGCGAAGCACTGCTCGGAGGATAGCTGGGTAGACATTCTTGTTGAGTAGGATCGGAAGGGAAGATGGGGGTGTGGTGGGAGAGAAGGAAAGGTCAGGCGAACCCGTTCCAAAGGGAGGCGCAGAAGATCGCCGACTTGAGTTCGCACGGTCCTCTCTTCCCTCCCTCCCTTGCGTCCCCCCTAAGCTCTTCTCGAGTGACAATCACTGTGGAGACTTCCTTGCTGAAACTGGCGTTGCCGTCCCTCGGCTCTACTGAGATCGATCGAGATCCTGACAGGGCTGCCTTCCCCGCATCTTGCCCCCAAACTACCTCCACATTTTCCAAATTCGCAAAAGATACGCAAAGATGGTAGACGAAGGACATGGTAATCGAGTTTCTCGAAGGACCTTCCTCAGAATCCGCCTCCTCCATCGCGCTGACTGTCGGCAGCCTTCCTCCTCTGCGCATCCTCCAACTTGGGACAGTTGTTCGCGCCATGTCCCAGACCACCGCAGACGGGACATCCCGACCCTCCGTTGCCTGCGTTCGGATCCTCCAGACCAGCCAGGAAGGGCGGGATCCTGCAAGATGTACGGCATTAAGGAATCAGGGTCCGGCGACCAGCGAGGAGAGGAGAGAAAAGGGACAGGATCGAGAAAACGCACCTCTGCTTGGCCTCCTTGAGCAAGTACTTGAGATCCAACAGCGTCTGCTCGGTCGTGTTCATGTTGACGAACGTCGTCGCGATACCCGTCTTGCCCGATCGTCCCGTTCGACCAATCTGATGGACGTAGTCCTCAATCTCCTTCGGCATCGTATAGTTCTGCACAATAAACAGATGAGGAAAAATCAGCCTTTGGGTCGAGGTTTGCTGGAAAGTGAAGAGGAGGACGGACGATAACGTGTTGGATCTCGTTGAAATCCAATCCCTTGGACGCAACTCCAGAGGCGACCATGACGTCCTTGGCGCCACTCTTGAACGACTTGATGGCGTACTCTCGTTCGTCTTGGGCTGTTGGGGTTCACACAAAGAGAAACGAAGGGCATCAGACGAGGGTAATGTTTGAGGAACAACGAGGGTGGAGGAACGTGCTCTTGGATCCGTGGATAGCAACAGCCTCGACTCCCTTGAGAAGCAAGTACTCTTGGATATCTGTTTAGATCCGAAATTATCCGAGAAGGGCTTCAGCAACGAAACCTTGAAACAAAAGATTAGGGCAACAGAAGGAGCAGGGACCTCACCGTCGACCTCGTTCTTGTTATCCGAGAAAACAATGCAGGGCGGCGGCGTCTTCTGCAGACACTCGAGCAGGTAGACCATCTTTGCCTCCTGCTTGACGTACTCGACCTCTTGGATGACGTCCAGGTTGGCCGCTCCCGCTCGACCGCAATTGACCAGGACCGGGCGGATGAGCGACCCCTGGGCAAAGTTCTGGATCGTCTTGGGCATCGTTGCCGAGAAGAGAAGCGTTTGGCGTTGGTTCTGTTGGCAAGCGGTAAATAATCAACTTCAGCGCGCCGCCCTTTCGTTTTCAGAGAGGCTGGATGCGGGGGGGGGGGGCAAGACTCACCTTGAAGAAGGACATGATCTCTCGAACGTTCTCCTCGAAACCCATGTCGATCATCCTATCGGCCTCGTCGAGACAGAGGTACCTGGAAGGATCGAAGAGGTTCCAGAGTCAGCAAAAGAAAGGATCTCGGAGACGAGATTGGCAAGCGAGGAAGGGGGACGGGGCGGGAAGGGGGACTCACTTGCAAGCGTCCAAACCAAACTTCTTCTTGCTCAACAGGTCGATCAGCCTTCCAGGCGTGGCAACGACGATGTGCAGACCCTTGTTGAGTACGGCGGCCTGCTCGGCCATGGAGATACCTCCGATGGTGAGGAGGACGCCCAAGTCTGGGTAGCCACCCTCGCGGAGAGCGGTACACATCTCGAGCACACCGTCGTAAGTCTGTCTGGCCAGCTCTCGCTATAGGACTCGCGTCAAAGGAAGAAGAGTTCCGAAACGTAAGCGACAAGTTCCTAGACCGTTGAGAAGCACAATTAGAGCGGGACGGAAGTACGCACGGATGGACAGACGATCATCGCCACTGGTCCCTCACCCTTGACGAACGGCATCTTGCCCTCCTCCTCTAGAGCATACATGATGGCCGGTAGCGAGAACGTCAAAGTCTTTCCCGATCCGGTGAAGGCGATTCCGATCATGTCACGGCCCGAGAAGCTGCGAGTGGACAGAAGAGCGCGAAATGTGCATTAAGTCAGCAAAACTTATCACACCAAGGCGCAACGAATAGCGCGACACGACAAAGGGTCTGTTGACGTACGCAGTCGGGATGCCCTGGATCTGAATCGGCGTGGGCTTCAGGATCTTCTTGCCCTTGAGGTACTTGATGATCGGAGGGGGCAGCTTCATGTCCTGGAACTCTGGTGTCGGAGGCGGAACATTTTCACCCTCAACCTGGAAGCCTAGTCGCTCTCGGATGGCGTCGTTCTCCTCTGCGGTACGGTCGCGGATGTACTTGGGTGGACGCCAACTGGCATGAGCAGAGGAGAGGCGAGGTGGGATTCAGCAACAGCGCGGACAGACGCGATCGCCGCCTCTGCCTCCTCCTTCCCGACATTGACCACGGCCAGTCGAGAGAGGGAAATAGCAGAAGCCTGGAAAATCGGAGAGAGAGACTCACGAAGCCTTCATCACCTCTGTGTACTCGACTCCCTGGGCCAACTCCATGTTGCTCGCCAACTTCCTCTGCTGTCCCTGCAGCTCCTTCAGGAGCTTCTCCTCCTCCTCCCGCCGGATGTCCTCGGCCGTCTTGCGGGCGTCTTCCTCGGCCTTCCTCCGCTTGACCTCCTGGGCGTTGTCCAACAGCGTGCGTTCTCGCCTGGCCTTCTCGCGCTTCCTCGCCGCCTCCTCCTCTGCCTCGGCTCGAAGAGCCTCAATGTCCGTCAACACTTGAGCCTCCTTTCCACCCTTCTGGGCGAGCGACTGGAAGCGCGCTTCCCTTCGAACGGAGAGGGGCACGTAGGGCGTGTACGAGTCGTCCTCCTCCATCGGTTCGGGTTCGGGTTGGCGACGGCGGTGGGAGACGAACGCGGGCGTGGTGGAGGACGACGGCTCGGGAGGCGGGGGAGGGGCCATGCTGGACGACGAGGAAGAGGCCATCGTACGGCGATGAGGTGATGACGAAGGAGGGGAGCAAGGGATTACTGGCGTGTCTGAGTGGGGAGGGGAGATGGGTGCAAGGAACGGATGGTGGTTTGGAGGTCAGGCCGTCGAGGTCTCTCTTGCTTCTGTTGATAATGAGAATCGCATTATAAAGTGTTTCTATTCATATTTACGTAATGCATTGAAGATGATCACACTATGCTCTCCCGACGCGCCCTCCCAAGATTTTGAACTCGGCTCTAGTCCGACGCAACACCCAAACCCTCAAGGACCCCCGCCAGCATGGCCCTCAAGCGCAAGGCAGACCTCGTCTCGTCCTCGTCCGAGGAAAGCAGCAGCAGCAGCAGCTCGGACGACAACGCACCCGCCGCCGGTGCCCTTCCCCGAGGGTCGACGGCCAGCGACCGCACGCGCAAGGAACGTCGGTCCCTTCCTTCCTCGACCGCCGGTCCCGACCTCAAGAAGCAGCGACTGTCCCTCGGAGGAGCTAGTCTCGCCAAGGGCAAGAAGCGCGGACCTCGAGTCGTCTCGTATAGGAGCTTGGACGGGCAGAGGGAGTTTGACCGCGTCTTCAACCGTTCGTCTCGCCTTCCTTCGAAGACTGTGCACTTTGACTTTCGACCCCTGCAGCTAACCCAGCTTTTGCCGCATCGTGCTTCACCTCACAGTGGAACTGTCGACTCTTGCTTCCCTCAAGTCGCTCATTCTCTCCAAGCTTGCGCTTTCGCCGACCACGGCCGTCAACCTCGCTCTCCTCCGACCCCCGCTCGCTCAAGGAGGAGCCGAACGGGTCGTCGATCTCCAAGACGCAGAAGACTACGAGGCCTTCTACGCGCGAGCTTCGGGTAACGATCTGGGTGACGGAGAGGTGATCGTCCGGTACGAGATCTGGTCGGCGTCGGTTGGTAAAGGTGCATCCTCGAGAGGACCTGCGACCACGGTCGGCCAACAACAGGTTGACCTGACTAATCCCTCGACGCCTGCGACGGAACCGAAGAAGAAGCGCGTTCGAAAGTCCCTGGCTGAAAAGTCAGTCGCTCCTCCTTCGACCGACCTTGCGGCCGTCGAACCAGGCCCGTCCGTCCCGTCTTCGTCCCTCACGCTTGCGACCGACCCTGTCGAGCCCGCCCCTCAAGCCGCAAGCAAGACCGCCAAAAAGCCAAAGCTCAACAAAAAGGACAAGAAGCGAGCAGCGTCCGCTTCCGTCTCTGGCCGATCCACACCGGTCCCTACGTCGCCTCTCCCCGCCGCCTCCACCTCTCCCAACGGGATGTCAAAGTCGACCGTCCCTCCTTCGCCGTCGAGACTCGCCGCTTCAATCAGTGCGGCAATTGAACCAGAATCGAACGGTAAAGCGTCAAAGAAGGACAAGAAGAGGAAGGAGCAGATCAAGGGAGCCGCTCTCGTCCACGCTCAGCAACCCTCCCGGTCGTCTTCCTTGGCCGACGCCGCTCCCCTTCCTCCCCCTCCCGCCCCCGTCCCCACTCCGAAATCGACGACCAGCATTCAGTCAAACCTCGACCGCATCCTCGCAGGACGGCATGTCAACTCTCCATCAACGACGTCTCGCGCATCCGTCGTGACCGCGACTCCTGCTTCCCCTCTCCCTCCTCCAATTGCAACCCACGCTTCAATCGCCGCCGTGGCCGACCCTGTGGACGCTCCGTCCAAACCTCCCAAGAAGGCCAAAAAGACGAAGAAGGAGAAGGAGAAGGTCCCCTCGACGTATGGCGCCCAAGAGGACGCCGAGACGGCCGCGAGGAAAAAGGCCGTCATGGAGGCTCTCTTTGGCAAGAAAACCATGCCCGCGACTACTTCGACCGTCCCTCCTCCTCCTCCTCTTGTCGAGTCGAGCGCTATCGTCTCTCCTCAACAACCTGCCCACTCTACTCCTTCGCGGCCGACTTCGACCGCAACCCCTTCGAGCCATTTGGCTGTCGAACAGGCTCCGGCACCCAAGATCACGGACTTGTCGACGCTGACGTCTTCTCAGCCGAAGAAGACGTCCAAGAAGTCTGGAGGAGGGCTGAGTGTCTTGAGTGGGGAGGACAGGGGTAGTCCAGCTAAGAAAACCCAGGAGCCTCCGGCCGAGGAGCGAGAAGCCGAGGAAGATGTGGAGATGGCCGAGGAACGCGTCAAGGTACGTTTCGGTTTGTCTTCCTGCTGAGCGTCTAAAAGGTCTAATGATCTCTCCCTTTCGGTCCTTGCAGTGTCCTGTGAAGGTGGTCTCCTCGCCGACTAAGCCCAGATCTCCGACCCTCTCACCTCAACCAACGGCACCCTCGGCACCCCCGAGCGAATCTAACCGATCCAACGACGTCTACATGCAGACACCCGGTGAGGGTTCCTCCGACGAGGAGTCTTCCTCCTCGTCGGACGAGGACGAGGACGACCACCCTCCGTCGACCCAAGAGGAGAGGTTGACCGCCCCCCTCACTCAGGCGGCCCTCTCGACCCTGCCGCAGTCGGACACGGAGGACGAGGACGACGACGTCGCCCAGGGAAGCGACGAGGGCTCCGTTCAGTACTCGGACGCGGAGTACGTCGAGGACAAGACCGACCGACGAAAGTCGAGGGTCTCGTTCTCGCAGCTGTCGGCTCGATCGCGCAGAGCCGGATCGGACGACTCGTCTGACCAGGAAGGGATTCTCCCTCCCGGTATCACGTTGCAAGATGACGTTGACATGGAGAACAACGACGAGGTTGTCGAGTTGGAGGAGGACGGTGCGGTTGAGCAGCCGGAAGACGACGAGGACGAGGACCCGATCAGGACGGCAGATGAGTCGAGCCCCATGAGGACCAACGTCACGGCCCCCTCCTCTCCCATCAACGAAGGCTCCCAACCTCCAGTTCTGGACCAGCAAGACAGCGCTTCCGAAGCCGTCGACTCGGACAACGACGAGGAGCAACATCCAGCGCAGGAGGTCAACGGTCACCCGTCGTCCCCCACTTCCCACCACAGCCTGCCCGCGTGGGTCACCCACACCCAGTCTGAGCCGCTGCTCTCGCCAACTCGATCAAGAAAGACCAACGTCTCGTCCCCCCCGAAACCTAACCTGTCTGAGATCGACGAGCTGGATTCGTCTCAGCCTCCATTGACGTTCACGAAAGCAACCAAGGCCCTCGCCGACGCGTTCGCCATGGACGGATCGACCAACGGACATATCAAGGACCACTCGTCGCAAGAGACCGAGGTGCCGGCTACGCAGGTCGAGAGGAGGTCGTCCTTCCCTGCGGTTCAAGAGGAGGCCGAGGACGAGGAAGTCAAGAAGTCGTCCCCTCCACCCTCGACACCCAACGGCCATCCTCTAGTCAACGTCAACCCTCCTTCGTCTCCCACCAAGCCCTCCGCAACGCAGGAGCCTGATGTGGACGAATCCCTCCCTGAGAGTCCCGCTGTCGCCGATTCTCCTCTACCTGTTCGGGAGGAGCCCTCTGTCGTTCCCCAGGAGGAGGAGGCTGTTCAACCGGACTCGGCCCCCCAGACTCCTGCGACTCGGCGATCAACACGGTCAAAAGGTGCGGCCGTCGTGGCTCCTCCTTCTACTCGGGCAACTCGTCGCTCGGCTTCCCAAACGGTCGACGGCCCCTCGCAAGCACTCGAAGCGCCCGACTCGAGTCAGACGGCAGGTCGAAGGTTGAGGTCGAGAGAACCCTCGGAGAAGCCTCAGTCGCATGTCGAGCTGCCCGTGGCCTTGAAGACGAGGGGAAAGAGAGCTGCGCAGGTTCGTCTCTCTCCTCAACGGTCTCTGCAGCCTGGAGGCGAAAGACTGATTGGCGGTATCAGTTGAACGGCAGCCAACCTCCCCCTCCGCCGGCCGTTCCCGAAATTGAGGAGGTAGTCGAGGACAGCACCCAACCTTCGCCATCTGCTGCCTTTGCGGGAGCCAATTCCCCTGCTCCCGAGGAATCCCAGCTCGACGCTGAGGACGACACGCTGGCTGCTTCCTCCCTTCCTGCCGACCCCCCATCATCATCTATGTACCCCCGACTTCCTCCCCTCCCCTCCTCCCAACCTTCGCGCGCCGCTCGCCGCGCACCAGGTCTCTTTGACCTTTCCCAGCGTTCCAAGGCGGAGTTCGCCATTGCCGGTTCGGGCCATTCGACTCCCAAGGCCAAAGGTCGTCAGTCGCTCTCCAACGGTCCCTCCAACAGCTCCCAGCCCTCGCAAGGCGTGTTTGGCAAGCTCGGTTCGTGGCTCTCCGGCAACGGATCGACTGACGAGCCGCCGCACGACAAGCAGGGAGAGGAAGAGTCGAGTTCATCCGAGTCGGACGACGAGAGCTCGGACGACGAACGGGCGAAGGCTGTCAAGGGCAGGCTGGCTAGGCCCAAGTTGGGCAGAAAGAAGAAGAGTCTTCTAGGCGGGCTTTGATTCACATGTCTTGCTTGCACGGTTCAGCGGGGTCGCGAGTGACGAGCGTGGAAGGGAACCATCTCGATATGCTACAGATCGTGGGAGAGGGCAAGGGACGGAAAGGACGGAAAGTCGTTTGATCAGAGGAATCGTCGCGAAAATTCGCCCAGAGTGAGCATGACCTGTCAAATCGTTTGAGAGGAAAGGGGCATTGGTCAGATCTTTGAGGGAGGGTTGCGAAAGGGAGGAAAGGGAATCTGACCATGGCTTGACCATAGGGCATCGCCGTGAGCTTGACGTCTTTGTAGCCTTGCAAGTCCGAGAAGACGGGTGTCCCAAAGCTGTAGTCCCAAGCAGATCGCCCTGACCGTCAGCCTTGCCCGATGAAAAGGAGAGGGGGGAGGGTGATAGATAAGTTAATAAGAACAAACCTGACGTCGCTCAGCTCGCCCTTGTCGTCGATCCTCTCTACGAGTCCCTTGACGGCCTTAAGCGCGGCGCGTTCATACTCTGCTCCCTTCAGATAGCCCTTCCTGAGCGAGTGCAGGATGCCGTAGGCGAACCCAGCAGCGGCCGAACTCTCAAGGTAAGTCGAGGGACTGTAAAACCAAAGGCTCCATCAGTTATCGTAAGGGTTGAAGTGAACTCGACCGATACTCACTCGTCAATCAGCGTGTGCCAGAGACCACTCTCGTCCTGACTCTCGACCAAAGCATCCACCTGAGCCTTGAGCACGCTGAGAAGGTACTCCCTCAAAGCCTCTCCCTCGAAAGCAGTCGGGTCGGGCGCAAATGTCGACGGGGAGGCAGAGAGGGACGAATCGGACAGGAGCGTGAGGAATTCTGGAATGAAGATCGTTAGCCACGAATTGCCCCGAGCCCAGAGCGCGTCGGCGAACTGGGGAGAAAAGAAGAGGACACCGTCAGATCATCTTTCGCTTCGGTTTGGCTGCGCGGGTTGGAGGAAAAGGACAAACGTTGTGGCCTCCTTCGAGATCCGTCCATCCGTGGAAGAACAACCCCGACTTCCGATCCTGCAAAAACCTACACAAGGTGTGGCGGTCGGCCACCGTCAGTGAGGCTAATCTATCTCATAGCGAAAAAAGGGAGTGAAACACTTACTTGATGTGGACGAGAACCTGCTTCTTGGCTTCCTGGATGTACGCCGGTCGGTTGAGCAGCTGGCCGATCTTTGCCAGGGGAAGAACGGTCCTGTATCAATCGGGCAAGCAACTTCGACGGTTCAATCTGGGATTAGATGGAAGGGGGGACATGATTGGGCAAACGTACATCATGAGCGTATCGTCCCACAGTTGGCCGTCGTGGTCCGAAACGTAAGTCGTATGGCAGAACCCGTCCGCCTTGGTCCTGTCATCATCGGTCGGCCCAAAGATTCTCGGGAGTCAGTCCTTTCGTCGACCTACGGGGGCAGGGGGAGGAGGAGCGCGCACCTCGGCAAGTCATTCATGACCCATTCGGCCCAGGCATCCAGGTACGACAAGTACCTGCTCTCCTTGGTGATCTCATAGACGTACGCAAGCGTCAGAAAGGGAGCAAACGTGTTGACATTCTGTAAAGAATAAACACGCATGGAAAACGTCAGTTTGGGCTAGCTGATAGATCCGAGCAAGGAGAGGGAAATGCGATACTTTGGAAGGCGTTCCCTTCGCAAAGTGGTGGTCGAACCAGTCGACTATGACTTGCAGCATCTTGGGATCGGACGTGACCTGGTAGGACTAACAAAGGAGTCGGTTGAGGAAGGTAAGCCTCCAGCTTGAGAAAGGGGGAGTCCGGGGGGGGGGGTGGAGAAGCAGACTGCGCACTTTCAAGATGCCTGAGAGCGGGAGATCGAAACCAATGTTCAACGTCCATCAGCCTCTCCTTCAGAAAGGTAGTTGGAAGATCAAGAAACGCACCATAAAGTCCAACTCTGCGCGAACCCGAACGAGAAGGCCAAAGCAGCGAGCGCAGTTTGATCAGCCAGAAGGTCGGTTGAAAGGCAGAAGCTCAGCGAGACGGCGCACCCGTGAGTCCACTCCCAGCCTTCGATCCAGCCCTTGGTGTCGACGACTTTGCCTCCAGGCAGGTAGAGCAGGAACTCGCCTGTTTCGAGCAGAAGGGAAGAAGGGAGAGAGTCAGCGACAGACGTTGCCAGCTTCCTCGCGACGGATCTCGCCCCTTCAGCAGGTTAGGCCATCTCCGAAGCCCTCCCTCCATTCTCCCTCCCAGATAGACAGCAACGCACCCGTCTCATCCTTGATGTTGACAACGTTCTCAATCAGCCTCCCTACGAGCTCCCTCGTCTGGCGTTCGTCGGGCAGGCCAAGGCTAGCCAGGTAGGCCTCGCGCTTGAGCGTGCTGGAGTCGCCCGTGAACGTCGTCGACTTCATGCCGAACTCGGACAGGCCGGGGTTGATTGGGGACATGTTGCTGGGTGCTAGGAGGAAGGGAGAGGAAAATCGAGATGGAGGAGAGATGGGCGAAGGAGGGAAGGGTTGGAGGGGAAGCAGGAAGGGCCGAATGTATGCACTCTCTGCTGGGGTGCGGACCAAAGAGACGCCGACGGCTGGACGGGCGGTCCGGGCCGTACCCTCGCCAGCTTACTGCCGCGACTCTTCAAGAAACAAAAAGAAGTTCGTCATTCATGCAGCAGAAGAGAGAGTAAGAGGGACGGTCGTGACTAGATTGATCATGTGTGGTCGGGGAGAGAGTGTAGAGGGCGGATAGAGCGTGGGGGGGGGGAGGTGCAGAAGGGAAAGAATGCAGGGGTTGAAGATTGCGAGCGATCGTGAGCAGGAAAAGGGTACAGCAAAGAGTAAGAAAGCAAGAAAAGGGGTAAGGTATAAAAGTAATGTAGGTGTAGAAGATGGGCTGAAGGGGAGGAGAGAGGAGGAGGCTACCACCCTCCTGAACCAAGGACGGCCCCGCCTCGCTCGCCCGCCTCACAGAGACTCATCAAGTCGAGCTTGCCTCCGTCCCTGAAGCACGGACTCCGCTCGAGCTCGACCCCCCACCGGTCGTCGTCGAGGAGCGAATCCAAACTCGGCGGGTCCGAGTCGGTCGAGAACGACCCCGTGTCCGAGCTCGAGCAGGCCGACGACGAAGGCGACGAGAGCACGGTCAGACCGCCCGCTGGGGGAACAATGTCTGCCACCGGTGGTGAAGGCTGTTGGTGGACGGTCGAGCAGGGCGACGTTGACGAGGTCGAAGTAGAATCCACGGGCGTCGTCGTGCTCGTGCTCGTCGACGAGAGGAACGTGTCGATGGACGTGCGTCCGAGGAGGGACGACCGGCCAAACGACGACGACGTCAGAGGGGTCGAAGGCAGCTCGAACCCTCCCTCGATTAGGTTCGGCAGACTCGTCGAAACCGTCGTCGGAGCCGTCACCGGAAAGCTTGTCGTCGTCGACCGCACGCTCGACAGGCCCTCGTCCCAAGCGGGCGTAGGTGGTGGGCTGTCGCTGACGATCCGATCGTCAAACGACAACCACCTCCTCATGCCTCTGCCTTCATCCCGGCACTCCTCCTCGTCCACATCACTCTCCGCCGCGGACGACATCTGAGCCTCCGGCGATGACCGACCGCCAAAGCACCGGAGCTTCATCTGTCGACACCAGAGCATCCGGCGCGTGGCAGGACTGGCCGCACCTAGCGAAGCGGGCGAGTCGTCCTCGTCCTCCTCCTCTTGATCGTCGATGCGCTTGGTGCGAGTCGAACGGCGAGGAATAGCCAGTCCAGTCACAAACGACGATGTAGGCGTTGCCGAAGCGGGCGAGTCAAACGACCCGGCCGTATTCGAGCTCGAACCGGACGTGGACTGGAACGGGATCGCAATCGGCGCCGACGAAGGGGTGATGTTGAAGTACGACATCTGCGAGGGAGGAGGGCTGAGCGAGTGACTCGAGGACGCTCCTCGGAGACTGTCGACTCGCTCGAGGGAGGAAGGCGGAGACATGGGTGACGGGTTGGGCGTGCACGGTTCTCGAGGCGAGTTGCAAGCGTTTGGGTCTGCGAGAGAAAGTCATTAACCAGTGTGAGTCAAGTGTCAGCGTCAGAGTTTCCCCGCACTGTTTTGGAAAGAAAGAAGGGATGCTCACCCTCGGCAGCAAACTCGGCCGTCTCGACTCTCCACATGCCAAACCTCGTCCTGCACCTCTCCCTAATCCTCATCAACTCGTCCTCGCCATCCTCCTCCTCCTCCACAACCTCCGTCGTCATCGTCGTCGAGAACTCCACGTGCCCCTCTCCCTCCTCGCTTCCTTCTCCAGCCCAGTAGCCGCCCTCAAGAACAGGCGACCCTCCTCCTCCTCCAGCCAAGCCCAAGCTGCGCATCATCGCAATCCGCCGATCCATCACCTCCTCCTCATCCACACTGACCGACCCTCCACTCTCCGCACTCCCATCTGACCTATCCTCATCCTCGCTCGACACATCTTCCTCGATGGTCAAATACGACGCCAAATCGGCAGGAACGTCCTCCGGGGCAGTGTAGGAGTAGCACCTCTTTGAGCCTCGTTCGGGGAGGACGCATGACCGGCCTTCTTCAGAGATGAGGATCGGCGTCCGGTCGTACTCTGACGGAGAGTAGGTAATGTGTGTTGACTGCGAGGAAAGGATGCACAAAAGTCTGCGTGAGGACACGAACTCTTGCGATTTAAGATGGACGACGGGGGAGGGAGACGTACAGCGAACCGCTCAGCCTCTCCAACGGGACACGGGAACCGGACGCGCTTGATGTCGCAAGTCGGGTACGGGAGGTCTCCGTCTTCAGCAGCGTGACTGGCCGAAACGGGAGACGGCGAGGAAGAGACGGCGATGGTGACGGCCGACAGCTGAAGGGCGAGGAGGGGGAGGGAGTCTCGACGCGACGTGCATCGGAGCGAGTTGGAGGGCGAAGGAGTGGACGTCGGAGGAGGCGTGGGAGGGAGGAAGAGAGCCGACATGATGGGATGGGATGTTTTCCGTCGAGCGAAGGGCGGTAGAGAAGGAAGAGAGGTAGGATTTGAAGGCTGGCTTCGAGGGTGAAAGGGGGGGGGGAGGTCGAAGAGGCCTGCAAGCAGAGACGCGACGGAAAGCGCGATTTGTCAGCCAACGCGCAAGACGATAAGAGATCGTCTGAGGTCCATCCACCGCCCTGGTTGTTGTTGGATGGTGGGACGAGGCTCCCTCCGACAGCACCCGACGAGGTCCGTCCTCCGCCAGCTGAAGACCCGCCCCCAGCCCCCTCAACGCGCCACGACGCGTCCAGGATCTCAAGGCATGAGAACACGCACTTTGTGAAACTTCCAAGGTCCGTCGAGAAAGGTACGGAAAGGATCCCACACGGAAGGGTAGGTTCCGGAAGAAGAAAAGGGAGGGGGGAGTCGGGGTGTGTTGTTGAAGGTCCGAAGGTGGAACGCGCTTGAGGCCGACGAGAGGAAATCGTTCAGAAAAAGGAAGAAGCACTTCGGGGAGCCTAGAATCCGCGTTACTGGATCAAAGAGAGGGCCATGGTCGAGGAAGGTTTTCTGGGAGGGAAGAAGGGGGGGGAGTGTCGACTGTCGACGGGTAGGAGAGAGGAGGCAGTGACCCTGGAGGAACACGAGTCTGTCCGAAGAGGAGAGAGACCGTGGGCCGAGGAGAGAGATCTCGATGAAAGAAGGAGCTGGCGAAGGCTTCTCTTTTGACGAGGGTAGGGTGTCCTTTTCAGGGAGGCGAAAGGGAGGGTTCTCCTGGAGGGGTTTGTGCGAGGGTCGAAGACACCTGAAGGAGGGGCGGGCCAACGAGCGAGCAGCCAAAAGTCAGCCCAGAGCCGCTCCACCCAGGTCCAGGAACGATGAACGCACCTCACGAGTCCTGCGGACCGACTGCTATGTGCCGTGTGTAGGGAGCTGGAGAAGGAAATAGAAAAGGTGTAGCGAGAGTAGGGTGTCTCTTCTGTTTTTCCTGAACTTGCTGCCCGCGCTGAGCGCCTGGTCGGAGTTTGAACTTTGTCTGCAGTGACGCTTATTAGCTCTGCACCTGCACTTGTCCGCCCCGTTTCTGAGACCTCCTTCTCCGAACCCATAATCCCGCGGCACACATCCTTCGACCTTCGAGACCTTCCTGTGCCGAGATTCAATCGAAGGAGACAGCTCATCATCCAGCGAGATAGAGAGATAGAGAGGAACTACAATTCATCCCTCCCCCACCCCTCCCTCAGTCCTTCTACCCGTTCCTCACCCGCTCCCTCCTCTCTTCCAGTCAACCCAAGATCGTCGTCCGCCAACGTAATCCTCCACCCACCTTCGACCTCTTCGTCCTCCTCTAGCCTCAACCACACCACCCCCTCACCCTCCACCCCTCCCGCCTCGCCTTCAACGCCCTGAACGTCAAACCCGAGCGAGCTGAGGATGGAAGAGTCAAACGCCAGATCCTCGCCCGAGAGGAACGCAGCGTACTCTTCGTCCGAGAGCGAGTCGAGATCCAGGTCGATTAAAAGCCGTTCGACCTCGTCCTCTCCCTTGCCGTCGTCCGCTTCGTCCGCAAGCGTCGAACCGTCCGTTTCTGAACCGGCCGGGTGCCGATCGTCCGTGGGGAGTCGCCCCTTGACGTCCGTCTTCAGTTGATCGACTTCTCGTCCAAACTCTTCGTTATCGCCCTCTTGGGCGAGCGTCTTGAGAAACTCCTTCAGAAGCAGCTGCACGTCCTCCTTGAAATCGAGCGCAGGCGGCGGGGGGTTGGTCTTGTCCTTCTTCGACTCCGACTTGGGAACAGCAGGAGCGGGGGGCGAGTTGATCTTGGGGCTCGAGGGCTGTTTCTGAGCGATCGGGGGAGGAGGGGGTGCAAGCAGAGCCCACGAAGGCAGCGGCGTTCGGTCCTTGCTCGTCTGTTTTACGTCCCACAAGACAGTCCACGGTCAGGAAACTCACTCTTTGCTTGTTCTGAAAGCGACGAAGAGACGTACCTCGGTCCCTCCTTCGACCAACCTCTTCTCCCACTCGCCATCAGCCAGAATCTCCCGGCAGGCGACCCCCTCGGGCTTGTCGAGCCCCCACTCGCCGTCGAACCCAGGTACGCCGCACAGCCGCGGCGTCTCGATCCGCAAGACGTAGTTGCACGTAGAGACCTCCTTGATCAGTCCTACCGTGTCCGTCCCGGTCGACGAACAGTGAAACTGTCGAGTGAAAAGAACGAGAAAGGGGGAGGGGGACTCGTGAGCTTTTAACTTGTATGTCGAACTCGAGAGGTCGGACGGAC
This sequence comes from Cystofilobasidium capitatum, assembly GCA_014825545.1. Lineage (NCBI taxonomy): Eukaryota > Fungi > Basidiomycota > Tremellomycetes > Cystofilobasidiales > Cystofilobasidiaceae > Cystofilobasidium > Cystofilobasidium capitatum. The sequence continues at coordinate 27,702 of MVAJ01000015.1, forward strand.
TTGGATTTCAATCTCCCTCGGATCGCCCGTTCGATCGCAAAGCGTTCCCCCTCCCCACTGAGTCGTCAGGTATCGCGCGCCGGCTCCTCTCGAGAGCGTGATGGGAGCGAGGGGCTTTCCGTCTTCGGACGCGGTCGTGAAGGACGTTCCCTCGAACGTGGACTCGCTTTCGAAGGAAGGGTGTCCGAGCGGAGGGACGGTTGCTCGCTGTTCAAGCCGATGAAAAGAGCAGTGAGTTCGAGTGGTCAGCAAGAGAGTGTTGGAGTAGAGAGAAAGAGAGGAGGGAGAGACGCACACCCAAGATGTAGTCCTCGTAGCGATCGTCAACCTTCGGCACCCAACCGGCTTTCGGTGGCCAAGTTCTCTGCTGTTCTTTGAACTGCCGGACGCTGTCGCCGTGGCAGTACGCGTACGTGAACCAGCCGGCTTTGGTGTAGAGGCACGTTCCCTCCAGATGCTTGAGGAGTTTCGCGGGCAGGCTGGGGTCGAGCGACGGAGCGGGTGGCGAGGGTGGCGGTGGAGAGGGCGACGAGGACGGAGGAAGGAGACACAGGTACGACCGAGACGGCGGGAGGACGAACCGTTGGAGGGTGTAGTTGCCCTTGCTCGATGTAGGATCGCTGAAGGATGAGCGGTCGGACCCTTCTCCAATGCTCTCCATCTGACGAGCCAGCAGCGGCTCCTGAGATCCCTTCGACGCTGCGTAGAACCAGCCCACGTCTCCTTCCTTGCCTTCCGGTCCTGCGAGAGTGCCCCCGACAAAAGACGGGCCAGACTGAGCCTGGCGGTCGAGGAGAGCCGATGCGTGCGAGGCCGAGATGGGCAGGTCGTTCAGGAACTGGAGCGCGAACCGAGGGTGCGCGAACGGATCTGGCGGGATCGAGCTGGCTGACGCCAGTTGAAGGACGAGGGCTGCGACGAGGGCTGAGGGCAGGACCATCCCAAAGTACGGAGGAGAAGACGGAGATGGAGTTGGGGGGCGAACTGTCGTCGCGTCCCTTCATCCCGTCGACGACATCCTCCCCCTTGCTCGCCTCGAGCAGAAAGTACTTCCTCGACGACATGGACATCACTGTCAGGCAAGCATGCGTAGGACTGACGAGGCAGACCTCAGCTGTGTTTGTCGATGGTAGCCCTGCCAGACTTCTGTCCCCTCGTGCTCGGTCCCGTGCCTACGCTCCATCGATCAGAGGGCAGCCCAGCGTACGGCGCTGACCCTCTCCCTGATCCTGCTTTCCTGTGTACTCTTTCCGGCTGACTCTGGCTGATCCATCACGTGTAAATCGGAAAAGAGACTCAGAGGGGGAGGCGGCGAGGGCAGAGGGAGTTGGTGTGCGCGACTTGTGTAGCTGCCCAAGGTCCGGTGTCAAACGGGAGACGGACAAGCTCAAGAACGATCGACAACCCGCCATTCGTTAGGTCATACACGATGGCATGCGGGCGGCAAGTGGGCGAAGAAAGAGTATAAAAGATGCTGGCTAGTGGGAAAGATGTCTCTTTCCTTCCCTCTTCCTCCTTCCCTTCCTCGTCCACGACTATGCTCCTCCCCCACTTACTGCTCCCCTTCGCCATCTCCCCCCTCTCGGCTCTCGCCTCGCCCGTCCAGATCGTCGAGAAGAATGCACTCGTCCAACAAGATCCTTTGACGTTCCTCAGTCCGGCCTCGCCTCTTCTCCAGCGGCAACTCGACTGGAACCGTAGGGCAGACTCTGGGATCCCCGAAAGCGGCTGGGCGTACAACTCTTCCTCTTGCGGAGGTACGTCTCCAGCCCTTCTTCTGGTACTCGATAATACGATACTGACGCCTGGCGCGCTGCACACCCAGGCTACAACCTAACGAGCGTTGACTCAACCGCCTCCGGACTCAAGGCGCAGCTGTCACTGATCGGATCGCCCTGCTACGCCTTTGGTATCGACTACCAGAATCTTGTCGTCGAGGTCGAGCACCAGAGCAAGGAACGACTCAGAGTTCACATCTACGATGCTGAAGAGTTGGAGTTCAAGAGTGCGTTTCCTCCTCTTCGACCCTCTCGCCCCTGACCTCGCTTGGGACTGATCGCCCTTCTTGCAGTTCCGGAGTCGGTCTTCCCTCCCCCTGGAGTCGACGAGGACTTCAACTCAGGAACCTCTGATCTGGTCTTCAACTACGACTCGTCTCCTTTCGCCTTTTGGATCACTCGGTCCAACTCGTCGTCCCTTGCACCCATCTTCGACACCCGACCAGCATCCAAGACGTCCGTCCTCGACCCGATCCCTTCTCCAGGCTACGGAGGAGTCGAGAAAACAAACGGGTCATCCTCTGCCGTCCTGAATGAGGAGGGAGGGCTGGTGTTTGAAGCTGGCTACCTTGAGATCTCGTCGAGCTTGCCGATCGGGGCAAACATTTACGGCTTGTCCGAGTCGGTCTCCAAGTCTGGCTTCCGGAGGGACTCGAGCGCGACCGTTCAAGCTCTGTGGGCGAGAGACGCCGGAAATCCGGAAGACCAGAACGAGGTGGGTCGTCTTCGTTCCCTCGAAACCATTCGCGTCGCGGAGAACTGAGTGACCCTTTGTCGGGCGTTCTAGTACGGCTCTCACCCTACCTACCTCGAGACTCGATTCGAAGGCAACGCTAGTAATTCTCACGGAGTCTTCTTGTCGACGAGCCAGGGTGCCGATCTGGTCCTGCGAGACGGAGTCGTCGAGTACCGCGTCCTGGGTTCGTCCCGTCAAGTCCTTCTTCTTGCACGCCCCATGGCCTGACCCATGTTTATGCTATCCCTTTCAGGTGGCTCGCTCGACTTTTATTTCGTTTCGGGTCCCACGCCGGTTGCGGTTATCGAGCAGTTCTCCCACACCTTCGGCCAGCCAGCCTTGCCGCCTTACTGGGCGTTTGGCTTCCACCTTTGCCGGCACGTTTTGCTCTCCTCCCGCCGTCTGCTTCTCAGACTGATCACAACCTTTGCACCCTTGAACGTTAGGTGGGGCTACGACAACGTCTCCCAAAGCCGGGAGATGGTCGAAGCGATGCGGGTGGCCGACATCCCTCTCGAGACGGCCTGGAACGACATCGACTGGATGGACACGTACCGCAACTTCGTCTCCGCCCCTGGACGGTTTGACCCCGATGATTACAAGGAGTATATCGGCTGGCTGCATGAAAACCACCAACACTACGTTCCGATCTTGGACGGTGCGATCGCGGTGAAGAACAACAACGGTTCGGACGTGTACGACGTGTACGACTCTGGATCTGAGAGAGGGACGTTCATGCGCAACCCTGATGGGAGCGAATACTGGGGACAGGTGAGTCCCTATCTCCTCTGGTGGTGCTCGCTCTCTAAATCTGACCTTTATGTACCCGTCAGGTCTGGCCCGGTGTGACGGTCTTCCCCGACTGGTTTGCCAAGTACGTCGCTTCGTCGCTCAATTACAAAGACCACAGCTGATCAGTATCTCGCTCGATACAGTGCGACGGCCGACTGGTGGGTAGAGGCGTTTATGAACATGTCGAAGACGGTCGAGTTCGACGGCATCTGGCTCGACATGAACGAGCCTTCCTCCTTCTGCGACGGTTCGTGCGGAACAGGAAGGAAGGACCTCGAGAACATCACGACCCCTTTCCTCCTTCCGGGCTCACCTGGCAACGTTGTCGTCGTCGACGGCGCTTGGCCAGAGGGCTACAACGCCTCCCTTTGGGGATCCTCGGGCAACATCACCATCAACGGAACTCTCACATTCAACAGCACCCCTCCTACCTCGGAATCGACTGTTGACCGACGACACCAGCTCTTCCGTCGAGTCGGTCAGGGCGTCGACGTCAACGAGCCTGCCTACCAGATTCACAACGCTCTCGCTCGTCTAAGCTCGTCGACTGTCAGCCCGAACGCAACGCACGAGGGAGGCATCGTTGACTTCGACGTTCATTCATCGTGGGGTTTGCAGTCGGAGCAGGCCACCGCCAAGGTTTGGGAGACATATAGGCCAGGAGTCCGTCCGTTCATCGTCGCGAGGTCGACTGCGCCCGGTTCTGGTAGGCATGCCGCTCACTGGCTCGGCGACAACTACTCCACGTCAGTCCACCCAGCTCCTCGAGCGCATCTCCGACTTCTAACTGACAGGGTCTGCCCACTTTGATTGTAGGTGGAAGTTCATGAAGTACTCGATCCAGGGTGTTCTTCAGTTCCAGATCTTCGGTATTCCTATGGTCGGCGCCGACGTCTGCGGGTTCAACCAGAACACCGACGAAGAGCTCTGCAACCGGTGGATGCAACTGGGCGCATTCACCCCTTTCTTTAGGAACCACAACACGAGGACTGCGTTGTCGCAGGAGCCCTACCGCGTGCGTGCCCGCCAGATTTCATTACTCCACCCCTTTTTTCAACAGCTGACTCAAACATGCTCGTCCGCAGTGGGACTCAGTCGCCGAGGCGTCGAGAAAAGCCATCAGCGCTCGGTACGCTCTTCTGCCCTTCTGGGTACGTTTCTCTCTCTCTCTGTCTCTCTCTCTCTTTCTCCTCCCCTTTCTGCTCACAGCTGCTGAATCAACTCCTTTTCTCCATTAAGTACACCCTGTTCTGGCAGTCCTCCATCTCCGGAACCCCTCCCATCAGGGCTCTCTTCTTCGACTTCGACGATGCTTCGCTCCTGGACAACGACAGTCAGTTCCTGATCGGATCCAGCCTCCTCGTGACGCCCGTTCTCGAGCCAAATGTCAGCAGCGTCGTTGGAGCGCTGCCAGGAGGGGAGGATGTTATCTGGCGCGACTGGTGGACCCATGAGGTGCGTCTACTCCTTCCCGTCCCGCCCAACTTGGACTCCTACTGACACTCAGCATCAACTCTTGCAGGTCATCTCCGCCAACTCGTCGGGATTTTATGAGTTCAGCGCTCCCCTCTCGCACATCCCCGTCACTCTCAAGTCATCCTCGATTCTTCTTCTCCACGCCGAGCCGTCTCTTACGATCTACGACACCCTCCAGCACCCTTACTCCCTTCTTGTCTCTCTTGCGCCCAACTCGACGGCCGAAGGGCTCGCGTTCGTTGACGACGGCGAGACCTTCAACTCAACGCAGAAGATCGTCCACTTCGGAGCTGAGACGGGCAAGGTTTTCGCCTGGACCGAGGGCGATCGAACGGTCGACCAGAACCTCGAGTTCATCACCGTCCTCGGCGTATCTTCCAACCCGGCTCAGGTCACGTTCAACGGCGCTCCGGTCGGGAATTGGACGTGGGATCAAGCGCTCGACAAGCTCGTCGTCAATGGCTTGGAGGGCGATCTCAGTAGTGGATGGGAGCTGAACTGGTGAACGACGTCGTCCTCCCCCCCATCTACTTCAATCCAACCTCCTGCCCCACTCTTGCACATAGTCACTGTCTTTGTCTACATAGCAGAAGTCGAACTCTTTCGCCCAAACTTGCATCTTCCCCTCTCTAAACGAGACCCCCACCTGTAGCATGAGCCCCTCTTTTCTTCTCCCAGGACTACAGCACTCCCGAAAGCTCGAAACACAAATGCAAGAACCCATTGTCATCCTTTTCTGATGCTCTCCAAGCTGCCGCCGACGACCTCCCACTCGTCGTTCCCTCTCGCCCTGTCTCTCTCCTCCTTCTCCTTGCGCCTCTCCCTCCTCCTTCGACGCCTCTCCTCCCTCTCAGCAGGCGTCTCAGAAGCCTTCAGCGACTCCCTCTCGAGCCTCCTCTGATCCCGATCCTTTGTCGTCCGCGACGAGGACGTCTTGAACGGAAGCCCTCCCCGGAGAGAAAGCAGAATCCGTTCCAAACTGACCGGTTCGACCGTCCCCTCTTCCTTTCTTCCACTACTCCCTCTTTGGGCACGTTGTTGACTAGGCGACGACCAGAGATTCTCCGTCGAACTCGCACTCCCCTGCGTTGACCCGAGCTGCTCGACGATCCGATAAAGGTTGAACAGGACGTCGCCCGTTTCGTTCAGAGGAATTTCCAACCCAACTTTGCCCGCGAGGTAGCAGACGTCGTACTGCAATCCGGCAAGTGCGACGAGGATCGTATCGGCCGACTTTTGAGGGACCGTTAGAGGAAGGATGTGGTGGGGGTGTTTGGCGATAATCAACTGGACGTCGGGCAGATTGGACAGGAGATTGGGGTGCGCTGATGAAGGGAGGAGGGAGGGAGGTCGAAGGAAAGGGAGAAAAGGAAGTGGGAGGGAGAGGTAGGTCGAGAAGAGCGAGAGGAGGTGCAGGGTGAGGACCAAGGCGGCGTTCGTCTCGTTCGGAGGCGAGACTGTGCAGACAAGATCGTTTCATCAGTCCCCTGAAGCTCTGACGGAAGATCACGATGCGAGAAGGGACTTACGAGTCACGTCTCCAGGCAAAGGCAAGACCAAGCCGTCGATCAACCACTCTCCTCTGCCTTCCTCTCGCCGGTCCATCTCGGGACTCTTGAAGATCCCATCCTCGTCATCCTCGCTCTCGACAAAGACCCTTACATCGAACATGTCAAGCAGTTCGCTCAAGAGGAGATGGCGGATGGACCTGAGCGACAATGTGTAAGGGTTCGGAGAGGAAGTGGCGAGAGTGAGCAGGGAACGGGATGCGACAGCTGGAGGGGACGCTGAGAGGGAGGACAGAGTCGACCGTCTTTGGGAGAGCGATGCTCGAACCTCGTCGATCCTTTGTCGCTCTGCACAACAGCACACAATTAGCTAAGCTTCTTGCCTTCGAAGAGAGCAGAACTCACTGTGTAGAATTTCTGCCTGCAGTCTCCCCTGCTCCCTCCGGAAGTCCAGCAGCCGTCGGTCGCACCCTCCAATCTCGGCTTCAACCTGCCTGACTTCTGTAAGCCCTCCCCGTCCGTCGAGCAGCTCCTGAGCGCGCGCTTCATGTCGACCGACGGAGGCGACGAGTGTGGACTGGGCCGTCTTGTGTTGGGCGAGTCTGCCAGCCGGAACGAGGCATGTCAGCGGAGGGTAGGTGGGCTGCGCGAACCTGAGGCCCGGAGAGAGGAAGAACAGGACGGACCGTTTGCGCACGCACGAGTGGCAGATGCAGGCGGGCGAGAGTGCGCAAACTGAGCACTGTAATGGGGCTGGGGCCATGCTCTGACTCTAGGTTGGCGATTCTACATCAGGTCTTGCCGGGAGGAGGTGGTCGTGGTCGGGGTCGCTCTCCTTCCACCCCAAACAGCATCCATGTCGCTCAGCAAGGACAGCAAAAAGATCCTGATCGAGTGTAAGCGGCACATTCTCATACAGCAGAATCACGTACACGGTACTGACTAGTCGCTCTGTGTAATTCTCTCAGCCGGGCTCTACCTCGCCACGTCGGTACGTTTGGCTCGAGTCGTCCTCATGTCAGAACGCTGCGCCCACCAGACTGACCTCCTCGCTGTCCTTGACCCCAGCTCCTCGCACTCTGTACGTGATTGTCTCCGGCTAAGATTACCCGCACATCTGCTCTGCTGACTTTTGATGGTCATCGTCTCGCAGGGGCCTCGTACAAGCTCATCCAGGAGACCTCGCCCGGCTCGTCCGAGCGCCGCAAGTCGTCGGCAAAGGGCAAGGCTGCCCTCGCTCGACTCCAGTCGTCGACCCAGATCAAGCTCGGAGGACTGGAGCTGAACGAGCACGAGGAGGCCTTGCTGGGAGAGGTCGTCAGTCCAGAGGACATTGAGGTTGGCTTCAATGGTCTGTTCGCTTCTCTTCCCTCTCCCACTGCCGCACGCGTTTACTCGCCCGAGGTCACGCTCCTCCGAAACACTGCTCGACATCCTCTTCCAAGTCCGTTGCTGACCTTGCGGGGACGTTTGGCGTTGCGCGCAAGACATCGGCGGACTCGAGCCGATCATCGAGCAACTCCGGGAGTCGCTGATGTTGCTCCTCTACCCGAACCTCTTTTCTCAGCAGTCAGGAGGTCTCCTAGCTGCTCCGAAGGGAATCCTACTCTACGGACCGCCAGGGTGTGGAAAGACGATGCTGGCCAAGGCGCTCGCAAAGGAGTCTGGAGCGACTTTCGTGGGTCCTTCTGTCCCCCACAACCCCTGCCATCCCAGTTAGTCAGTGTCTCAACTCCTCCTCCCTCTTATACGGAACAGATCAACGTTCCCCTCTCAAGTTTGGCAAGCAAGTGGTACGGCGAGTCCAACAAGCTCATCGCCGGTCTCTTCACGCTCGCTAAGAAACTCCAACCCACTATCGTGCGCCCCATCCTTCTTCCACGGCACCTGCGAAGCGATGCGGCTTGCTGACCTGGCTGCTCTACCACGCTCTTCAGATTTTCGTGGACGAGATTGATGCGCTCTTGCGAGATCGGTCGTCCGACTCTCACGAAGTGACCTCGACCATCAAAGCCGAGTTCCTCACGTATGTCCTCCCCCTCCCCCTCCCCCTCCCCCCTCCCTCCTCCCAACGGGACCTCTCTTCTGACGCTTAATTGACCCTTCAAATTTACGACCACAGGCTCTGGGACGGTCTCACCACGGGCGAAAACCAGATTCTCGTGCTGGGAGCGACGAACCGGCCGACCGACATCGACGCGGCCTTCCTTCGACGGATGCCTAAGAAGTTCCAGGTCTCGCTGCCCGACGTCGACCAGCGTGAAAGGATACTCACACTCGTACGTCGTCAGCGGACATCTTCCTCTCAGCGCTCCCGTCGTGTCTCTTGATGACTTACCCTTTCCCAACTCGTCAACTCGAAAACGTCTCCATCAGATGCTCCGCAACACCTCGCTCGACAAATCGCTTTCGATCCGAGACCTCGCAACGCTCACTCCGAACCGGTCGCCAGCCGACTTGCGCGAGCTCTGTCGCGAAGCGGCCATGCGGCCTGTGCGCGAGCACCTCCGAACGGGAAAGTTTGACCCTGTCTTGATGGCTGCTGCTGCTGCTGCTGCCGGAGGGGGTGCAGCGGTGGATGGCTTAGGAGGAGCGGGGATGAAGGTCGACTTGAGACCGTTGAGGCTGGCGGACTTTTTCGAGGAGACGGCCGTGGACGGCGCGACTGCGATGATTAGAGATTTGGATTGAAATTCGCAAGGGGGGTTGCTTTCCCCCTTCTGCCCTCTCCCACCCTACATTTCCTCGACTTTGGTTCGCTGGCAAGTTCGGGTCGCGTTGTTGTTGTTCTGACACGCGTGCATATCAGAGCAAACTTGGAAGGGAAAAACTAATGGAACCCAAAATGAAGGAAAGGAGCCGGAAAAGGGAAAGAAAGGTACGACGCTCCAAAAAGGGAGGCTCTGGGTGTTTTCTGGTTTTCCGAGGGAGTTGAGACAAACTACGAGAAAGAAGTCGCCCGATCAGGGAAGGGGAGGGGAGGGGGTCATGGGGTTCGTTATGTACCGAAATGGTGCGTGTGCAGTGGGGGGGACGTGAGAAGGGCGGGAGGTTAGGAGGGATAGATTTAAGAGAGAGCGTGGCCTAATTAAGATGGACGGGTGAGGAACAGACGCCCGAAAGGGTCTTTTTAGGCTCGAGCAGGAGTGTCAAGCTCCTGGACAAAGTGTCCAGCCTCGTCCGAGCCCTCGTGGGATCCCTCGTTCGAGCTCTTCTTGGTCAGGTCGGTCTGTCCTCTGGTGAGGGCAGGCTTCTCGGAAGCTGGCAGGGTGCCTCGAGCCTCTCGCTCCTTGAGGACCTTGGACTTGAGACCGAAGAAGGTCATGCGGCCCTCCTGGAACTTGAGGTAGACGAGCGTGGCGGCGATGGCGAGCCAGTAAACTATGTAACCGATGACAGTGCCGTAGTTTCCAGTGTTGTTCCACTTGCAGAAGGGGGAAGAAGCTTTTCGTCAGGGTCGGGCCGAGGGAAATAATGTCAGGAGGAAGAAACGTACTCCGAGAATGGCGTTGAAGATCATCCAACCTCCCTCGGACTGGATCTCAGGGTTTCCGTAGTTGACGTGCCAGATCATGCCTCGGACGTCGTACGAACCGGCACCGTCTCCGCTCTCGGCGGCGTCACCACCAACGGCCTTCATCTGCACAGGGAAATCCGAAGAGCAAAGTCAGTAAAAGCCTTGGTCGAAGCAAGAACAATACTGGCAACGTACCCAGGGGTAGATCTGGCAGAAATAGAGACCCTTTGACCAGAGACCGGCTCCGACGAGGAAGAGGAAGCAGGTCGAGACGATGAGGAAGGTGTGGAGGGCAAAGACAGATCCTCCTCGGTAGATGAGGAAACCGACGATGAGACCGCAGATGATACCGACGACGACAGGGATGGGGGTGGCCTTGGCGGGCTGCGAGATCGAGACCTGCAGAGTGGCAAGGAAAGGAAGGCGAGGTCAGTGGGTGAAGGGCGGAGAGAGGAAGAAAAGAGAATGAAGAAAAATGGAAGACGTCGTACACCGGCAACGAAGACGACAGCCTCAAGACCCTCTCGAAGGACGGTGATGAAGGGAAGCATGAACAGGATCCACTTGGCACTTCGGCCCTCTCGCTTGTCCTTCTCGGCCAGGTCGAGGTCCTTCTCGTCGACGAGGGCGACCGTGTTCTTCTTGTTCCTCTTGAAGAGCGACTTGAAGAAGGGCTGCTTGTCGGCCTGGGCGTCGAGGACAGCCTGCGAGTTGAAAGCGGCCTGGAGCTTGATGCGCCACTTGGCTCGCGATCGGTCGAGACGACTGTTTTCAGAAGAGAGAAAGTCGATCAGTACACACAGTGAAGCAGAAAGAAAGGTCGACCGACGCACAGGAAGGCAACACCCATCATCATAATGATGAGCGAGGCAATGATCGAGAAGATACCCTCCCAAAGGGCTTCACAGATGGAAGATTGCGGGTCAGCCCAACGGAACGCAAATTAGGTTGAAGGAGGCTGGACGGAGAAAAGAACCTACACTCAGTGCTGGCCCAGAGATCGGTGACCTTGGTGTACCAGACGGCAATGAAAGCAGCACCAATGACAAAAGCGACGGCAAGACTGAAAAAAAGGGTGCGAAAAATCCTTATCAGACAGGTCGACAGGCATCGACAAGTGGAGAAAACTGCCACTCACCCGGAAAGAGCACCAGACCAGATCTAGCGCATCAGACAAAGGAAAGGAACTCCAGGTTAGACACCGATCGCAAGGGAGAAGGGAAGACGGACAACTCACTTGAAACCTCATTCGCTTGATCATGGCTGTGGAACGTTTCGTGACCTCCTCCTGGTCGTCCGTGTGGAAGTCGGACCCATGGACGAGCTGCTCGACGAACGAGAGCAAGACCGAGATGATGATGGCCGCCTCCTACAGGTGCACAAAGAAAAGGCAGACGTTGGTCAGAACAAAGCTGCTTCTTCAGGCGATGAGTCGAAGGAAGGGCTGCGAACAATGGTCTCTCGGACTGCGATCGAGGTCAGATACGGTCAGCCTCACGTTCCAGGGAGGGTTGAACAGGAGAAGGAGAGCGACTCACAGACGATGAAGAAAATGGGGATGGAGAAAAGATCCTGGGTCATCTTGAAGGTCTCTTGCTAGGGCTGCAGGAGGAGGGGAACGGGCGAGCAGCCAACGAGACGGCAGAGCGACAGGGAAGGGACGGGTGCAAAATCGACGACAGGAGGAGAGGGTCGGGGTGAGCGGAGTCTGCGGATGGGAACGAAAGTCAGCGAGAGAGGACGACGTACGTTCTGCGAGGGTACGAGAAACCGCTCAGAAGGCTTGCCTGGGTAGGGAGAGGGAGGGGGATGGGAGGTGAGGGAGAAAAAAAAGAGGCCGACTTCTCTTTCAGATCAGTTTAGATGAAGAACAAGCAGCAGCGGAAAGAAAAATAAAAAAGGGTCCAGGTTGGCTTTCGACCGTCCGACCGTCGCGACGGGCCTGTCGGGCGACGGACCTCCCCTCGCCCCTTACGCGCGACAAAAAGACCCCTCGCACCGCATCCAACTCGGCGAGATAGCTATCCTCGACCGCTACACACTCATGCTGCCTCCTGCGCGACACGTCCAGCGCAGGACGCGCGCGACGCAAAATTGTCGACGCGAGCTGCCTGCGCACCGACCGCTTGCAAGGCCGCTCAGCCACCAGACCGAAGACTTTTGCGGTCGAAAATACCTCGTTTGCGGGTGGGGAAGTCGGAGAACAATCCGATTCCTGCTCGCTAGCTCCGGGCGACGCTGGGCGACGTGAAAGGGGCGAGCAGTTTGGCAGGCCACCAGGTGGGCGGCGGTTGGCCTGTCGCTGTGCGCCCGACTGGCGAGGTTGCATCGGACGTGCACGTCGAAGCATATCAGCTCGCCCAGCAGAGAGCGGCCAGTCGCTGCAGCTGCGTTCTCTGTCGAGGAGTACTGCCGCTGACCTTGCGCCTGGTTCGCTGGATGGGCAGACCTACGCGGACCTCGAACTTTGCTCTCTTCGCTGACAGTCCGATCTTCTGATCTCTCCGGCCGATCTGCTTAGCTTGACAGCTTCTGCCACCTCAATCTCTCGGAATGCGGACAGGGTCGTCTTCGGGGCCTGAAGGGGACGACAAAGAAGAAAGACGAGCGAGAAGAGGCAGTGGGACGGGCCTCTCCTCTCCTGCCGGACTACGTCGGTCGCCCTCCTCTTTCGTCCCGTTCTCCTGTCTGATCGCAGGCAGACACGCTTTCAGATGGGACAAGAACGGTCTCCTGCTTCCTTGCAAAGTTCGACTTCGATGGGGTTGAAGACGGGAGCGTCGTTTGGTTTCATGTGCGTCACCTGCTCCTTCCCTCGTCCTTTTGCGCTCCTTCGCTGAACAATCTCGGTTTTTGTGAAGGCAGGAGGGCAGTGAGTCCTCCCTTTGTCCTGACATACGAGCATCGTTTGGGTTTGACGTTGTAGGAGGTGGGCAGAAAGTCGTCCTCCTCGGTTTGAGAGGGGGGGGGGGGGAGGGGGGCATCGAGCGCCAGCCATATACTCTCAAGGACAGGACAATCTCAAGCCTCTCAGCCTCGACCGATACTCTCGCTCAAAATCCCGTGCAAGCGATTCTGGAGATGAACCGGAGCAAAAATTAGTCGTCTGAGTGGACCGCTCGTACGATGCCCCGACCCCGCGCGCGAGCTTGCCCGTCTCTCTCACCCCAGCGACGTCCCTCTCCAACCCATCTCTCCCTCGCAGACACCCCTTTCGCCATGGAAAATCCGTTCACGACCTCGTCCTACTTTGAGACCCAGGAGCCGCCCAAGAACCTGTCCGAGGAGCAGGTCAAGGTGGCTGCGTTCCTCGAGCGAATGAAGGCCCTCAAGAAGCGCGTCGTCCTCGTCACGGTGAGGGCCGATTCTCGTGTATTGGACCAGAGATGGTTGGCTAGCGGGGAAGCACGACTGACCGTCGCTCTCCCTTGCCTGCTATCAGAGTGGAGGGACTAGCGTACCGCTCGAAAAGAATATGTGAGTTGATGGAAGAGCGGGCGGAGCATCGTGCCTGGCTTGAGCTCGCGGGCTGAACCCACGTCCGTTTGCCTCTTGTCCTCAGGGTTCGCTTCCTCGACAACTTTTCGGCAGGTTAGTTCTCGGATCTCTCGAGCTGGTCTCTGCTCTCTGTTCTGATCTCGGTGGGCACGTCCTTCGCCTTGCAGGTACCCGCGGAGCGACCTCAGCGGAGTACTTTCTCTCTCACGACTACGCCGTCATCTTTCTCCATCGCCAGCACTCTCTCCTTCCCTTCTCTCGCCACTACTCGCACTCTACTCGTCCCTTCCTTGACCTGCTCCGTCTGAAGCCGTCGCTCGACCCGTTTGTTCCGGCCGAGATCACGGTCGACAGCTCCGAGATTGCTCGGATGCTTCCCATCCTCCAGAAGCACCACGAGGCCCACGACCAAGGGACGCTCATCACCATCCCGTTCGTGACCGTCAACGAGTACCTGTGGCTCCTCAAGGCGATCAGTGAGGTCATGGGGGGTAATCAGGGGGTGGGGAGGGAAGGCCTGTTCTACCTCGCCTGCGCAGTGTCCGACTTCTTCCTCCCGTCGGAGAAGATGGTGCGTCCCTCCTCTTCTTTTTCTCCCTTCTCAACTGACCGAAGCTTCTTTCCACATCTGCTAGGCCGAGCACAAGATCCAATCGGGCGGCATGGGCGACCAGCAAGACCAAGACGGACGATTGACACTCGTCATGGACCAGGTCCCCAAGATCCTCAAGCCGCTCGTCAGCGAATGGACCAAAGAAGGCTACGTCGTCTCCTTCAAGGTCCGTTTCTTTCCTCCTCTGCTACGTTGAGGTCCACTTCCTGACTTGAGTGACGCAACACGCTCATCAGTTGGAGACGGATCCCGACCTGCTCCTGCCCAAGGCACGCGGAGCGCTCGACCGTTATGGCCACCAACTCGTCATCGGCAACGACCTCCACCGGCGAAAGTTCGAAGTTGTCTTTGTCGAGCCGCCGTCAAGCAGCTCGGAGGCCAAGGGCGGGCCGTACGTCGAGTCGTGGCTCAAGCTGGAGGAAGGCGCGCTTGAGCAAGGGAAAGAGATTGAAGAGACGATCGTCAAGGAGCTCGTGGAGAGACACGGCCGGTGGATCGCAGAACCTACATCACACATAGAATGAGACCACGGATCTACTTACTTTCCAGTTCGCCGTACGAGTTTCAGGAGGGACGATGGGTGTGGTTCAAGTGCCTTCTCGGAAAACTCGCCCCTTTTCGCCCCTTTCGCGCTCTGACCCTTCTCGCTCGTTGACGTCGGGCCCAGTGCACGCTCCTGTCCCCCCTGACCTTCCAACTACATCCCCCGCCTTCCCTGACACTATCCAGTCATCGTCGAGCAGGTCGAGGACCTCGTCAAGGTACGTCCTGGTAGTTAGGGCTGGTGCGGGAGCCGTCGGAGTTGACGGGATCGGAGGGAGGGAAGGACCTCGAGCTGCAGCTGCCCCCTGACCTTGCCCTCATCCAAACGGCTTGTCCGGGAGTGAGAGCAGAAAAGGGTAGGTGCTGTTCCTGCGTGTGGCATATCTGTCATAGCTCTGGTGAACAGGTCGAGGGAGTGGATGCGACTGCGTTTGAAGGGAAGGTCGAGACCAGGGTGGCAGCAACAACAGCCCATGCTGACGCTCGCCTACTTTGCTCCTTCCTCGATAGCGGGTCATCTTTATCTCGATAATATCACGTTCTCGCTCGCTCTCCCCAACGTCTTTTTCCACTGGGGTGGGACGACTCTGGTCGCGCTCTGCAGGGATGCCGACACCTTCTGCGCTCTCGCTCTCCTCGACCCGACGTCGACTCGCCCCCATCACCGAAAGCCCTCCAGACTCGCCAACAGCATCTCGAACGAGCGTCCTGCCCATCCGACTGTCGTTCCTCTCGCTTCACCGGTCAAGACATCGACGACCACGGACCACATCCTCCGACTCGTCCTCGTCCACCACTGAGGTCCAATCCACCCCGTCTTACTCGCCAGATCGTCCTCGAGTCAACACAGCGACCACAAGAAGATCCAGCACCGCTTCCCTTCCAGAGGTGGACGAGCGTCACGGTCAGGAAAGTCTCGGCGCTCCCGCCCCCCCTCGCAACAGCGGGACGTTTGGGAGGCTCGACCCGGACTCGTCGCCTCGGACGCCTGAAGCTGTCAACAATAGTCCGTCGCACACTCGCACGCCCTCGGAAGAGCAACCTTCAGCATCCCACGTCTCCTCGCCCATGACTCTCTCGCCGATCGTGCACTCCACGTCAGACGACGATCCTCATCGACTGTCGGGGACGTTCGGTCCTCAACACGTCAAGCCAGCGCTCAAAGTGACGACAAGTCCTGCTTCCACCAGTCCTGCTTCTTCTACCTCTTCTCTGCCGGTCGCCGGGTCTCGAGAGGGTGACTCTTGTCACGGAACTCCCAGTCGCACCAACCTTCTCTCTCCCGACGATCACTCCTCCCCTGTCCGCCCCCTCCGAGTGCAGCACTCCCTCACCGACTCCTCGATTTTCTACACTCCCCTCGGCTCGTCTCTCTCGCTCGAACTCGGGGACAAGTCCAGGACGAGCAACTTTCCGGAGGACCAAGCGGTCACCTCGGAGGAAGCGAGGTTGAGTCTCGTCAAGTCTGCGTCCTCCAGGGGCGACGGCACGCACAAGACGGGCTCTGCAGGCTCCGCAGAGGAAAACTCAGAGGCGGACAACTCGTATGAGAGGGACGAAGAAGATGGCCGACGCGAGGTGATCGAGGACGAGTCGACACTCGAGACGAGGTGAGCTCCCTTTCCTCTTGTCCTCTAGCCTCCACGTTCTGACCAATCTATCTTGTTTCGCAGCTCAACCGTCCTCAGTCGCAAGCTCGTCGCATCTCACACCCATCTTCTCGCTTTGGCCGAAGAGCTCTCCGTCGAAACTGATACTCTGGTCCGATCGACCAACCGCCTGCAGTCAATTCGCAGGTCCCTCGACGTCGAGATTGAAGGTCTCATGGGCTTGACCTCTCTCCTCCACACCAGCGATGAGTCGGTCACTGAGAAGGACCTGAAGGTTCGGCGACAGCGACACTCGGCCGGACCGGAGAGGACGGGACGAAGACAGAACCTTTCTCCATCGCTTCTCGAGTCTCTTCGGAACTCGGTCGAGGAACTCGAGTCGTCCAAATCGTCGAGAAACCCTCCCTCTCCCCCGAAGGCCAACAACGAAGTCAAGCCTCGGTTCAAGGAGCTGCTTGAATCGACACCAACCATCGCGACTGCCCCGTCTGCCCGACCTCAACACCTGGGTGTCTCCGCCGAGGCGACTGGGCTCTCCTCTGGCGTCTCGCTTCCCATCCGACCTCTAGGAGCGCTTCGACCGGCCAGTTCTCCTCCGGACCTGGGCAAGAGGCGAAAGTCGTGGATTAAACGGATCTTCGCTTGACGCTCACACTCCTTCTCTCCACTTTTTGCTCTCACCTTTACCTGCCTCAACTTTGTCGCGCTCCGCTCTCTTTTTTCCGCACAACATCGCCTGTCCGCCCTCTACCTTAACGCCTCCGCTTTAGTCTGATAACAACTTCCTCATACGATACTCCCGGCCAGCAAACGACCCTTCTCAACAAGTCCGAACCTCCAATACTGTATCATCTAGTCCCCTTTAGCATACCCTTCCTTTTGATTTAATGACAACAACGAGTATCATCCTCCTCAAATGTCCTCCCCTCCCCAAGCGAACCCGCCGGGGACCGACAGAGCGCGCGTGAGACCTCGGAGACGTCGTGGAACGAAGGTCGACACGGCAGGGTGGTAGTATATGGAGAAGTACGATTGTTTGCAGACGCTGCCTCCGCTGGACTTTGGCTCGTTCTGTGGATCAGATGATAAGGAAGGGACGAAAGCGTCAGACCAGAGACCGCAAGAAAGAAAGGGTTGAAGAAAGGAAAACGTACTGAACAGTAGCAGGAGTTGTCAAGCTGTCTGAACGCTGAAAACGAGTATGTCGCGCAGCGTCGGAAGCAAGCCTCCTGCTCGAGCTGCGTAGAGATGTGCGTCCAGCCTGTTGAGACAAGAGAGAAGTCGTCAATATTGGGCCGGGGTTGTCTTTGATGCGCAGAGGAACTCACCTTGAATTGAGCCGACCACTCTCGTGTCTGCACACCCGGTCGGGGACCACCTCTCCGTTCGAGGGTCTGCAGGGCAGAACGACCGCCCAAACCGAACCTCCTTGCAAGCAGGTGGGCCCGAGACCCGTTGGCCAAGGGTGAAGTACAAGACGAGGAGGAGAGCCGCGAGAGCGAGGGCGAGGCGTCGAGGGAAGCGTTGGTCGGACCGATAGTGCTTCTTTTTGGGTGAGACAGGAAGGCTCGAGTGGTCGTGGAGTGCGTAGAGCCGAGAGAAGAAGAGAGGAGGCTGGGAAGTCGGTACCTTCATCGTGGCGAGTGGATAAGGAGGGAGGGAGGAAGCAGACGAGGAAGGGGGTGGTGGGAGCTAGGCCCAAAGCGACTGATCCACCTGGACACCTTATGCCTTTGAGATCGAGGTACGAGCGCACGACGGCTAGGACGGGCGAACATCCTCCTGTCCTCCTCGGGTGGCGTTGCCGGTAGAAGAGTCGTCGAAGGAAAGGGCGAAAGTGCACGGACCGTCAGCAGCAGGCGGTCAGCTGTGGCACAAGCTCCAAGCTCCAACACTGCAGAGGAGAAGGTTCTTGTCAGGAATCTACCCAAAGCAGAGCAGCTGTCCAGATGAAAAGAGCTTCTCCTGAGATTGGGCAAAGGAAAGGGGACTGTGGTCGCGCACGCACCTCTGCCGTCCTGCCCGAGTGGCCTTCCTGCCTTCTCTAACGCCACCATGCCAGCCCCTTCCTGTCAGTCTGCTCGTCCGATTCTGGACATTGTCAGCGAGGGAGGGGGGTGGGGAAGGAGGATGATCGCGGTGGAAGAAAAAGAGAGGAGGTGGACGGTAGAATCGCTGGGGGTCGCGGAGTTGGAGCGTACACGTTTGCAGGATGCGCACTTGGGAACGCTTGAGAGAAGAACGGTGGCAGGAGACATGTTATGTACACGGTGGGTCGATTTTAAAAGACTGGTGGTGGTGCGGGAAGCGAGTTGCTTGTGCGAGAGGGACAAGAGGCATGTTGGGGATCTTAGGCAACGGCGTCGACGGTATCCTCCTTCGATGGGGCGAGAGGATCTTCGAAAAAGAGGACAGTCAACGGTACGATCAGAACCGAGCAGGCGACCGTCAACATCATGCTGTTGAAGTAGCCCTTGTTGGAGGGAATCAGGCCGTTGGCCTCGGAAGGGAACTGTACTTGAATGGCCGTAGACTGCAAAGCGAGAGAAGATGGACTGGTCAAGAAGCGCAGCAAGAGCAGATCTCAGGGAGGCAGGACTCACAATGGCAAGGCCGATGGATGCTCCGAGCTGCAGAGCGGTGTTGAACGTGCCTCCAACGACGCCCGACCTTGAAGGAGGGACGCTGAGGATGAGACCGACGTTGGCGGTCACATAGACCAGGCACATCCCGAACGATCCGATCAAGAAGCCAGGGAACATGAGGGGCCAGTAAAGGTCCTTGCGAGACATGAACGCCAGCATGAGCCCCCCACCCGCAGCGCAGGTACCTCCGACGATGAGACGTAAGCGGAGCGAAAAGGAAGAAGGGATGTACCCATACAGGAGTGCGGGCGCGCCTCCGGCGAAAGCGTTGGGGAGGAAATGGACGGCCGTCATGATGGCGGACGTGTCCCAGTCTCGCTGAAGACGTTCGCTCTGAGGGGCGAATCAATGGGTAGGTCAGTCTCGGTGCATGAGGTTGGCGATGAAGCAGGTGAACGAACGAAGATTGCCTGGTACGAGAACCACCAGTAGTAGGGAAAGAGGGCGATGACGGTGAGAAGCAGGAAATTTTTGATCCTCCAAGCAGCAGGGTCGATGAGGGCATCAAAAGGATCCATGCAAAGCTCCCAAAGGAAGAAGCAAGGGATGAGGACGATGCCGATGATGAGAGGGGCTAGGGTCTGAGCCTTCTTCCAGCCGGCGACGTTGCCGTTCGAGAGCCCGAAGACGAGGAGGACCAGGCCGGCGGTCAGGATGAAGAGGCCGAGACCGTCCATCTTGGGCTTCCGAGCAGGAGCAGCAGACGTCGAAGGGGTTGAGGTGGCCTTCTCCTCGGTGTCGAGAGGCTGCTCCAGATTCTCATGCGAGGGGATGAGCAGGGCGGCAAGGACGGCGGCAGGGACGGTGACGAGGGTGACCAGGTAGTAAACCCACGACCAGCTGGCGAGGAGCAAGACACCACCAAGCACACCACCAATGACCAAAGCTATGGCTCCAGTGCCTCCCTGAATGAGAACGAACATGACTTACAATTAGCGAATGTGCTCCGGACAGGAGTGTAAAAATGACGTACAAAGATCGAGAGCGCCAGCGCCTGCTCCGTTGGGTCGTTGAAGAGGTTCACGATCAGGCGGATGGCGGACGGGATCGTCGCCGACGCTCCGATACCGGTGAACGCGCGCAGGACGATGATGGTCGTCTTGCTTCTAGAGAAGCCGACGCCCATGGAGAAGAAACCGACCCAGGCCAGGCCGATGACAAAAGCCCACTTGGCGCTGAACATGTCGCTCACTCGACCGGCCTGGGTGGAAAGAAAATAATCAGTAAAGTTCGGGCAGGGAAAGAGACAAGAAGGAAAGGACTAACCGCAAGTAGTCCGGCGGCCAGCGTGAGCGTGTAGGCGTTGATGAGCCATGTCGCCTCGCTTGCAATCAACCCGAGGTCGTTCGAGATGGAGGTGAGCGAGAGAATGCTAGCAGACGAGAGGTAGATGTCTGCGAACCAGTCAACATGATCGAACGAACAGAGATCAGTTCCCAGGCGGTTGAGAGAAGATGCTGTCAGCGAAAGACTGACCGAAGAACTGCGCACAACTGAATAATGCAAGGAGCGACCAGCGGCGCAAGTTCGAGACGGGCGGCGACTCAGAAGAAACCTTCACACCAGCAGGCACCTCTAGGGTGACCAGAGTCGGACAGTCGACCTTAGGGGTGTCGAGGCGAGTGAGGGCGGCTTCAGCGCTGGCAGACGGGGCGGGTTGGATGTTCACGAGGGCGGGAGGGGACCTGGTCGTCTCCATCGTGCGAGGTCGAAGTCTTTGAGATGTCGAAAAGAAGGAGGGAGGAGTTGACAAGGAGGAGGAGGAGAAAGTGAACAGAATGAGAGAGAGAGGAAGGTGAGAGGGCAGAGCAGCCCTTGCCCTTTAACGAAACCCTGCGAGGCATTTTTTTGCTGTTGAAAAGACCCTTGGCCTTCTCGTTCGATGTTCGTGAAGATCAGTACGGGCGATTTGCGTCTGTTAGGTTGCTCTGTCAGCCGCCGGTGGAGGAGATGGAAGTTGTAGACGTGCCGGAGGGAGACGCGCGGCGGAGATGAGATGCGGCACGGCGGCAATGGACGCGTCGACCGGTTTTGCGGCACTTGATGCCAGCCACACGAGACATCTGATTTCTTTTGCAAAAGAGAACGAGGAAGCATGAGATCTCAGCGTTTGAGTCTGGGGAGATGAAAGGTGGGGAGGAAGGTTGCGTACCGGGTTGATGCCAGGCCGCGCGGTCAGCTTTTATGCCTGCCGGCTGCTCATAAACTTTTCAGAGGTCAGCGCACTCCCTTCTCTCAAACGCTTCACATTTCGAAGTCAGCAACAAGCGCAAGGAGTCAGCTCTGTGAAAGAAGCATGATCAGAAGCTTGAGAGACCAGATGACGCGTAAGATTCAACCCAAAAACCCCACCTCTCCTCACCGTTTTCCTCGCCTCCAAGCCCTGAGCGCAAACAGCAGCGCAACGATCGCTCCACCTCCTAAAGCGCCAACAGCCCGAACGATGCGATTGAGCATCCTCTTTTGGTACTCCTCCCTCCGCCACGCCTCCGAGTAACGAACGTCCGCCCTGAACGTGACCATGTGGTAGAGCGTACTCCACCGGCTGACAACGCCGCCTGGGTAGGGACTTGTCAAAGACGAGGAGATCAAGGAGGAGGTGATTTCGGGAGCGGTCGGCGGAGGGAAGAGTGTCGAGAGCAGAACGTCCAGTCTACGTCGAAGGAGGTGCATGGGTGAAAGAACGTGAGACTTCATCTCGTCGCTGTGAGATAGAAGATTCTTGTCAGGAGGGACACAAGAAGCGAAAGGGACAGGGAGGCTGACTAGTTGTTCATCGCCAGCTCCTGGATGGCCTTGAGGTCCTCCTTCCTCTCCTTCGCGTACTCGCCCAACACTGACTTCAAGTCCTCGTCCGAGCCTTCCGTACCAGTGACTCCGTGCTGGGACAGCAGGTGCTGAAGGATCCTCACGTCCTCGAGACCACAGTTGAGACCCTGACCGTAAAAGGGAACTGGAGCGGCAGCAGGCAGAGGTTCTCAATCAGCCCTCACGCGACGAAATGGAGGCGGAAGGCACGCACCCATCGAGTGAGCAGCATCTCCGACGAGCACTCCTCCGGCCTGAGGGTACGCGATAGGATCGACCGAGATGTTGGTCAACCCTCCCCTTCGACCGGTCATGAAATCGTTGACGACCTGGTCCTCGCCCATGAGCTCGACGATCGAGACCGGGTTCTGGGCCGAGGGTCGGAACGAACGGCGAAAGAAGTCCCTGGCGAGCTCAGGCGTCGAGAGGGCGTCGATGGCGGTCGAAGGAGCGTACAGCCTGCGAATATTGGAGAGGTGGGACGGTCAGCGGCTGCGGTCGTCGATGCGGGGGACGGAGGACGCACGTCATGGTGAACGACTTGTCCTAGAAGAGTTTGAGGCGAGAAGTGGACAGTCAGCCCAGCGCAGTCAAAACAAATAGCAGGAGACGTACCTTGTTCGGGAGACCGATGAGCATAAACTCCTGCCTGGGCCAGATGTGCAGGTGCTTCTCCGAGATCGCAAAGTCTTCCTCGCCCTGAGCGTTGACCTTCGCAGGCAAGGCAAGCTCGATCCAGACGTGAGGAATCTGCTTCTGCTCAAATGTCGCACTGTAAGTTGAGAGCGCCCTACATCGTCAATCTCGAGTTGAAAGGCAAACGGGGGAGGAAGAATTCACGGCTGCGCGCTCAGCATGGACGCCCTGACCTTCGACCAGCACCCGTCGGCTCCAACGCACAGGCTCCATCCCTCTGCACCCTCTCCTTCTTGTGAATCCTCCCACCCTCCCGTCGGCCCTTCGACGAACGCCTTGCGCCTCGTCCAGTCGATCCGTGCGATCTTGCGCGAGAAGTGGACGGTGATGTTGGGGTGCGCCTCGGCTCGGGTCAGGAGCGCAGAGGAGAGGACGGATCGAGAGATGGAGTTGATGGACGAGGTGTGGAGAGGGTCGTAGAGCTGAGGAGAGGACCTGAAGAGACGAGAAAGCGCAAGGGGGCGAAGGCGGTGATAAGCGACGGAGTGAGCAACGGGGAGGAGGAGGCGTCCAGCAGAGCTCGACTGAGAGGACGCGCCCATTGTTGAAGTCCCAGATCATACGTCCCTCCATGGGCAGAGCCTTCTCCAGAAACTCCTCGACTGTCAAACGGCGCGTCGTTCGATGTTAGCGCCCACGTTCTGGGATCTTCCCGTTCCTCGACTCCGTGCTGAGAGGGAGCTGAGCAGAGGACGTACCAAGGTCGGGCTCGACAGCTCTCAAAGCACTGAGGCCTCGAGCACTGATGGCCAGGTTGACGCTCCGGATAGTCTCCTTGGTCGTCCGAGGATCTAAGTCACGTTGAATTGGAGCAACAGAGTCAGCGGGCGGGACAGGGGCAGAAGGGGGAGGACGGGTGGAGGACGGGATGCTAACCTGGCCGTGCCTCCCAGATCGAGACCTCCCAACCCTGATGAGCGAGCGAAAGAGCGAGCAGGCAGCCTACTGGGCCTGACCCAGCGATGAGAGCGGAGCGGGGCATGAGGAAAGGGCGTCTGGAAGGCGAGGAGGAATGTCGTTGAAGGGTCGCTTCGGAGGGACCAGAGTCATCGCAGCAGCTCGCCCAAGAGTACTGGACTCACCCCCCCCCCCCACTTGCTGTCCATCTTCTCGTCCCAGAGAGCTCTCGCCGCTCGCCTGTCGCTCTCAAAGTAGTCGTGCGAAGCATGGTAATAGCTACAACCCGAAAGAGCGCGCGGTACAAAGTCTAGTCTTAGTCTGTTCTCCGGTCCATATCTCCACCCTTCTCTTAGGCAAGCTCAAAGTACCGTTGGGTCTGCGAAAGAAAACGAGTGAGTCCACAATGTCAGCGTGAGGTGCGCGGCTGTGCTTTTGAAGGCCTGAGGAAGGTCGTACCTCAAAGTTCGTGACGGCTGTCTGCCAGATGTTCCACTCGTGCTCCCTCGTGCCCTTGAAGTGGTCTACAAAGTCGTTGCCCAAAACCTCCCTCGCCAGGCTGCCAGGCGCACCAAACGCGATCGTTGCCTGGTTGAGATCGGTTGCGAGCTTGGGAAGGGTAGCGGGCGAGACGTCCGGGTGGCCGACGGGTCCGTAAGGCAGCGAGAGCTTCTTCTCGATCTGTAGAACGGTAACGAACGTCAGTCGTCGGACCTGACAGACCATTACCAAAAAAGAGACGTACACCTCGCATACCGAGCGCAAAGATGGCCGAGAGCGCGAAGTAAGGGTTGATCTGGGAGATCACAAAGCGATTTGTCAGCGAAACTGTCCAGACGCGATTGGACAGTGAAGACTACTCACATCGGCTCCAGGTACTCGGATCTCGACTGGAAAATGAGAAAAGCCGCAAGGAGAAAGTCAGCGCTACAACTTCAGGAGCGAACGGGGGAAAGGAACCCACATCGCGTTCCTTCGCTCGGTCCATCCGGAGGCCCCAAGATCCGCACGCTCGCTGCCCGACTGTCGTACCCCCAGCTGGCCAAGTTGGGCGCCCAGAACGCTTCTCCGCCCGTCAAACGCTTGTACGAGTTGATGTTGGGACACAGCATCGGCATGACGTCCGGCAACCCTCTTACCACACCCGCCAAAAACTGCTCGCCAACGTCCGAGAGGAACGCCGTGTCCTTGAACGCTGCGCCTGGTCGACCGTCCTTCTCCGACCCAGCGTAGGCGAAGGCGTTTGATCCCTCGGGCGTGAGGAGAGAGACGTGGATGTGACCGCTGCACCCGGGGAGGGAAGCGTACGGCTTAGCCATGAACGTCGGCATGACGCCGTGCTGAATTCCTGCCGTCTTCGCGAGCAGCTTGAACAGGACGGCGTTGTCAGCCATCCGGAGCGCACTCGTGTAGCCCAACGCGGTCTGCGGCAAAGCGAAGGGATGGAACGGAAGACTGAGTCAGCAAACCTTGCCTGTCGGCCATAGTGGGATCAGTGGTGGGAGTCGCACCTCAAACACGCCTGGTCCAGTCTCGGTGTGGTGACCCTCGACCTCGATGTCAAACGCCTCGGCCTTGTCGTGCAGGTCGTGGAAGTAGTCGTTGTTGAGCAGCGGTCTGAGCATCGAGTAGCCGTGCACTGTCAAATCGGAGGTGGAAAGCGAGTCAGAGGTCGATCTTCGAGCGCAAAGGGACAACAAGGGATGGCAAAACGCACTCCCGGGTGTGAGCGCAGTCAGGTTGACGCCCTTCTTCTGCTCCAAGGTTTCTGGCGTCTCCCTGAACTGCACCATCCCAAACCGAAGAACATTGTGAGCGACAGGACCAGCTAACCGATTGAGAGAGAGGCAAAGAAAACGCACCTGGAAGTACTCAAACTCAACCCCAGCCAAGCCGGTCCAGCCCTCCCTGCCCTCCCCTCCGATCCTGTCCAACACCCTCGTCAACATGCCCCTCGGACAAGGTGCGATCGACTCCTTCGTGTCCGGATCGAGGAACGTAACCAGAAACAACGCGCAGTCGTTCTCGTAAGGCAGTCGACGGAAGGTGGACAGGTCCACTTGGGCGTGGATGTCGTGGTAGCCGTTTTCCTTGTTGGAGATGAGCAGCTCTTTCGAGTAGACCTGGTCGTGCATGTCCCAGCCGAAGATGACGGAGCACTGGGGAAACGCAAAGGAATCATTGAGATCAGTTCAGTTGCTTGGGTCGATGGGTAGATGGGTAGACAGTCGAAATGAGAGAGAGGGTAGATCGATGACGGAGGAGGCTGCGGGAGAGAGAGGACGATAGGCCAAGGGACGCACGAAACCGAACCCGCTCTTAGCAGCGCTCAAGAATTTCTTCTTGCTCATGTACTTTCCTCGAAGGACGCCGTCAACTGCAGGCAGAGACGAGTGGGGCGGAAGTTCAGTCTGGGCACACGACCAGAGCGAAAGCAGGGGAGGGAGGAAGACGGGCCATCTACGCCGGCGACCTTGACCTTGTGATCGTCCTTGAGCAGCTCCTTGAGCTCGTCCATCGTGGAGGGTGCGTTCCGAGTTGACATCCTGTGCGTGAGAGTATCTGGTTGCTGAGAGGGAATAGGGAGTGATGGAGGAGAAGGAGAAACGGATGGATCGCTGAAAGGAGTTCAAGAAGGAGACGAGCGGCTAGCTGCGTCACGGAGCGAGACGCACGAGTACGCGTCCCCCTGCAGCAAACACATCTTCCGATTCTCATCTTTGCAATAGCCAGCAGAGCAGATCTGTCTGATTGGCGCGTACCGTCTGACTCTGAGCTCATGTATGGGAGTGAGGGTGGAATTCACTTCTGACCCGCCGCCGACTTGCGCTGCTTCTTGCGCCAAACCTCCAGACCCTCCTCAAACAGCTGCATCGTCGTCCCTCTCGAATCAACCAAAATCATCGTGACCCCTGCATCAAAATCCAAGAGGAGCGTTTGTCGGTGTGAGAGGGCTGCGCGCAAGTTTCAGAGAGTGAAGCGGCAAGGGGGACAGACCTAGTTGCTCGACTTCCTTGTTGCGCGACTCGTCGTCAAAGAACAACTGGATCAACCCCAAAGAGGGAACACAGAGATGTCAATGAGAGTATTCGGGGGCAAGGTCTCTCGTTTTAGACGAACCATCTCAGAGTACGGGATGCCCGTTTTCTCGTGAAGCCGCTTGAAGTGCTTTAGTTTCGAGCCTGGATAAATTTCCTTTCTGTCAAGTCAGAGAGTCAACCCAGCTCGAGGTCAGTCAGTCGTCTCAGGTACGAAAGACTGCGTGCTGAGAGAGGGGAGTGGACGGACCCGTCAAAGAATGAGATGGCCTTCTTGGGCTCTTCGTGCGGCCTGTCCTTGGGCGGGGGGACGAGCAACAAGCCCAGAACCTCGCGCGCACTGTGCAGATGAACCAAGACCGGAACAGGAACAGCTTCAGTAAGATTGGGCAGGTTGAAGTGAGGGATGTGAAGGGGTGAAGAAGAAAGGGCAGGGGACGCACTAGTCCGGCGCGCTCGTCCTCGAGCAAGCGGCGATGTAGCTACTGTGTTCCTCCCTCTGAATCAAGTGCAGAATCTCGGGCACGTCCATGTAGAACCGGATCGGATCGCCTCGTCGAGGGTTGACGACGTTGAGCTCATTCCCTGGTCGGGTAAAAGGAGCGGAGACGTGCGTGTCGATCCAGCTGCGCTCGACCAAGGTGGCGAGTGGGAGATTCGGCGGGTCAGTCAAGCAGGACGAACTTGGAATTCAGGGGGAGGAGAAAGGGACTCACAGGTCCCAGAGGGTGTAGTCGAGGTCGAACGCGACGAGCTTGGGGAACGGTTCGAGCTGGACCATGGTTGCAGGGTGGCGAAGGCGGAGGAGGTGAACGAGAGGCGAAAGAAGAGGTGAAACCGGCTGGACACCCAACACGACCCTGTCAGCGGCGACGCCTAACATCAGCGTGAGGCTCCGAGCTGAGAGGAACTGACGTTTATTATATATTTCCTGCAGATTGCTGCTGGCGGTTCGGAGGGACTTCTTCAGCCCAACCCCTGGCCATGACGTTCCTACCCAACACCGACCCACACCTCCCCTTCGTCTCTACCCTACCCTCGCTTCTTCGAACATGTCCTTCACGCCCGACCATACGCCCGTCTACCCTCCCGCCAACCAGCTCATTAAACAGCAGCCCAGTCGGCAGTCCATGAGTCCGTCCTCTCTTTTTCTCTCTTTCGACCGTTCGTTCGCTCCATCCGCAGTCGATGCTGATTCGAGGACGTTTACCTTGACCCCCTTTCCAACTAGCAATGGACCGAAGTGCCGCTTCCAAGGTCGGCGAGGTGGAGAGGGAGCAGACCGTTGAGGGAGATGCAATGAGGATCAGGGGAGGTTGCCCTGGAGTGAGTTCTTCCCTCGACCTGGCTCTGCACCAAACCTGACTGACTCCCCTTTTCTCCTGTCTTTGACCTAGCACCTCTGTGGACTGCCCATCCTTCGTCGGTTCTCCGTCGCTCTGGACCGCTTGAGTAAGAGACGCTGACTTCGATCTCTGACCTGCTTTGGGGACGCTTCAGCTTGCCGGTGTGGTGCGTCTAGACCCCTCTTCCAGAGCCCCTGGACCGACAGCTGACTCTGGCTCTCATCTCTTCTAATTGCAGACATCTGCATCATCCCGTTCGTTTTCCTAACCTTTTTTTTTCGACTTGCGGGACGCAAGACTGACGACTGGCGGTTCTCTCTTCGTTCTCGACAGGTGTTGCTGCTAAGAGAAACCGAGAGCGTCGAATCCCACCCTTTCCTCCCTCCTCTCTTTCAACACTTTTTACTCCGTCCTCTCAAGTCCTCTCGCCCTGCTACAAAGACCCGTAAACACGCGAGAGATGGAGGACAAAAAAAACCGGGCTTCGTTAGGCATCGTTCTCGCTCGACCCAAACGCCCTTGCCTTGCCGCACTTCTCAGCACACCAAACGACGACTCATCGAAATACACGTAGCCCCTTCTTAAGAGTGCCCTTTCCTCACTTTCTGCTATCTTGACGACCTTTCTTTACTGCCTGCCTCTCTGCCATGATCTTCCCGACTTTTTGTTTGAAACTGGCAAATGACGTCGGAGGAGGCGAAACGGAAGAGAGAAGGCCCCCCCTCCCCCCTCGCCCTCTTCGTCCCACTCCCCTGCAAAGAGGCTGCTCCTTGCATGCAGCTCACTTACAAACCACTGCTAGGGAGGGACATAAGGAAGGGAGTGTTTTGCACAGGCCCATCTGCAGGAGGTGCTGCTGCGCTCTGGGTGGTTTCTGCGGCCGCTTCGTTTTGCGTCGCGCCCTTTGACCCTGTAGTTACCGTTTCCTCTTCCTCCCCGTCCTCCAACCCAACCTTTCTTCTCGCCTCCTTCGCATCGCCAGCCAGCCAGCAACCCCCGCCCTCGCCCTCTCGCTCGAGCGTCCTTCGTTTCGCGTGCTTGTGGTTGTCGCATCCAGCTCCGCCAGCCCTCGCCCCCCAGCCCCTGTCGCCCAACCGTCCCCCCTCCTTCACACCCTCCCTCTCAAAGGAACCACGCCCTGTAAGAAAGCCCTTCCTGGACCCCGCATCCGGACACGCTTGGACTGACTCCCGCGTACGCGCTTGAAAGAAGGATGATGCTCGCTCGCTCAATACCGCTTGTGCTCGTGTCGCTGCTCTCGCCCCTCGTGGCCCGCGCCCAGGACGTCTCGTTCGTCCCCCCTTCCTTCCCTCGCAAGCCTCCCTCGTACCCTCCTCCTCCTAGCAAACGACAGCTTGCTGACCGAGCTCGTTCTCTCTTGCTGTCTTTCGGTGGGATTCCTTCGGATGGCTCGTCTGTAACTTGCGGTTCCACCTCTCCTGTTCGCTGCCCCCCTCCCACCTCCCCTGCCCCCTCGTGCCCAACCAAACTTCCTTCACCACCAACAGGGAGGCCAACAACGTCACCTCTCTCTACGGAACCTGGTCCTCAGGCAGCGGAGGAGTCATCACCGGTCTCGTACGTCCTCCCCACTCTTCTGGGCCTCCTGCAGAACCAAAGGGGGGCTTCGTTTTGCTGATCGCGCGCGCGTTCTCTCTCGGCGTTTTGGTGACCACCTCTCGATCAGGGCTTTGCGGACCCTTTGAACTACTCGTTCACCTACCCCCTTACGACCGGTATCGCCTACTCTTTGTACGTCTCTCTCCTCCTCCTCCTTTTTGTTCAAGTTGGGGAACCGAAGGGTCTGACGTCGTTTTCGTCTCGCGTTCGCCAGCACCGACGATGGCTTTTTTGAGGAGGCCCAGTACAGGTTCAACTCGAACAACTCGATGCCAAACTGCATCCAGGCCATCGTCTTCTTCCAGCACGGAACGTACACGCTCGGTACGAACGGATCGATTGTGCTCACGCCGTTTGCGGCCGATGGAAGGATTCAGGTCCAGGACCCGTGTGCGGCCCAGAGCAACCTCATTACGCTCTACGAGCAGGAGGTACGTCCTCGCCTTCGTCTTTTCGTCTTCTCGCGACTTGCTCGTCGGTGCTGACGTCTCGCGTCGTCTTCGCTTGGGTTTCCAGACGCTCTACAACGACTGGGGCATCCAGATTGACTCTGTCAAGGAAAACTACGCGCTCCAGCTCACAAAGTTTGACGGGTCGTTGATGCCACCTCTCTACCTCGTTCAACGACCGCCCTCGATGCTCCCCACGGTCGAGCTCACCGGCTATGGACTGGGTCTCAACGTTCGCCCCATCTTGCTACTCTTCCTCCAATCGAGACCTTGACAGGCTGACCCTTTCGGGTTTGTGGATTGCAGGAATCGGTCACCAAGCGGGACTTGAAGGAGCCCGAGGTCAAGAAAAGGAGTGCGGGCGAGAAGACGGTCGGTTTGGGTTGGATGAGTCTGGCGTTGGGAGCGATGGGCCTCGTTGGTGCGCTCTGAGTCGCGAAGGACCGAGCGATCCACCCCTCCTTGGTCTCGACTTTCTCCTCCTCCCTTCCCTCGCCCACCTTTCTCGGTTTCTCCGGGTCTCACATGCACCTCCGGCTGGATCGACCTTGAACGTCTTAAACGAGACTACGCGCTTATACCCCCCCCCCCCTTCTCCTCTAACCTTCTCCCGCCGGTCACCCCCCTTCCCCGGTTCAATCCCTCCACCACTTGGCTAGAAAACAATCCCCGTCTTTTTCACTCTTTCCTTCCGCAACCCAACCCGCTCTGTTTATCTCATAACACCCCAGCTTTTTTCGCAAAGAGGAAGAATTCGCTCGTTGACGTCGTTTCCTTTCCCCTTTGACTTTTACTCAAGCACGATCTTTTCTGTCTCCCCTTTTCTTTCATTTGGAGCTGCTTTGCCTCTCTCTTTCTTTTTTTCTTTCTTTGTTTCCGTACCCTCCGCCTGTTTTCATCTCGTTTACTTTCTCTCACTCTCGATGCCCCGTTTTGAAACTCACTTCCGAACGAGTTGAGGGCTTACTGTTTCTTGGCGTCTTGCAAGACGGGTTGGCCCGGATGAGTTGGGTTTGGGAGGGCGTAAAGAACACATGGTACAACGAGTAGAGCCGACAGATGAAGGAAATGAGACACAGGAAGGGAGAGGAAGAGAGAGAAAGAGATGAGACGGTCGAGGAGGACACAGAAAACGTTTTCGGAAACAGAAAAGACTGGCCGTAACTGTGGGAACGGAGGAGAGCGGGGAAGAGGGGGGAGGTAGAGAGGGTGTTCAATAGACGTAGGTGAACATGGGGTTCTGCATTTGAATGGCAAAAGCATATGCTTCTTGTCAGGAATGCAGGAGAGAGAGAGAGAGAGAGATGAATCGAAAAACGAAAAGAGAGTGAACCGCACCTTGAAGTCGCTCAACTCGCTTGCCCTCAAGTCGGCATCGTTTTCCTCTCCCGACCCAGCGACGTACCGCTCGGCCATCGACCGATCGTGCACCTTGGCAGGCTTGCCGAGCGCGACCCGCTGGCGCTCCTTGCGCTTATTGGCGAGCAGGAGGACGCCGACGAGGATCGCGGCGGAGCCTGCGGCGGCAATGAAGACGCCCATCGTCGCTCGAATGCCGTCCTTATAGAGGGGCTTCTGGGCAGCCTATCGACGAGACAGGGACAGCGTCAAGGACATGTCAGTCGTTAGAGCATGCACACAAGCAGGGCGTTCTGCGCACCTTGAAGAGCAGGGGTCCTTGAGGAGTGGTAAGCAAGTCAGTCAGCGAGACCCGACGATAGATTGGCAGGACGGAGAATCCCAACCACTCACCAACGATGTTGCCGGCCGAGTCCGCCGCTTTGTAGAGCGAAGTACTGACAGCTTTTTTTGTCGTACCGGCCACGTTACCAGCCATCCAAGACAGGATGATGGGATTCATAGCGTACAGGAACGACAGGAAGTAGTACCTGAGAAGAGAACAAAGGCAAGTCAGTCAGCTGAAGGGTCAATTGTAAGGAAAGGGCATGCTCACCCAACGAGGTTGGGAGCTTGGTTCTTCTTGCTCCTGTCGAGCGAGTAGAGGATAGCCGTGCCCTGGAGAAGCACACCAATGAAGTTAATCAGTCAAGTCTTCGACGACTTGGGAGGAGAAGTACTCACAGCGATGACTGGGAGCGCGAGGCAGATGAAGACGACACTTTTGACTCGGAAGCGAGTCGCGACCAGGCACGCGAAGAAAATCTGCAGGCAAGAGAAAGAAAAAGGTCAAAGGGGTGCCAGGTGGGAGGAGGAAGCGTCTGGACGCACGCAAGCAACCTGGAGGGCGCCAAACGGCATGTTCAGAAGGATCGCCTCTGGAGAAGAAAGAGGCCGACTGATTCAGCCTACATCAGAAAGAGACCTGATTGACGGCACCCACTGCGGCTGTTGAATCCGAAACCCTTCACGATCAATGGGCCCATTACGACGGTGACTGATGGAAGGACAGGCGAGGATGTCAGCAAGACTTCGCCCAGGAATTGTAGAGAGAAAGCACTTACCACTCGCGCCCATGTTCACAGCGAAAGCCATGGCGAGGTAAAGCCAAGTCACAGGACTCCAGAACGCCTCAAACATCTGGGACAGGTTCCATTTGTAGTTTCCTGCCATCCCGGTCTGGTTGGCCCGGACTCGCTCGCACGCCCAGACGCGCTCCTCCTCGGTCAAGAACCGCGCGTCAGCGGGCGAGTTATCCAAACGCCAATATAGCAGAGGACCGGTGAGGACGGTGACTAGACCGACGATGAGGAAGAGGATCTGGAGATGAAAGAAACGGATGCAGGTCGACCCATCAGCGCGATGCAGGCAAACTTTGATCGCAGGCTAAAACGCACCTGATACGTGTACAAGGAGCCGTTGATGAAGGACACGCCGTAAGCAAGAAGGGAGCCTAGAACGGATGCCAGTCCGTTGCTGGAGTAGGGAGGGATAGTCAGCCTGAGTCTCGAAGAGGCCGGCGAGAGAGAGGGCCTACGTACGTTCCGTACCAGAGAGCGAGGCGAAGCGGCTGCTCCTTCCTCCTCCACCATACCGATGTCATACAGGTAAAGAGAGGTAAACATCCGGCCTCAAAAACGCCAAGTAGGAAGCGACAAGCGAGGAGGGAGTGATAGTCGGTCGAGGCGGCTAGGCCAAGCATGGCGCATCCCCAGGAGAAGACGAGAGTGGGGGCCAGGATTCGAGGAGGCACCTTGACGACTGCGAAAACATTGACAGGCTGGTAGTCGCACTTCCAGAGCAAAATTGCAAGAGAGGTGGGACGAACTCAAATACGCGGAGAACGGCTGCCAGGCAAGTTGTGCGATGTAGCCCATCGAGCCAAGGACGGAGTACCTGAGATACGGTTGAAGATGTGTTAGCCCACGAATTCGCAGAGAAGCCGATGAGAAGGACTGACTGGTCACCATGAAGCCCAGCGTCCTCTTGAAGTCCGAAGATGCTGCCATATCCTACCACGGACTTGTCCAGCTATAGACGACGAAAACCTTCGAGTCAGTAAGCGCGTGCAAGAATGAGATCGAAAGCGCTCGACGCACAATCTGCAAGAAGTAGGCCCACTGTAATGTGAAAGGAAGGATGCGTTCGAGCGTGCGAGATGGTAAGTGACTCGATGTAGAGTGAGCAAAGTTGGAGAAGGAGACGCACCACCAGCAATGGCAAGATGTGCCGATCAATCTTTCTGCAGACTGCCCGACTCTGCTCGTCGGTCATGAAGGTGTTGACAGCGTTGCCATCGGCGTCGCTAGAGGAGTGCGAGGTGGCAGTCACGTCAACGATAAAGGACAGCAAGAGAGAATTGAAGAGGATGAATGACGCACAGGACTTCAACGTGCTCAACGTCGAACTTCTCGAGGGGAGGAGAGTCTCGGCCGGAAGGGTCCTCCAAGGGTGTGTTGGTCTTATTCAGAGACATGGTGAAGAAGAAGTTGATGGTTTCTACCTATCTGCAGACCTACCTCATAAGGGCCTGCCTTTATACACCTTCGGCCTATCCTTCTCCTCCCTAACTTCCTACCTCTCAATTTCTCAAAGAGTTCAGTCGGATGAGGCAGCGAAGGTCAGCAGAGCGGTGTGGTGGAGGGAACAGCGTGGGATCGAGCGAGAGGGCGGAAACAGGCGGTCAGGGACGGCAAAGGGCAACAGCGAGTTGACCTGGATCTTGCTGAATCCGTCCCTCTTTCTCTTGGCCTTTGGGAGGTGGTGGCGCGAGGTACTGTCTGCTTGCACGCTGGACACGGCTCCTTCGGCTGAGGAAAGGAGGAGCGCAAAGGTTATTCGTCTGCCGAAGCCCAGGACGGACGTTCGCGATTGAAAGATTGTAAGGCGGAGAGGTAGAAGCCCTGATTCAAGTTTCGACGGTCTGATTGGGCAACGCGAACGAAGGGTCAGATACTGGAGAAGGAGGGAAGACGAGGACCAGGGACACGTACGGACCGGCGAGGACACAAGCCGATTGAGGATGCCGACATGAGTCTTCTTCTCTAGCTACAGACCCTGCTCACAGCACCATCAGCAGAGATTAAGGTCCTGGTCAGTTCCAAAGTTCAGTGCAAGAGTCAGCGTCAGTAGATGTCCAGATGTGCCTTGGAGAGTGAGCGTTCTGGCGGAGGAACGGGCGCAACTCAAGAGCCGCCCCCAAACGACATCCCATCCACCCCTTCCTCACTTCCCTTCCAGTTTTCTCTCGCCATGATCGTCCAGCCATCGTCTCCTTTGACCGGAGTTGCTCCTGAGGACCACTCGGCGCTCCTGAAGCAGGCCAAACAGTCGGCTACGGGGGGCAAGCGGTCGTACCTGCTCCTCCTCAGCTCGGTCAGCCCAAGCACTAATTGGATGTGGTGTCCCGTTCGTCCTCCTCTTTTGCTTCTTATCTACTTGGCAGCACCGAGCTGACTTCTTGTCATGTAGGACTGCGTCAACGTCATGCCCTTGGTCGAACGGGTCCTGGGCTCGTCGAGCTCGTCGGGTGCGTCCTCTCTGCTGCCCTCAAGACTCCGCCACCGCTGCTGACTGTGTCCTCCTGTTCCTGCCCCCTCGTGCAGAGGTCTTCGTGCAGTACGTCGGGCAGCCTCAGCAATGGCGGTCAACGTCCAGTCCTTTCCGTTCGACGCCCTACAAAATCTCAAGCATCCCGTCTCTTCTCGCCTTCGAGGACGTGCGTACCCTTCTCCTGCGCTGTCCACCAGAGTCCAAAGCTGACCTGGCTCTCTTTCTCGTCCTCGACACAGGGCAAGGAGGTCGGCAGGGCCGACGAGCCTGCGCTGCTCCGACCTGGCCAGCTAGAGAAGTTTGTCGGAAGTGCTTGAACGCACGTACCGCGACCTCACTCCCCTTTCGTCGGACAACCCCTCTCACGCTTTGACGATACCAAATGCCCGTCTCCTGCTCTCCCTCCGAGAACGACGGTCCGAGTCGCCATTCTGGTCACGCCTGCAGCTTGCTTGCACACTGTACTTACGCGCTGCCTCTCCAAAACGAGCACGACATTCACCCTCACTGACGCTCTCATCCGACTCGAGATCCTCAAGCCGGTCCAAAAGAAGCTCCCTCTTCCTCTTCCATCGCAGGAACATCTCTCCCCACCTCGCTCACTCGACCATGCCCATCAATTACCCTCCCGTTCCCGACGCCCTCTCCCCCGCCGAGTACGCGGACTACTACTCGTCCGTCGCCGCCAAAGGTCAAGCTGGCCAACGGTCCTTCCTTCTTTTCTCCTCCAGCGAGACGGACGGTCAGTTGTGGTGTCCCGTACGCTCCTCTCGCTTGACTTCGACCACCATTTTCTTGATGTCGCTCGTCCTGACCGCGCCGTTCTCGAACGTCCACCACACAGTACTGCAGAGACATCCAACCCGCTCTCGAGGACGTCTTCGGGCAGCCCGACGGTCCAGAAGTCTTCGTCCAGCTGACAGGTCAGCGGGACGTTTGGAAGTCGCTCGAGAACCCTCTGCGAGTGGCCCCGTACGGCGTCAAGCGCGTGCCGACGTTGATCGCGTTTGAAGCCGTGCGTCTCTTCCCCCCCCCCTTCCTCTCTCTACTCGCTGTTTCCCGTGCGGATACCGCTTGCGAGTGAGACTAGAGTCTGACCCGCTCGTGCGCTGGACGTTTGACAGGGCAAGGAGGTCGCTCGACTGTCCGGAGGGGCGCTGCAGGCGGCTGGAGGCCTGCGAGATTTCGTCAAAGCGTGAGCGAGCATCCGCTCGTTTGCCTGCTCCCGATTCTTGCTTGATGGAGAAAGGTTGATAGATGGGGAAAACTGAACTGCCAGAGTTCTTTTACATTATACAATCCTCCTCCGCGCTAAGCTACTCCCCTCAAGCGGCGATACCAGGCACCTGCGAACCGGTGACGCTGACGTCTCCCGACTGCTGGGCCTTTCGGTCAACGCTGCTTGCTCGACTGCTGGGTCGGGTCGCAGCGCGCTTCTCGGCGACCTGGGCTCGGCGGGCTCGGACTCCGGCCGCGAGTGCATCGAGGCAGGGAACGGTCTGCGTCCACGACAGGCAGGCTGGCACAAAAAAAAGCAAACAGGATTGGGATGGGTCAGTGCGAGGATCATCGGGTTCGACCTGAAGCAGGAAGGAGGGAAATTCTCACCATCCGTGACCGAGACACCGTAGGCGAGCGCTGCAGGTCCCTCGGCAGGAACGTTTTGTCGTCCCTCGACCAAGTTGGACTCGAGCATGACACCCATAATCTTGTTGCTCGTCTCGCCCTCGCTGAGCTGGCGAGCAATGTCCTCAGCGACGAGGATTTGGTTCTCGTGCTTCTTGCTCGAGTTGCCGTGCGAGCAGTCGATCATGACCTTCTGGACGAGCCCGGCCTTGGCGAGCTTGTCGGCGACGGACGAGACGTGCTCGGCTGCGTAGTTGGGTCCCGTGTTGGATCCTCGGAGGATGACGTGCGTAGCGTCGTTGCCCTCCGTCTCGACGATGGCGGACAGACCCTGCTTGTTGACAGAGAGGAAAGTGTGGGACGCAGCGGCGGCTCGGATGGCGTCGACAGCGATGCTGATGGATCCGTCCTGCAAGTGAAGTAGAGCACTCAGCATTAGACGAGGCGCAGCGCAGAAGCAGAATGATCAAGGGACTCACAGTCCCGTTCTTGAAGCCGACACCCATGGACAGTGCACTGGCCAGCTCTCGGTGAACCTGAGACTCGGTCGTGCGAGCACCGATA
Source organism: Cystofilobasidium capitatum (assembly GCA_014825545.1). NCBI lineage: Eukaryota > Fungi > Basidiomycota > Tremellomycetes > Cystofilobasidiales > Cystofilobasidiaceae > Cystofilobasidium > Cystofilobasidium capitatum. The sequence continues at coordinate 64,412 of MVAJ01000015.1, forward strand.
GCACCCCACGAGACGAGCTCAGCGATGAACTGGGGAGAGATGGTGTCTGTCAAATGCAGCAGCAGTAAGAAAGAGCGCTATAATCAGCTGCCTGTGCCGCTGTCGAGGGACAGGGAACAGTGGAAGACGCACCAAGGAACTCGCAAGCTGTGGGAAGTCCCATGCTGGCGATGTCGAGGAGGAGCTTTCGGGCGATTCGGAGTCCTCGGTTGATGGCGAAGGAGCCGTTCATGTCGGGGTCTAGCAGCCAAAGGATTTGCGAGTCAGCTTTGTGCGGTCAAAGAGCAAGACGAGAAAGGAGCGTACCGTTGATGAGTCCCTTCCATCCGACGGTCGTTCGAGGCCTGAAATCAAGATACCAATGTCAGTTTGTGTTCCGACGAGTGTGGGAGGGGAGGGGAGGGGCTCGCACTTCTCGAAGTAGACTCGCATGAGGATCTGGAGGTCGTCCTTGTTGGCGTCGGCGTAAGCCTTGAGGAGCTTTGCGTACTCAATGGCGGCATCGACATCGTGGACCGAGCAAGGGCTGTCGTTCCAGCAGACCTACCGTTCAGCTCTGATGGAAAGGGAAAGTCAGGAAGATTGGAAAGAGGGCAGGACGCACCCGACAATGACGAGAAGCCGGTCGTCGTCGCCGTGGATGATGTTGTCGGTAGCGATACGTCCCTCCTGAGAGATGGAAATCATAGGGCCGTATCAGCTGCTGAGCCTTCTCTCCAAGGAGGGCGGCGTCGTCAACTCACAAGCACGGTCTGGGCGCCTCGGAGGTCGAGAGGAAGTTCCTCGGCGAGGATCTGAGGAGGGATCAGAGGTCGGACGGCCTTGACGCGCTTGTCATCGAGCTCGGCGATCGCCTGCTGGACGGAGAGCTGGACCTGCTTGGTAGAGACCATGTCGCGTAGGGGAGGAGGAGGCAAAAAAGGGGAGAGTAGAGGGGGGAGGTGGGCTGAAAGTGGTCCAGGGAAGGCGCAGTGGAGACGTCGGAGGGACCAGCCAACGAAACGACAGCCGAAAAAGACAGCACAAAGACCGTCAGTTCCCACTGCAGCTGAAGAGCATTCTGGAACCTCAGACTGACCTGCTTGAGCGCTACTGGCGAGCGAGGGATACAAAAAGTGAAGGAGGGGGGGGGGGGGGTCTGAGGATGGTCGAATGGGCAAAGCGGCAAAGGACCAGGCACGAGTCAGGCCCGCCTCGAATTTCAAACTCCGCACAAGATCAGTCTGCGGCAACGTCCATGCCCTGCTTGCAGAGAGCGGAAGAGAGCGACACGAATTGACAAATAGAGATCGAGATAAAACGCCCCTCCTTGCTTCCTTGGCCGATCAAAGAACCTTCCTGCCCTTCCCTCGCCCAGCCGCACTCAACCCTCCCAGGAGTCCCGCTCCGGCCAGAGACACGCCGGTGAAGACGATGAGAGGTCCGTACGTCCCGAGTCCGTACGACTGGGGAAGCGGCGACGAAGAAAGGAGGGCAGTCGATATCTGTGGGTGAAAGATCGGTCAGAGTCGGTCCACTGAAGGAAGGTAGATGATAGCGCTGCATGACGCACCGGTGCAGAGAGAACATTGCCTTCCGAGCAGGAGCACTTCCAGTAAGCATGGCACGTAGTGCAAACTGGAGTAAGTCGTGAGGCAACGTACCTAGTCCCCTACCGAAGGAGAACAGCCCGTAAAGATTGCTTGACTGAGCACTCCCTCCATGCCCAACCCGCTTCGCCATCCCTCCAAACAAGCTCGAGAACCCTCCCGAGCAAATGCCGTACGCAACCGAGAATCCGATAAGTGCCTGACTGCTCGAGGCGGCCAGGCCCCAGATGAGGAGGACCGACAGGGCGGATGAAATGGTCGAAAAAAGAATTAGGGGAAGAGTCAGGCGAGGGGAGTCGGAAAGCGCGCCAAAGACCAGCCGAGAAACGACAGCGGCGGCTGCATGCGAAGGGTGCGATAGACAAGTCAGCGCTGAACTTGAAAGTTTCCGAGCCTGAGGACGAACCGTTTAAGGCGACGATGCAAGTCGATCCTAGAGTCTCGTTCCCAGGAGCGATTCTCTGGGCGTAGATCGGGACGAAGAGACTGGGTAGGAAGAAACCGATGGCTTGGACGGCAACGCACTGTCGAACGACAAGAGGGTCGGCGTATCAGTCCTTTCTCCTCTTCTACAGACGAAACTGTCGAAATTCACAAGCCACAAAAGCCAGAAAGCTCCACTCTTGACAAAGCTGTAGTCGTACTTCTTCACTCCATCCTCCTCTCTACCCTCTTCCACTGGCAATCGCCCTTGGATGAATGGCAAGAGGGGACCGATCAGGAGCAGCATGGCTGCTCCTAGTGACCAGAGGGTTACTCGGAAGCCGTATCGTGACAGTAGAGACTGGATGATGAAGGGGAAGACGATCCCCGAGACCGAAGTGCCTGGCAGGAATAACCAAGACGCAGGATCGCGTCAGGTTGGAGACCGCATAAGAGAAGGAGCAGAAGAGAAAACGACCGCACCTGCAGAAATGACCCCGTAGGCAAACCCTCGTCGTTGGAGGAACCACTCGTTCATCCAAGTGATGACAGGAGCATAGAGGATCGCTTTGGACAGCGCGTAGGAGATGATGAGAGCAGTCAGCCGAAGCGCTGCGCGCAGCTTATGGATGAGACGGAGAGGGTTTACACCCTCCGAGAGCAAAGAGGAGTCCTTGAGTGACGACTATCGAGGAAGCCTGTCCGACAATATGTATACGAGCGCTTCAGCTTGCGACTGAGGGAGTAGGACAAGAGAAACGAAACAAGGCACGCACCGACTTGGCGAACCCGCTGCCTACCAAACCAGCGACCATGATGACAAACCCCACCCACATGCACTTCCTCCGCCAGTGGGGCTTCCGTTCGAGGGCCGGGTAGACGAGGAGACCCGACATGTAGATTAGGCCCTGCAGGTGGGACGGAATCACGGGTCAGCGTCGACAGGCCGCTACCCGTCCGAGCAGGTTGGGCTAGAACTAACAGATGACAATGTGCCCGTGAGCGTGATGAGGCCTTGCTGGCCTTCAAAGGGTCCTCCTTCTCGGATGTAGTACTCTGAGAGGATGAGAGAAGGTGCGAAAGGAGGCGCTTCAGCGACACTGCGTAGACAACCCGTGGGGAAGCAGACAACCGACCTTGGAAGATACTGTAGCTCGCTGGCAAGCCCCAGATCTGAACATTCCCATACGAAAGCCATGAGCTTCCCGAGTAAGGAGATGAGAAGACAAGGCGAGAGGACGGACCATGGCTTCAACTAGAAACGCTCCGGCGAGGTACGTCCATGCCTGTCGACCTCCATCAGCTCGGGGGAGCGGAGGCAAGGGCGGGTGCTGATCTTGATCGTCTGCGGGCGCGAGTTCGATCTCCTCTGCGATAGAAGAAGGAGGATAGGGCATCGCGTGTATGGCTTGAGGTCAGGACGAAGGTCGAGGAGAAAAGGTCAGGAGCTGCGAGACGGCTAGCTCCGACCTGGACGACCTGGGTACAAATGACTCGACTTGCACTGCAGGAGCGCTAACACCTCCTGACACTGCTCTGTTGCGAGGAGGATCTGCTGAACATGCCAAGCGAGGCAGCATCGGCTAGTCTAAGAGGAGTTGGCCATCTATGTCCTACAACCGTAGTTTTTTTCCTTCTACCCTTCGACCGGACCCACTAAATCTAGGCCTGCTCACCAACAACGCCATAAACGTCGTCCCTCTTCTGAATGCCGACAGGAATCATACTCCTCACCTTCTGAACCTCAGCGAGATCCACGTCGATAGTAGCCCACGTTCCCTTCATCTGCGCCCGTTCCGACTCGGGCACGTCCTCAATCGACGGAAGGCGAGCGATCTGCTCGCCCCAGGGGGAGAAGACGAGAGTCTCACCCCAGGATGATCGGTTGGGGTTGTGTGCGCCGCTGCGGGAACACGCCAATGGGAGTTCAGCACATTGCGGGGTTTCGGCAACGAAGAAGGGGCGACGTACGCTTGGGCGGAGGCGACGACGTAGACTGCAGCAGCGCAAGGACGCAGCGCAAGGACAAACGAGTCAGTCGCGTTATCTAACTAATCCAGTCGCAAGGTAGGATGCGTCCGCACCTTGGTAGACGATAGCGATCGACTTGAGAAGCGTCGCCCAATGGTCCTTGCCCGTCTTGAGTGTGAAAGCGCTCGGGATGGAGATGACGGTAGCGCCCTTGCGCGTCAAGATCGTGTGGAGCTCTGGGAAGCTGTGAGCGCGACGGGTTGATCGAAGAAAGCCAGGTCAGTCAACTGAAGACATCTTGAGAGCCTTCCGAAGTGAAGATGAACGCACCGGATGTCGTAGCACACCTCCAGCCCGACCTTGCCGATGATCGTGTCGACGGGCTCGACAACCTTGGAACCGGGTCGAATACGAAGACTCTCGCCGCCCTTCTTTGCAGGTTCGTTCGACGAGTTGGGGCCCGACGACCCAGGTCCGGTCAGGTAGACGTCGAAGAGGTGAAGCTGGCAAAATAAGCCAACGATGAGCATCTTCCCACGTGCCTTGTCCTACGAGCGGAAGAGATGAGAGTTACCTTGCGGTAGTAGGCAACGACGTCTCCCTTGGGATCGATGGCGACGTGCGTGTTGAACACTCGCTCGCTGCCTTCCTTTTCGCCTTGATCCTCCTCACTACCAGGCTCGGGCAGGTCGTGGATGCCGACAAAGATGGTCACCTGGAGCTCCTTAGCAACCTTCTGGAGCCCGATCTGCAAGTGGAAAAGCAGTGGATCAGCTAATGCTCGATGGAAGGAAGCGGGGAGGAAGGACGCACGGTGTACTTATGGGTCGAGATGGGAGCTGATAGGAGGAAGCACTCGTGTGCGTCTCCGGTGATGAAGTCGGCTGCTTCGGGGAGGAAGATGACTTCTGCGCCTTCTGAAGCTGCTCCTCGGATGACCTCCTCGCTGATGCGAAGGTTGTAATCGACGTCGGCGCTGTACGACAGGTGAGGGGGGAAGCAGAAGTAAGCTGGTGGGCTGGCACACACGCGCGGAAGCACTCAGGGAAGCAACGCACGTCGAACAGATCTGACAGACAGCAGCTTTGACCATGTTTCTTGTTGAGTAGGTTCTCTGGGAGGAAGGTGACGGTGGGTGGGAAGGGAAGGACGGCGAGGTCGATGGGGCGGAAGAGATGCAGCAGGGACGGGCAGCTCCGAAGGCGAGCAGAAGGCGTCGTCCGAGTCCGGCGGTCGGAAAGGGAGCAGGTGTCGGTCGGAGGAGCGAGCGAGCTGTCGGTGGGGCGTATCGGAAAGACGGAAGGAAGGTTCTGGGAAGACGGGGTGGACGTTGCATGTCCAGCGGCTGGTTGCTCTCGTGCTGTCGTCCCTGACTGCGGCAGCGGGAGATTGTACGGACTTGGGCACCTCAAAGTGATGGCCCGTGGAGCCAACACTCAAAGTCGTAAAGCAAGCATGGATACAACTGAAAGGAGGTCAAAGAGGATTGATGACTTGAAAGGTAGGCAAAGGGGAGGCGGGCTGGGGAGTGGCAATACCTACACGTAATAGGTCACCTTCCTGCCCAACACAAACTCCTCCACCTTTCCCGCACCTGGCTTGACCCCCTTATCGTCGTAAAGCTCTCTTCCCGTCCGTCGGATCCTCTCCTCGAGCCACGAGCCCTGCGTAGGTACCTCCTCGCCCGCATCCAGTCGGTCTTGGAACGCGTGCACGCCCTCCCGCTGGACGAGCGGCGACTCGGCGATGGGGTTGAGGACCACGTCGAGTCGCGCTCGGGCAAAGTGGATGAGGATGAAGCGGGTGATGTCAGACTGGTCGGAAGGTGGTTGGATGACGCGGTGTCGAGTGGCCTTGAGGATGTTGCCGGAAAGGACTGTTAAAGGAGGAAGCGGTCAGACAATCGCTGCAAGGAGGAAACAAGGGCTACTCACACTGTAGGGCATCCGCCACGTTTACAACCACGGATCCGGGAACATGCTTGACCCACCGCCAATCGTTGTCGTTCGTGAGGATCTGGAGCGCCGAGATCGGCTGGGAGAAGAGGAGCGACACAGTATTGTCTGCAAGGAGAGGCAAGCAGGGACGTCAGACCTCGATGAGCCACTATGTGAGAGGGCAAGAAGACTGACAATCGGTGTGTCCCTTGGACCAAATCCTTTCGGTCTTGATATCGTCCTCCTCGTTCCTCGGAACATAGCGCATGTAACGCTGGCAAGCGGCACCGACTGTCGGCAACACGCAAGAGAGCGCGGTCAGGGGTCTTGATCTAAAAGCAGAAGATTGTACAAGGAAGGGCCCACTCGGATCCTCGTGACCATGAAGGTTCCAGAGCGCATCGGGCTCCAGTTCGAGGACGAGCGAGATAAGCGTGAGGATCCGGCGGACGATGTACTGGTACGTGTACTTGGCAAAGTCCTCGATCTCGTCGAGATAAGGCTGAAGGGCGGGAGGGTGCTGGTTGACCGTCTTGTCAAAGGAGGGCGACTCGAGGTTGTAGTGCTAAAATGCGTTGGATTTCGGTCAGTATAGAGGGAGGGGGTGTGCGCGCAGCCACTGCCTCAACGCAGAAGGCAGAAGGAAAAGGAAGCGTACCTCGATGTTGTCCTTCACGCCATCTCTCTCCCAGATACCTAGCGGCTTGTACCCTCTGTAGGAGCCCTCGTCCAGCCTAGCGGCGTACAGGCGCTTCTCTTCGTCGGGGATGTCCTCGAGAGCGAGCTGGGCGATCGCCAGCTGCCGCTCGAGCGTGGCGTCCGACACTCCTGTGCCCGTGACGAAGAGGAAGCCGTCCTCGATGAGGGCCTTCTTGGCGAGCGAGACAAGACGGGTGCGAATGGCGGGGTCGGTTGAGTCGAGAAGCGAGAGGTCAACCTGTTCGAGCGACGCCCAGGGCACTGTTCCGAACCAACACCCAACAGAACCTCCAGAGTCAGCAGCTGACGCCCTTTCCTTCGTCGTTCAAAGAGGAAATATGCAGCTACGGACGGTCCTGCTGGGTCACCTCGGGCGCAATCCAGGGTCGGAGGGCAGGCTTGCCGTGCTGGTCTGACCTCTTGAGGTCGACGGGCGAGGGCGCGGGCGACGTGGTCTGTTGGGCGGCAATGGGCATAGTTGTAGAGCTGGGCGAAGGGTCAGGATGGCTGTCAGCCAGGAGGGGAGAGGAGCGAGGGCAGCATGCTCCTTTTTCCTTTGCGCTCGGCTTGGAGCGAAGGGCGAGCTGGAGAGAAGATGGCTGGTACGTCGTGCTTGGTGGAGGCTCGCGCGCAATTTGCTGAGACGGACTCTCCTCCCCACCGCTCGAGCCTCTCTCTCCCAGATGATCGTGCTAACGAGACCTGGGTTGGAGGCGCTGATCACTTCTTCGATCTGTCATCGCCATAGCAGGTGCTTTTGCCTCTGGGAGGGTTTGGGGAGGGAGATAAGTGCCGTCCAGGCTGGAAGAGGGGAAGCCACTCTCATTCATCTCCCTCCTCTCTATCCTTCGCTGCAACATGGCCAGCTTCAATAAGGAAGGTACCATCTCGCCCGATGCTGAAAAGTTCAGCGTTCACGAATTCGACACGCCTCAAGGTCTTCCGGTCAAGCGCAACATCCCCTGGTACGGCTACGTCTGGGACGCCTTCGGCAAAGAGAAAGATGAACGCAATTTCATCCTCAAGCTCGACTCGACTCTTCTGATCTTCAGTGTACTGTACGTTCACTTATCTTGCCCTTGACCTGTTGGCACCTTGCTGACGTCGTTCGTGGCTTGAAAAGTGGGCTGTTCTCTCGATAGTAAGTTTTCCGCGTTCTCTCGACCTTTCCTCCCTCACTTCCTCCTTCCCAACTCATCACTCCCTTCTGACAACGCGACACTGCTCCTTTAGCGTTGACCAAACGAACTTGTCGAACGCCGTTCGTGTTGCTTTTACGCTTGCATGCCATTCCCCCATCTCGCCCGCTGACATCCATCGCTCGTCCCCACCCTCTAATAGTTTGTCTCGGGTATGAAGGAAGACCTCAACATGTACGGACTGGAACTCAACTACGCCAACACGTGCTGGGTTGTGTGAGTCTCACGTTTGTTCTTGCTCGTCCTCAGATTCTAGACTGACAACGCCTGCACTTTCTTCCTCAGTGGATATGTGATCGGACAGGCGAGTCCCTGTCCATTTCCCCCCTTCAGACTTTGTCCTAATCAGCCTCTCAGCCTCTCCATACTCCAGATCCCAACCAACATGCTCCTAAATCGAGTTTCGCCTCATTAGTGCGTCGTCCGCCCGCTCCAGGTCCTCAATCCCCCTCAACTGACAGTCCACGTGCTCCACTAGCGTCATCTTTGGTCTGGAGGCTTCGTGGACGGTCCTGACTCTCGGGACGACCTGGGTGCAGAGTGCAAACCAGTTGTAGTGCGTCTTTCTCCGAGTTCAACCCTTTCCCCTCCCCCTTACTGACGCCCCCCCCCCCGGGCGCCATTCTTTCGCCAGCGCGATCCGCTTCCTCGTCGGCATTTTCGAAAGCGGGTATTACCCTGGACTCCTGTTCCTGATCGGTTGCTGGTACGACAAGGATGAGCTCGCCAAGCGGTCAAACGCATTCCAGGTATCGATCTTTTCGTTGTTGACCGCCGTTTGAGCTGCCGCTGAAGGACCTCCCTCCCTCCCCCCGCAACCCAGGCCGCCACCGCAGGAGGAACTTTGATCAGCGGAGTGATGCAGGGAGGTGTTTACAGGACACTGAACGGCCGGGCGGGCATGCCGGGATGGAGGTCCGTCAAACTTTCCCACCCCTAGTTTTTCCCTCCCTCTGACCCCCTTTCTTCTGCAGATGGATATTTGTGATAAATTTCGTCTTCTCTGCTCCCATTGCCATCGGTGCCTTGTACGTTTCCATCGCTCAAAGGTCGCTTGCACTCGCTTCGCCGCTGAAGATATCACCCCCCTCCCCTACGCCGATCCCTCAGCTTCTTCATCCCCGCCCTCCCGAACAAGATCAAGCCCAACTGGATTTTCTCCGAGAAGGACATCGCGATCGGCCGTCAACGGATGGTCGCGGCGGGTCGAGAGGGACCCAAGGCGGGCTCGTTTAACCACCGCTTCTTCATCGACGTGCTCAAGACGTGGCACATCTGGCTCTTCACGGCCGTCTACTCGCTCTACATCTTTTCGCAGAACCCTCAGCAGGTGCGCCTTCAATGAATTGCTTCGAGATCGTTCGGACTTCGCTGACGTTGAGTCTGACCTTGCGTTGCAGAGCATGTCCTTTTGGCTCAAGTACTCTCCCGCACCGCACAAGTACACCGTCGAACAGTAAGGTCTTCCCCCTTGAGCACCCGCCGACGGACCAAATTCTCACCAACCCATCCTTCCCCTCCGTTTGCCCAAAGGATCAACTACTACCCCTCCGGAATCTGGGCCACCCAGATCGTCTCCGCGTTGAGCTTTGCGTGGCTGTCAGACACGGTCCTCAGAGGACGTCGATGGCCTCCTCTCGTCTTTGTCGCTCTCTGGCACACGGTTTGTATGGCCGCCTTGGCCGCTACACCCGTCTATTCTGACAAGAGAGTTGCGCGTTGGGTTCGTCCTCTTCAATCTTTGTCCCCTTCTTGTCGAAGGACTGACTGATGGGATTTCAATGCGTGACTTTCAGGTTCTGTACTACTTGTCTGGAGTCGTCAACTGCACGCCTGGTCTGCTTTACGCCTGTACGTCTCTGACTCTTTGCTTTGGCGTACGCTGCTGGATTTGGGATTGACCGTTTCATATTTTGTTTTTCTATCTTCTCCTTTCGGTTGTTGCTTCACTACAGGGTGCAGCGAGATCCTCGGAGGATCGTCTGAGAAACGAGGCGTCGTGATGGCTACGTTTAACAGTGTTGCCTGTGCGGAGAAATCAACCGCTCATCCTTGTTGGATTGTCGAAAGCTGACTGTCTCTTGTCACTTGCAGTCTCTTTCAACGCTTGGCTGCCTTGTGCGTGTTTCGTTTGGATCGCGACCTCCACTCTTCCTTTCGTAGCAAGAATAAAACTGACCGATCATCTTTCTCTCCTAGTGCTCCTCTTCAAGCAGACCGAGCAGCCCCGCGTGCTCAAAGGGACGATCGCCACGTCTGTTGCGTCGGCTTTGCAAGCGGTTGGATTGCTGGGGATTCTGTATCTCTCAAAAAGGGATGAGAGGAGGGCCGTTCGGGAGGGAGCGACGACGGTGCAGGGAGGTGAGAAGGTGGAGTAAATGAGACTGCGAGAAAGATGCTTGCGAATTATTCATGCTCTCCATCTGTCTCCGCACGTAGCTCGATCGACCTCGTCCGCTGCCTTGACGAGATGAGAGTCCTGATCGCGAGTGCGGTGGGTGGTTCGATCCGAGCAACCGAAATACCCACCTCGACGTCAGGTCAGGTCCAGCCAGGAGAAGCCGATCCTGTCCTTCCCTCCTTCCTTACCACCACCACCTACCATCTACAGATATCCTCTCATCTAGTACACGAACCATGCCCTCGCTCACCAACCTATTCTCGCCCTCGTCGGCCACGCTTGTCAACACGCCCACGCTCGGCTACTCGTCGGGCAGCTCTTCCAGGTCGACAGCTCCACCTGCTCTTCCCACCGACCCCAACCGACCTCTGACCAGGAAGGAGCTCAAGAAGGCTCGCTACGCTCAGGAGGAGGCGGAGAGGAAGGAGAGGCTCGAGGTCCTGCATGCCGAGACCAGGAAGCGGTGTGCGTCCTCTTTCTCGTCCTGCCCGTCGCCGCCCTTCGTACCTGTCGTCCTGTCTTTCGACTGACACGGTCCTGCCTGGTCCTTGACAGTCCCCAACGCTCTGCCTCGCGGCCATCCCGATCGCAAGGAGGGCCTGCTGAACGATCCCTCCATGGCAAGCTACTATCGAGGAACGTGCGGCACGGGCTGTTAAAGAGAGGAAGGGGTGGGGCGCAGCAAGGCGGAAACAGTCGAGGAGGTTGTCTCGCCTAAACCACTTGTATGTTCCCATCGACCGACTCAAGCTTTCATGCTAGAGACAATGCAGGATTAAGTCGCTGACGTGAAAGTGTGTGGCTCGCTTGCAGCTGTCAACGAGTCTCCTCTTCACCACCACCTCCAGCCCTCCGTCCCACCTAGTCTCTCAGCCCCTTCAATTCCCACAATCCCTCATATCGACACATCTCTCTCCCCGCTCGACAATCTGCGCCTCATCTCAGCCCGGTGTACATATCTCTGTCTTCCCTCCTCTCGATACGACCTTTTGTACCTAAGAACTGTATCGAAGTATCCTGCTTGTCCACATCACATCCCCTCGGCCTCTCCCCCTCTGCGAACCACCGCGCCCTCGGTCAACTATTGTCCTGAGAGTCTCTTTGGCTCCTTCACGAGCTTCAAGCGGGAGTACCGTCGCTCTAGAATCCTCCCAACTCCGTTGCAAGCTCGGCTCCGTCATCTCCTTGGCATACCTTGGTCATCGCAGCTCCCATCCCTCCGACACTCTCTTGCCCCCCCAATCCACCATGTCCTCCCTCAAGCAGACGCTCTCAAACATATTTGGAGGGAGGAAGGACGACCACCAGTCGCTCCACTCTGTCGACAGCACGTTGACCCAAGTCGGCCAACGAACGAATGTCCGACCGCCTTCGCCTGTTCCTCGTTCGTCCTCTCCCTCTCCCAATCCTGTGAGGACAGCCTGACTTGTCTTCCTTCTGGGGGACGACTAGATAACTTCTCGTCCTCGCCTGACAAAGGACGTCCGCCATCGCCCGAGAAGAAATACAAGGGCAGCAAGCACCCCGCCATAGGAACCTTGGCAGGCATGGGAGGCTGAGGGGGTGCGCGCAACGACAGAGGAGAGAGATGGTTGAGGTACAGTCTTTGGAGGAGGGGCAGGGCGAGTAGTGACACTTGCAAATGAAGGATGCTGCTTTCGAAAGGAACGGTGCAGAGCTTTAAATACAGCAGACATCAAAGGCAGTCGAGATCGGAGGCCAAGTGCAGTTTGAGAAGAACGGGGAGAGGACTTCGACGAGGAAAAGGGGAACGGGACGAAAAGAGTGCGAGGTTGAGAAATGTTTCAGTCTCCTCCTCCTCCTCCTCCTCCGCCGTCGCCTCCTCCTCCTCCATCAAAACCCCCTCCGCCGCAGTCTCCCCCGTAACCGCCTCCGAAACCACCTCCCATCGCGCTTCCCAACAGAAGGCCTCCTCCGAGGCCACCCAAACCGCCCATCATGAGAGGCATTCCAACCCCTCCTCCCCTCATTCCTCCGTATCCTCCATATCCCCCTCCGTAGCCTCCATATCCGTAGCCCCCACCTCGGACGTAAGGAGACCGGCCGTAAGGCATCGAAGGCGCACCGTACATGCCTTGCTGGCTAAAGACGCGCGGGTTGTTGAGCTGCATCTCCCTCAGGGCCTTGCGTCGGGCGATGTACTGCTCTTCGAGACGCTTCCGTTCGGCCTGCAAGAAACGATGATCGACAAGAGGTCTTCGTTAGTCCAGTCACTTTTGAAAGGCGCGAGAAAGAAAGAGGAGAGTAAAAGCGGAAGAGAGAACGTACCCTCTCAGCAGCCGCCTTCTCCCTTCTTTTGGTCGCCCGTTCCTCCTTCGTCTTGCCCGTCAACTTCTCCTTGACCTTATCCCCAAAGCTGACCTTCTCGTGCTTCCCACTCTGATTAGCCAAAAGCTGCGCTCTCGAAGACGGTCCGTCGGTGGTGGACGACTCGTGCTGCGCCTGCTGGGGTTGATGTCGGTGTTGCTCTTGCCGCCCGTGCGAGTTGGACGAGGGAAGATCGGAGGAGGTGTGTTGGTCCCGGTCCGAGTCGGGGATGGACTCGATAAAGGTCGGGTCGTCGAAAGGGTGCGTCCATATTGATCGGGGTGGGTTGGCCTTGGTGTCGACGTAGAAATGGTGTTCAGAGCTGAAAGAGGAGGATGGAGGGTAAAAAGAGAGGATGAGGTGTGAGATCGCGATCGGAGCTTCGGAGGGAAGAGAAGGCAGAGGGAGGACTGGAGAGAATGTACTTTTGGTCGTACTGCCTGACCCAGCCCTCGGGGAGAGGTCGCTCTTCGTCTTGAGCAGACTGGCAAAGGTAGCAAGCATGGTTGCTTTTCAGTGCGAGGTCTCGCAAGGGGGAAGAGAGGATCGGAGGAAGGTGGAGGGGAGGTCTTACCCGGATGCGTGTCAGGTCGACGCCGTTGGCACGGAGGTGGGATCTGTGAGTCTCGTCGTCCGAGGACGGGTCGGTGTCGTTGCCAGAGTAAGGAGGAGGGTTGGACATAATGAGTAGAAGAGAAGAGGGGGTGGGTGTTTGCGGGTCGACAGGAGCCCATCGCCAGAGTGCAAGATGAGTGCACGGGCGGAAGCGCGTCATGGCTCGTGTGCGTACTCCAGAGTGCACATTCCAGTGGGACACAACACCTTCTAATACACACAAGAGAGAGGGAGAGAGGAAACGCAGAACATAAAAGGAAAGCCGAAGCGTGGAGGGGGCGACGACCCCCTTCACTCGCCTCCTCCTCCCCCTCCTCCGTCGCCTCCGCACCCTCCATCCCCCCCACTCGACCCGTCCCCTCCTCCCCACCACCCTCCCCCACCTCCTCCTCCAGCCCCATCCCCTCCTCCTTCCCTCCTCCTCCGCCTCCTCTCCTCCCTCGTAGACGCCCTCATCCCAAGTCGCGCAGCCCTCGCAGCTGCCCGTTCTTCCGCTTGATGCTGCTTCAGTCGCCGCTTGTTCTCGACCTGCCACATCTGCTGACGGGCGATCGCTAGTTCGTGGTTGAAATCAACCAAAATCGGGTCAGCATCGAATGTCAACTAGAAAGAAGGGAAGGAGGAGGAGGAAGGAAAACGGACCAAGTTCGTCGGCTTCCCGCTGAGCCTTGGCCTGGTTGGCCGCCTCGGTCTTGCGTCCTCGTTCTTCGGCGGTCGAGTGGGTGAGTCGGTCGACGATCCGGACCAGAAGGCTCGACATGTCTAGATTCTTGAAGGAGCTTGAGAGAGGGTGTGCGTTCTTGAGATAGCGAGGTTGAGGAAGGAGGCGCGTGTGTTGGCTTGGTGTGATGGAGGCAAAGAGAAGAGCCGGAGAGAGTGATTGATGCTTCTTGAGAGCGACGTCCTAGGGCTGGAGCCGGTCGTTCCGCATGATCCGTCTGGAGAGGGTTGGGGGAAAAGGTTGTTGGAGGAAGTGGGTCAGCGCTTGGGTGCGAAGGAGGGACACAGGTCGGATCGGACGGAGAGGAGAAGAGATCGCATCGCGTATCGGCCAGACGACCCAGAGAACGTTGGTATCCCTTCTGCGCGCGCTGACTCTCCCATCTCCCTGTCCCGTAGACATGGTATGTCATCCCCGGCATCGATATTACTGTGCTCACGGATCCGTACGACCTGAGGGGGGAGCCTTGAGGGTCGAGTTTCTGTCTGCGCAGTCGAACGGGTTGACTTCTACCACCGACCCCTTCGTCTGCCATGTACGTTCCCCTCCCTTTCTCTGCTTCTCCTGCTACCCTTCGCTGACCCAGAACGCTTGCGCAGGCCCAAGCTCAACATCCTCGTCCACAAGTCGTACCACCCCTATCTCGAAAAGAACAAGGACCGTGTCCGCAAGGACGAGGAGAAGGAGCAGCTCCGGATCGAGCACGAGGAACAGCGCTCCCTCCAGGCCGTAAGTCCCTTCTCCTTCCCTTCCTTGTCGCTCCTTCCCGCTGCAGCTCAGTCGTAACTGACATCTTTGGGATCATGTTGCTCGGTTCGCGCGATTCTTTGGGGAACATGGGGTTCTAGGACGCCGAAGCTCGTCTTGCTCTCCTTCGAGATCGGTCCTCCTCCTCCTCCTTCCTTCCTCCTCCACCACCACCAGCCCTCCAAGTCGGCTCCTCCGGCTCAACCGCACAGGATCCCTTCTATGCGGCCGAGCCTTCGGTCGAGAGGCGAGATCGGAAAGGTAAGGGCAGGGAACGGGATGACATGCGAGAGGTTGACAGGCAGTTGTCAACATCTGGCGCAGTGGGCAAAGGGAAGGAGAGAGCAGAGCAGAGGGCGTGGTCGAACGAGCGACGGGAGATTGACTTTCAAGGCAAAGACGGTGAGCTTTTTCTCTTTCTTTGGGTTTTTGCGTCGGGTTTATGTTACCGTTGAGAAGGAGAGTCAACGAACTGACCACCCTCCGCACCCCTTGTCCCTTCGTCCTTCTCCCCCTTACTCCGATCAGGCCATCTCAACTTCTGGGCGACCGAAGAACTCCAACCCGTCCGTCCGTTCCCCCTTATCTCAATCCTCTTCTTACCTCGCTCACACCCTTATCAACCCCTCGTTCTGCCTCTACCAGCCCGTTCTACCCGACAAAGCCCTGCGCAAAACGCCCGAGGAGCTAGAGAAGGACGACCCGTACACCATGTACCTCTCCCGGCCCGAACGCGAGCTGAAGCCGTGGTATACGGATCCTGAGATGAGGCGGGTTGAGGATCGCGGAGGTCGAGATCGGGTAGCGGACAGAAAACGGGAGAGGAGGATGTACGTCCTTTGCCCACACCTTCCTCCATCATTTCGCCTCTCTCCTCTCCCCCCGTTCATGAGACCCTGACAGCTTGCGCGCTTTCTTCCGCTCTTCCATGCCATGCTCCTTCTTCCATCGCCTGCCTGCTTCCATCGGCACTAGACGGAACGACGAAGAAAGCAAACGGTCCAAGGACCCCTTGACGGCCATCCAATCCCGACTTTCGCGTCCCACCCCTCCCTCATCAAAACCCCTTGCTTCCTTCTCAACCCCGACTTCGCCCTCGACAAGCAAGGACAGGGACCCGACAACCAAACGTCTCTCGCGCGAAGCGGCCGAACGCACACGCGCTCTCACCCTTCTCGCCACCCACCACCGTCAAATATCTTCGTCGTCAGCGCCGTCTACGCCAGCTGTGAGTGTGCGAAGTGCGAGCGAGACACCTGTCCATCGAGGTGGATACGAGAGCGAGCGGGTGTACGGTGGAGACGGGTACGGTCAGGCGAGGTTCTTCCCTCGTGAACTCGAGAGGGTTGAGAGGGAGCGACGAGGTTGGAAGGATCGAAGGTAGACTTTGGCAAAAACCCTCGATTGGTTGATGTCTTTCGAAGAGCGTTCGATCAGGATAAAAACGATGCCATTTCTATGTCTGTCTAAAGTCTACCGGCCCTAGCGATACAGCTACTCCTCCTTGCTCGAGCACCACCAACCCGCTCGTCTACGTCCTACAATCGACAAGCAGGGATTCACTCCTTCTTGGGGATGTCGTTGTGGAGAACGTATCTGCAGCAAGTTCAACGAGAGGGCGGTTCAATGTCAGACTTCGAATGCGCGAAGGGAGGGCAAGGAAGTTCGAAGGAGGGAGAGGACGAACCGGTATCGAACGGTTCCGTTCCAGAGGCTCTCGACGGCCTCCTTGGCTCGGCTCATGGGGAGCTCCTGGATCCAGGGCTTGATCTGGTGCTTAGCGGCGATGGCGAGCATCTCGTTGGCCTTGCGTTCGGAAGCGAAAGCGAAATTGTCGACGGGTTGTCAGTCCTCGGAACGTCAAGAGAAAGACAGAGAGATAGAAAGTAGGAATGGACGCACCTCGGCCTTGGATCCGAGAAGGGAAGAACCGAAGAGGCACTGGTTCATCATGAACGTCTGCGAGGTGATGCCGAGGTTGGCGTTTCCGTCGGGGAGACCAACGGTGATGAGTCGTCCTCCGACCTTGAGAACCTGAGGAAACCCGCCACAAACACGTCAGACGGGCTGCTCAAGAGAAAGTGTTCGGAGAGAAGGGGGGAGGGGGACGAACCTTGCAGAGCTTTCCGAAAGGAAGACCCTCGACCTTGTCGACGGTCGTGAGGATGAGGTCGAGCTCTCGGAAGTGTTTGGTCTCAAAGTCGTCCTCGCCGGTGACGATGATGTGGTCGGCGCCCATCTTGAGGATGTCCTCCTTCTTCTTGAGCGAGTGGGTGAGCGCAAAGACCTCGGCTCCCATGGCTTTCTATAGAGCGGGGAAAGTGATCGGACGCGTGGTCAGTGGGCGTCCAAAAGAGCATGCAAAAGCGAGGGGTACGACTGACGGCGAACATGACGGCGATGTGACCGAGTCCTCCAATTCCAACGATACCAACCTTCTTGCCAGGCCCGCAACCGTTCCTCTTGAGGGGAGAGAAGACGGTCAACCCAGCGCACATGAGCGGGGCGGCGTATTTGCCCTCGAGGTTATCGGGGATCTTGAAGACAAAGTTCTCGTGAGCCCTGACGGCGGTACTGTAGCCCCCTTGCGATCGGTCTCCATTGGGGTAGGTGCCCTGGTAGGTGAAAACGGATCCCTTCGAGCAGTACTGCTCGTTGTCGGCTTTGCAGTCCTGGCAGCTTGTGCAGGAGCAGACCTGAGCTCCGACTCCGACGAGGTCTCCGACCTTGAACTCTCCGCTGGCCTCCTCTCCGAGCTGAGTAACTCGTCCGATGATCTCATGTCTTCGGTGCGCAAGATTGACAGGTCAGTGCAACGGTTCAACAGGTCAAGGTCAAGCAACAGCGAAAGACATCAAACGCACCCGACGACGCAAGGGTAGGTGACGGCTCCCCAACCTCCAGTCAGAGTGTGGACGTCCGAACCGCAGACCTTGATAAAAAGTGGGCTGGTTAGCGATGAGGACTTAAAGCGGAGAAGGAAGGCAGGGGGGGAATGACGCACTCCGCAGTGCCTGAGCAGCGAGGACGAAGCACAGATCAGCAAGCCGATTCGCAGAACATCAAGGAGAAAAGGGGTCAAGGCTCACTCAATGGCGATCGTCACGTCCTGCGGGCGAGCGACAAGTGAAGAGTGTTAGCGATGGTCTAACCTGTCAGAACTGAACGAAGAGCGACACGCGTATGCGCACCTTGGGACCCTGGCTCTTGAGGGGGAAGTCGACGAGCTCAAAATCGGACCACTTGGCCGTGTCGTTGATGGCGTATCTGAAAAAGGAGAGGGTGCGAGAAAGTCAGTCAGCCAAGTGGGCTTCCTTGATGAACAGGTTGTTGATGAGCCGCGCCCGTTCGCTCTCCTCCGAACGGGCGAGGAAGGACGACAAGCGGAGTGAGGGAGGTAGAAGGACGCACCCCTGGGCAGACATTGGTGTAGTTGAGGTGAGAAGGGAAGCAGAGTAGGAGATGAGGGGAGTAGTGGGTGGGTGTTGGGAGCAAAGTGACGGCCCTCGGTGTCCTGATTTTTCAAGCTGGAGAGTGGAGGGCGAGGGGTGGGCTGTCGACGCTGACGGTAGCAATGCCCATACGTTTCACTCCCCGAGCCTCCTTTCAGCTTCCCTCTTTGTCACGGTACAATTTCTGGGGGAGTCCTCCAATCGACCTTATTTCCTTGGGAGAGGAGGAGGGGAAGGAAGCGTCGCAGGTTCGAGTGCCCCTGTCGGAGTTGAGTTGAGCTGCAAGTGGGGGTGGGCGCAGACAACTCGCACTTTTTTTTCTTTTTCTTTTTTCTTTCTTCCTCGAACTTGCGGCACGAGAAAGAAAATGCCTCCACACTCCTGTAATGTCTGTTGAGCCAGTTGACGAAAGGAAGCAGGGCGACAATATTGACGAGAAGTTTTGTGCAACCCCCCCCCCCCCTGACAGGAACAAAGGCGACACCCACCCAACCACATTTTTTTCCTCGCTTACTCGCTTATGAATGGGAGACAGAGAAGCTCAGGCATATCGTTGGCTTGTGGAGGAGTGAGCGAAGCGCAGCTCAGGTAGGCCAGGAAAGAGCAGCAGGACGCGTCGCGAAGGCCGGTTCTTCGATCTACGCCATAGTTGCGCGTGCTCAGGGAGCTCTCTTGCTTCCGAAATCGGTACACGAGTCTCTAAACAATCGTGGTTTTTGAAGAGGAAAGCAAGCTGGTTGTTGCATGTGGATAGAGGAATACGCTCGGGCGTTGCGGAGAGCGATCAGGACATTGGGCGACTGGTCGGCGTCCAGGTTGGAGTTTGGACGGGGAGCGGCGGAGGCAAAACCCGAGGAAGAGGCGATCGAGCACGGGCCTGGGCCTTTTGAAGGATTGCTGCGCGGCGGATCCGGCCGAGGAAGGGTGAGCAGAACGCCAGCGCCTTGCCGCCGCCCTGAGGCTCTCTTTTCTCTCTCTCTCCTCCTTTTGAACAACACCCACACCAGCTTTCAATCTATCGGACGGCCAACGAAAAACGCCAACAACAACACTCACTCGGACGCGTCCTCCTCCTCCTTCGATGTCGACGTTCACCCCCCAATCACACGTCCATCACTTCGTCTCGCCAGCTCACTCGCGCACCCACTCGTTCGACCTCGCTCGATCGTCCCCGCCCGAGTCTCAGACCAGGCAGCACGAGGCGACTCCCCCCAACTCTGTCAGCCCTCCAGGCCATGGTCAGCTCCAGCAGCACGGCCAGCTCCTCGTCCACCAGCACCACCAAGGGTTCGCACTTGGTCAGTCCTTTTCTGGTATCCCTTTCCAACCACCCGCGGCTTGTGCTGGAGCTATCTGAGCAAACTGGTGCCGGCTGGGCCTGGTGCGGGCATCAAAGGGAAAGCGGAGGAACGGGGAGGCTCTGGGCCTAACGGCCGGGACAGAGCTCAGGGCATTCCGAACCGCTCGAAACCTCTCAAGACACCTTTTCTGCTTATCCTTCGGACGAAGGAGCGAGCAAGGCGCCGGGGTCAGCGCTCTGCTTTTGGTTGGGGTTGGCATCGAGCAGAGGGCATGGAGTTTTCAGACCCTCAGGCACACATCGTACTGACCACGTTCTCCCCTCTTCCTCCTCAACCGTCTCAATGTTTGCCTCCCGTCCGACAGTCGGCCAGCATCCGCAACACTACCCATCCATGTCGAGTCAAAGTCAGGGAGGAGAGTCATCAGAGTGGACGTCACCCTCGACCAGCTACCCTCTGTCCCAGCAGCCGCAACATCAACAGCACTACCACCTCACCGCTCCGGAAGAGAGGCGTACAGGCACGGCCGGCTCGGGCTCGTTGGATCGGATCCTGCACAGTCGGGGAGCTGGAGCGTTCGAAGACGAGAGGGTCGACCCTCGATCCAGTCAGTGTCCGCCTCAGCTTTTGCCTCTGACGTTAACATGGATTGACTCGCTCCTCATCTCGTTTCGTCCCCAGACCCTCTCCCATCGCCCGGCAACATGGGCCTTCTCACACCCAACTCGGCGACCTACAACGATCAGAACTCCTACTCTCACTCGCAACGTCTCTCGCCTTTGCCAGGAATCGACTCGAGAGACGACCAACGGCCTTGCTCTACCTGGGGTCAGGCTCCTCCACCTTCACAGAACCAACGGACAGCATTGCCCTCACCGGCCGAGACGCCAGCTGGCGGCGTCGTCTGGGGACCTCCTCCCACAGACATCCCTTCTTCCTCCAGCCCTTACCCGCTCTCATCATGGCAAGGTCCCTCCGCTTCGTATCCTCCTTCCTTCCCGGCGTCGCAGGCAATGTACCCTTTGCCGTCACTAGCCAACGACCCCCGGTTCGACTCCCACCCAAACTACTACCCGCCGGTCAACTTATCGACGTCGACGTCATACCCCATGACTCATACCACCTCGCAGGATGCAGGTTTCCGACACCAAGCCTCGCTCCATCAGCCTTCGGATGACTTCCTCCCCCAGCAGCCCTTCTCGATGCCTTCGACGTACCAGTTTGCGCAGACGTACCACAACGGTCACCCTTCCGGTCCGTCGGCTCTCAGTCCTCCTACTTCCGTCAACTCGGGCTCGAACAGGTACGGAGCGACCTCCCCTGGAGAGGAGTCGACGACGACGACGAGCACGGCGCCGGCGTCGAAGAAGTTGAAGAAGGAGGTTAGGCTTTCGACGGGACCGGACGGGACGATCATGACCGTTACGGGCAAGGTGCTCAAGACGGACCGACCGTTCGCTTGTGATGTTTGCACACAGAGCTTTGTGCGTTTTTGCTTCTCCTTCACTCTCCAGTGGACAACGCTGACCCTTGCTCGCTTTGGTCGCTCTTCTGCAGAACCGACGACACGACCTGACGAGGCATCACCGGACGCACGAGGAGGAGCGACCCTGGCCGTGTACCAACTGCACTAAGGCCTTCACCCGAAAGGACGCCCTTCGTCGCCACCTGCTCGTCAAGAAGGAGTGCGGAGCCGTCGTCGAGTTGCCCAAGTCGGCCGCTGCGATGCGCCGGGATCGGGAGGCGCGCAAGCAGGCCGAGCTGAGCAAGCGGCACAACAAGAGGAATTCGTCGGAGGACGAGACGCAGGCTTCTCTGTCGCACCACGATTCGCAGCAGCAGCAGCAACCCCCTCCTCCGTACGGCTACGAGCCTGAGCAACGGCAAGCACCCGCGGAGGTCTATTCGCAGAACCGGATCATGCCAGCTCCTCTGGTCCTCCCCGCCCCGCCAGCGCCGTATCACGGCCAACAATTTGTCCAAGACGCTCGCTTCCCGTACGCGTCCTCCGCCGACGCTCAGCGGCCGGCCTACCCGATGCACCAGGTCGATCTGTCGTACGACTCCCCTCTACCTCCTCCTCACCTGTACCACACCGAACCCTCGCCGGCGGCTTCGCAGCACAGCTTCCAACAGAACGAGCAGCAGCACCACTCAGGAGGGGGTCACTCGAGGCAGAGCTCGATGCACAGTCAGCACACGCGACACGCTTCCCAACACTCGCATCACTCGAGGCAGTCGTCGATCCAGTCGGTCCACGAAGTCCATTCTGGACAGTCTTCCATCCACTCGGTTCACGAAGGACAGCAGCAGCAGCAGTCGGCCCACACTTTGTCGCCTAGCCAGCAGAGCCACGCCGGTCCTTCGCCACACCAGATGGCCCACTCGCTCTCACCTCACCCGAACCTCGCCAACCTGACGCACTCTCCTTCCGGGTCTAACGGGAGCTACTGCCCTTCCAACGCACTCCCTCCAGTCTCGCCTGCTGGGACGAGCAGCAACCATTCGGACGGACAGTACCACTCGCCCTCATCAGTTCCTTCCCAGTCACCCTATACGCTCGCACCGCCTCAACAGCAGCAGGCTCAAGGACGTCTGCCTTCAGTCGCCCCTTCGCTGCAGTACTCTGTTCTCCCTGTGGAGAACCACCAGTCGGCGTACCCGTTGAACGCGATCGAGTTGACTCGTCTGCCGCCGCCTCAGACGTACAACGATGGCCAGCAGCAGCAGCAGTCGTTTGGAAGCCAGCACCAAATGGATCAACATCAACAGCAACCTCAACAGCAGCAGCAGCAGCAAGAATGGTACCCCCAGCCTTTGGCGACTGCCTTCCAGGACGGCCAACACCGGTTCTCCTCGGGCTACCAAGCCTTGGGCGCTCAGAGCTGAACGGCGCCTCTGTCTCTCCTTCTCAATCCCCATCGAACATTCTCCCTTTTCTTTCTCTGTCAACCTTTCTTGGACTCTCTTTTCGCTTTTTTTCCTCCTCTCTCTTGGGTCTCGGTTCCTTCTGCTCATCGCGCTCTCTCAACTCACAACTTGCTTGTCTTTGGTCTGTAATCTCGCAACTCTCGCACAACTTCATACACTTCCCATTCCTCTCTCTCTGGCTTGTCCCTCTACTCTGTTCTCGTTGTAGCCCTTTCCACAAGGCGCACCAAAAAGGAACCCCCCCCCCCTTTTGTTCCAGCTACCTTTCTTTCTCGTCTGTGAAGAACCAGTTGCACATAGATCCTATGCTTGTCCTATGAACAGATCCTGCTTTCGACGCGAAATAACGAAAGATCAGCTGCTGGGTTTGGTGGGAGGAATGAAATGTGCACGCCACATACGCACGATGACGCGCTTGTGCCGTGTCGTCCCTCCGAACCGCTCAAAGACGAGCCTCAGCCGAAACTCGTGTTCCTACCCATCAACACCCATCTCCCCCCTTACTTCTTGTCCAACAACATCCCTACTCTCTCTCACTCAATGTCTCTCCTTCGCTCTTCCGTTGCTCGCCCCGCCATCCGTCTCGCAGCTCGCCCGACGACGGCAGCCCGCCCCGTTGCCCTTCCCGTGAGTCTGACATCTCCCCCCTCCTCCCTCACTGACCTCGTGAGCTCTCGTGCTGACCTCTGCTCTTGTCTTCCTGCCCTTCTCAGCGCTTCTCGGCAGTTGGACGACAGTCTGTGAGGTCGTATGCCGACGCCGCACCGGCTGCTTCGCCCGTCCACACCCACACGCCCGTTCGTTTTCCTCCTCTCTCCCCCAAGATCCCCCTTTGCGCAAAAAAGCTGACCCCGTCTTCGGTTTCTTCACTTCCTTGCTCAGATGTGGATCGTGCTCGGTGTGTTGGTCGCTGGAGGAACGGCAGGTTACGTCTACACCAAGTGCGCATCCTCCTTTTCATGTGCTCTGCTCAGCCGCGATGTGACACTGAGGCTGACCATGTTGCCCCCTCTCCCTTCCATTAGGCCCATCCGGGAGCTCGCTGAGAAGGCTCACTCGGCTATTGACACTGCCAAGGCTGGAGGAGAGCAAGCTTCGGGTCTCGTCAGTATCTCTTCTCTCCCATCGCTCTTTTTCGAAGGCCTCGCAAGCGCGTCATCGCTGACCAAGACCCACACCTACCTTCCTTCCTTCCCTCAGACCTCCCAAGTAGCAAGTCTCGCAGGTCTCGGTCCCGCACTCGCCATCTCGCAGACTCTCTACAACAAGATCCAGGAGCACGGCGGCGTGTCCGAGTTCGTGACCGGTCTGTCGGACGACCTCAAGAACCAGAACATTGACGGCGCGCTCCAGAAGATCAAGAAGGTTGGAGGAAAGGACGTCGAGCCTTACATCAAGCAGGTCGAGAGCGCGCTGAAGGAGGCCAAGGGAAAGATCCAGGATGTTGACTGGAAGGTGCGCTTTTGCCCTTTTCAGAACTTTGTGCCACGAGAACGTGTAGGCTGACCGACTTTGCGCATCTGGTTCGTCTTTCAGAACCTTCTCGGATCCATCGAGGAGCACGTCGGCGACGAGTGGAAGGGTATCCTCTCCTACGTCCAGAAGGCTATCCCTGCCTCTGGACCCGTAGCGCTCGCGCTCGCGTCGGGCGACTGGACGTCCATCACCAAGAAGATCAAGGAGGAGGGCGGTGACCAGCTCAAGGAACTCGAGGCGACGGCCAAGAAGCTGATGGACAAGGCTCAGGAGATCAACAAGGACAAGAAGGGCAACCTTGAGGACTTTGTCAAGCAGCTCAAGGAGGGTCAGTATTTTCCTTTATCCCTTGCGTCGTCCCTACAGAAACATTCTGACTGGATGCTCCTCTCCTCTTCTGGCTGCAGTTGACTCCGACGATCTTGACAAGATTGTCGAGCAGGTCAAGGGTGTCGCCAAGAAGGCCGGCATCCCCGCCGACCAGATCGAGTCGTGGCTCGCGTCCAAGGGCGGCAAGCTCGACACCGAGGCTCTCATCAAGCAGGCCAAGTCGCTCGTCGAGGCCGGCCAGGACAAGGTTGAGGACGCGAGCAAGCTCGTCAACCCCGACAAGGTCGTCGGTACCATCAAGACCTTTTCGCCTGCCCTTGCTAGCCTGCTCGCCTTGACGCTTTCGCAGGCCGGCGCTAAGCTCGGCGGAGAGGGCCAGTCAGCCGCGAAGGATGGAAAGGCCCAGTTCGAGGCTACCAAGAAGCAGATCGAGACCCTCACGTCGACTCTCAAGAGTGCGTTCCGCCTGTCTCTCGCCGTGCGCTCTCACTCCCGATCCCGGAGCTGACTTCGTTCTCTTGTCCCACCTTGCAGCCGCGTCGGGAGGACTTTCTGAGGACCTCCAGAAGCGAGTGGCCAACCTCTCTTCTGCCCTCCAGAAGACGCTCGATGAGGCTCCCTCGGTCGAGTCGACCGCCAACGCCGCGAAGGACTCGGCCAAGAAGGGCGAGAAGACGTCGTCGGCCGAGTCGAAGCAGCAGGACTGGGAGGCGGCCGTCAAGAAGATGAAGGACCAGGTCAAGAAGGAGGTCGAGGGTCTCTACAAGGACATCCAGAAGGAGGTCGGAGAGGGCAAGAAGGGCGAGGGACTCAAGAAGGCCTTGGACCTCGCAAAGGGCTTCATGGGATAAAGATCTCTCAACTCACTCTCCCTTCCTGTTTCTAAGTTGTTCATCACTTCGCCGGGTTTTGTACATCACATCCACTTGCAACCTTGTTCAACCTTGTATCCTTAGACAATCAGCCTTTATTGATCTCATGGATCGCTCCCAAACATCTAAATCAGCTTCATCGTTGACCAGCAGACTCTTCAAAAGGGAATATGAAAGTAAGACTCGTCATCTCGCTGAACGGCACACGAGGAGAGAAATGTGGCGGGAGTCGTACGTTTCGGGGGTCGGAGAGAGGAGACGAATCTCATGGAGGAGCTCGACATCGATCATCCATACGCCTTTCTTTCCTCTTTCAACTCTGCCCCCTCCACAACATCAACAAGTAGGCGTCCTCCAGGACCTTACTGTTCTCTAGCGATCCTTACTGACCCTGCTCGCTGGCCTTGCTTCAGACCTCTCACATCCGCACCTCTCATCCTACCTTCACCTCCCTCCTCCTTCACGACCCATGTCCGACGCCCCTCCCTTCCCAAGTCGTCAAGAACGCAAAGCCTGCTGGTCCGCACGGGACACCTACTACGCCTGCCTCGAGTCGAAAGGTGTTACGGAGCCTGGTCAGGAAGGACGGAGTTGCGAGGCTACGTTGAAGGCTTATGAGGGTTCTTGTGCTCGGAGCTGGGTACGTCGTCCTCCTTCCCTCCCTCCCTCTTTTGCCACCTTCTCATTCCGTCTGTTGCCCAGGAAAGCTGACTGAGAGCCTACGGGGGGAATCGGTGCAGGTCGAGTACTTCAACAAGCGCCGAGTGCTCGAGGCTGACTTGAGAGCGAGGTTGGCAGCGGAGGAAGCGAGGGGGACGGACGTCTCTGGCATCCGGTACGCTCCCGGCGACTCAAAACGGAGCTTTGGGGGTCGATAATTCTCTCCAAAGAAAGCTGAAGCCCTTTTCGACGGTCTCTCTTCTCTGATCCATTCTCGCTCGGATCTTCGGTACGGTCAGACTACCGACGGACTTCAAGCGATAGCCCCTGCTCGCCCTGTCACGTTCTTCGCGCTCCTATGCACCCTTCACCGCTCGCCTTTCCAACAACCCCCTAGCAAGGAATTCAAAGGATGAACCGGGTTTCATGCAAGGGATCAGATCCAGAAAGCGTAATTCGGTCAAAAGGGAAAACAAAAGGAGAGGATGAGGAAAGATGCGAAAAAGCGGGACAGAGATGAATCGTCCTTCGATGATACAGAAAAGAAGCAGACGGAAGAAAGAGAGAAGGAAGCGTGTTGAGCGAAATCGAAGAGGGCGTGCAAGAAAGGTGAAAGCAGAAGGACGAGAAACGAGGGAGAGGTGAGGGACAGCTAGACTTTGATTACCTTTCCCCCAGCACCAGCCGAAGTCGAGTGTTTTCTCTCACCAGCCCCTGTCCCCAAGCTCAACCCCAGTGTATCCCCCGACGTTCGTCTCTCCTTCGCCGTTCCGTGCGCCGAGGTCGAGGAGGTCGTCTTGTGCTTGTCGCTGCTACCCGAGACGGACCTCGTGCCGAGCGGAAGGGCCATCGGACGAACTTGGTAGGTCAACGGCGAGTAGACGTTCATCGACCGCTTCTTGGCCCAGATGGAACAAAATAGGATCCGCTTCTGTCGTCGAGAGACGAAGAAGTAGTTGACGGACCTGCGAAACGGATGGAAAAAGTCAATGTCCGGCTAAAGGGGTTTAGAGGGGAATGACGCGAAGTAACGCACCAGAGACAGCCCCGTCTTGTCGAGTCGTTCAACTTGGGCTTTCCCGCACCCACCAACGGCAGCGAATTCAACGACGGAGGGTAAAACTCCTCCTCCTCATCCTCCTCATCCCCACTCCTCCTTCTCGACCCACCCGACTTCCTTCGTCCGCCAGAATGGTACCCATCGTCCTCGAACCCGTCCAGGAAATCGTCCTCCTCCTCAATGTCGCCACCGTCAGACTCGTCGTCGTCTGATGACTCGGCGTGGGGGTCAGAGTCGATGTCTGGTGTGTAGGAGTAGACGTCGCACTCCTGCAGACTGCCTTGGAGGACGGTGTCGAGCACCCTGGACAAGTGGGGGTGGGTGAAGGCTGGGACTGAGGGGGAAGAGGTGTTTGACGTGAAGGACGAAGCGGCGAAGGGAGAGGAAGACAGGGGAGCGATTGAAGGTGGGTAAGAGCCGTAGGACCGTCTGTTCGTCGAGATCAAGTAGGGTCAGGTGATGGAACGTGGGACGCAGGAAGGGGGGGGGGGGAGGGGAGAACATACGGTCCCTCTGCCGACAACTCCAAAACGGTAGCGCTCAGCTGGCGGAGGACGTCGGTCACGCTGTTCTCCTTGACGAAGTGGTCCGGTCGGACTTGGGTGAAGTCGTGGTCGGGGAAGGCGACGTTGAGGAGGGCAATGAGCCAGAACCACGTTTGTCTAGCAGCAAGGTGGAGCGGGTTTCAGCTTTCCTCCCGTCTCTACACCCGGCCCAAGACGCGACTCGAAAGCCAAGATGGAGAAAGCGTACCTGCTGTCTTTCTGGTCAAGTCGTCCAAAGCAGCTGTCGAGCGTGGCGTCCCTGTTCTCGGGACTGAAGGCCATGTGGGCGTCGAGGTCCTGCTGCTCGAGCGAGTGGGCTTCCTCGAGCGACTTGAACAGCTTACGCTCGCGAGAGACAGACTTGCACGAGTAGGCCTCTGTTGGGAGGGGGGAGGGGGGGGGTCGGGAAAAGTGCAGGCGAGAGTGGATGGATCGATTGGCGGGCAGGGGAAGGGCATGAAGGGACAGACACACAGTCAGCTCCGATAAGCCCGTCATAGAGTAGCGACCTCCTCCTTCCATCTCCCCCACTCCGAGTCGTGCTCAGCAGACGCGTACGTGAGACCCGACCCTCTGAAGCCCCTCCCAGCTGATGTACCAGCGCGTCGGAGAGAGAGGGGGAGTGTAGGAGAGGACATCGCTCGCCCTCCGGCAAGCCTTCCGAAAGCGGAGGAAGGAGAGGACGCACCAAACCGCGTCTGAACTTTGAGTTCAGCGCTCGTGTAGCCGAGTTTGTCGGCCAGGTCTACGAGCTCGGGGGACTCGAGGAACTTCATTCTGTTGTTGTTGTTGTTGTTGTGTTGCTTGAGGAGAGAGGAAGAAGGTGGGTTGGGTCTGCTGGGCGGAGAGGGTGTTGTCTCTGGTCGATCCGCCCGCGCGTCAGGGTCCAAGAACTGCAAGCGCACTTCCCTTTTCACTCTGCTCGAGCCCCTACCTCCAATGAGCCTCCTTCCGCCAGCACACAGCAGCTCCATGATCGAGTCCGTCGGGTCCTTGGGAGTTGCGGTTTAGTACCTGATGGAAGAACAAGCTCGAAGGGAAGGGGGGAGGGGGATCCACCCAGGAGTGGACTGAAGGGCGGACTTTGAGCTCGAGCTCCTGCAGCCCTTGCCCAAGCCCATGCTAGGCCTCCCTCGAGGGTTAGGTCAGCAAGAAGCAGTAAGTTGCTCCAAAGAGCACGCAAGTCGTAGAGATGGCAGAGGGTGTCGTCGAGGGGTTGTAAGGAGGGAAGCAGCAGCAAGGTGTAAAAACGAGCAAGATCAAAATGTGAAGGGCTGGCAAAAGGATGTCATTTGTCAAGAGGACCCGCCTCTCCCCAAAGGGCGTTGTCACATCCCCACTCGTCAGGACAGGGGTTGCGGCGAGGACAGGAGGGAGACTAGCTGTCGTAGGATGATGGGCTTGCGATTTGCGTCAGGGAGCAGGTGAGCGAGGACCTGGCGAGGTTTGCTCGTTGACAGGCCGTTGCTGCGCAGTCAATGATTCGAGACTTTGCAGAAGTATTGCAAGTTTGGGCTGACGACGACGAGGGACGTAGGTTCGAGGGCAAGGCCGTGAGCCAGACGCCAGACGTCGTTGATTGTGAGTCGTGAAAGACGGAGGCGCGTCGGGCGCAAGGGTTCGAGGGCAAAGGTCATGAATCAGAGCGCCAGAGGGCATCGAAACGGAGTGGAATCGTCGAACGAAAAGGGGGGCGAGAAGGGTGGCGATACAGTCGGACCGTCAGAATGGAGCGAGGAAGAAGAATGGATGTCGAGGTTCGTGGGGGCGTGCGA
The DNA here is from genome assembly GCA_014825545.1 of Cystofilobasidium capitatum. Lineage (NCBI taxonomy): Eukaryota > Fungi > Basidiomycota > Tremellomycetes > Cystofilobasidiales > Cystofilobasidiaceae > Cystofilobasidium > Cystofilobasidium capitatum. The sequence goes on from MVAJ01000015.1 coordinate 93,444, forward strand.
GAACCGTGAGGGCTAGCGCGACCGACTCTGAACAACGCAGGCAGTCCGAAGTCACCCAGAGACGGCACCTGGACGTCGACAGCCCAATTAATACTTGAGGATGATGTACCTGCGCAAAGATCCCAACTCGTCAGTGATGATGTCCCTGATCGTGGGGGAGGGGAGGGGGAGGAGGGCGAAGGGGCCCAATGGCCGGCCTCAACGCAAAAGAAGAAGACGTACAAAGCCTGTTTTTTTTGTCAAAAGCGAAAGAGAGAGACGAGTCAGTACGAGGAGAATGTAGGACGAGGAGCTGGAGTTTGAGGGAGGGCAGGAGAAAGGAGAGGAAGGGATGGACTAGCGGGGGTTCGGAGGGAGGACTTACGTGGATGATTCCACTAAAGATATCAAACAAACCACAACAGATGGTCAGCCTCACTCTCCCCCTAGAACCAGACAGCAACAAACTCAGGAAACGAACGGGATGTATCTAAACACACGGACAAATGATGGATGGGTCAGCGAATGCGTGCCAAACAGAGAGCGAGGTCGGAAGGGGACTGACCCGAGGACGGTAAGCAAGATGTTGATGAAGAAGTCTGCTCCGCAGCCTCGCTCGAGGAAGACACCGAGAGGAGGAAGGAAGATGGCAAGCAGGATCTTGCAGATCTGTTCCGTTGCGAACGCGTGGGCCAAGGAGGGCGGGCGTTAGCTCTGCGGATTTTTCCACCTTCGACCCAAGGAGCCCGCAAGGGTGAACGGCCAGAGGGAAGGACCGGAGGGTGGATGCGAGCGAGAGAGGAACGTACGTCGGAAGCGGTGAAAGCCATTGTTCTAGCTTGGGTGTAAGGAGGGAAGGGGAGAGTGTTGAGGGAGGCGAGCAGTTCGGAGGGACGGGGGGAGAGCAAGGCGGAGGGAAGACGAAAGCGCGAGGTCAGCTTCATCCATCCAGGATACTCTCACCATCCTGCGAGGGTGTACTGACGAGAAGAGTGTGTTTGGGTTGGGTTGAGGGAGAAAGTGTTGAGAAGTGGGATGTGGTTGGGGGACAAGAGAAGAGGGTTCAGGTTTGGGCCATCTCGTGGGTCTGTCTGATGACGCGCTCGCTGCGGACCCGCCCGCCCAACTGGCAACTCGCCGCCTGGCCGGATATAGTCGTCTTCCTCCATGATGGTGCAGCCACTCGTATCTGCTAGGTCTATCTGACGATTTGATGCGAGGGACCTTTCATCCAGCTCGACCGAGCGCAGGAAAGAGTGAAGGAGTCGCGCTGGGTCGTCTGAGTGACAGGCTCTGCGGGCGCCGCTAACCAACCGACCTTCGCTCAGACGTATACTCGACAAGCGGGGTCGAAGTCGAGTCGACGACGAGGTAATGCGAGCGACGAGCAAGAAGATGGTATATCATGATGCCAAAGGGAGAGCAAGATGGGAAAAGGAACCAAGAGGAGGTGTGAGGAAGGGGGGACAATCTTAATGAACGAAATCATCACCAGAGCCACAGATCGACCCTCGAGCTTTGAACGGGAGGGAAGGGAGGGGAGCGTAGACTGTTCCGAAGAAAGGCGGAGAGACGAGGGAAAGAAAATAGGAAAGGAGAGTTGGGCGGATAGAAAACGCAGAGGGGTTTGAGAGGAAAGCCAGTCCAGAGGGAGGGAGGGTAGGTATTATAGAACGTTTTTGACGACGAGATGCGAAGAGGGCACTTTGCGAGGCGTTACTTCCTGCGGACACGACGCGAGAAAAGCAGAGGGTCAGTCATTTCCTTTCACAGGACGAGATGAGAGAGAAAAAAGGGGGGGGGGAGGCGGCGCACTTGTTTTGAGAGACGACGACTCCTGCAACGACGGCTGCGATGATGACGCAGATGAGGACGACGATCCAGAAGCAGATCCACTGTTTGCGAGGAGGGGTCAAAGAAAGGGGAGACGTCAATTTCCTGTGTATGCGCTGGTACTGGATAAAGTCAGAGGAAGGGGGGGAGGAAGGGGGGACGCACCTTCTTTCTTCGGGCCTTTCGGGCGGACACGATGGCCGTGTCGAGCTGTTTGGATCTGAGTACGAGCACGAGTTTGAGCCGTCAGTCTCGACATTCCCTCGAAAGGAAGGAAAGCGGGTGGGGGAAGGGAGGAGAGGGGGTGGGAACGCACCCGTTCTCCATGTCCTTGTGAACCCCCGCCGCCTGAGTCTCAGCCTCAACAATAGTCTCGTCCTGCTGCTCAATCATCATGGCCATGTCGTTGAACAGCTGTGCCAACTCGGTTAGGGTCTGCTCGATGCGCTGGATGTCCTCGTGGCGGGCTTGGACTTCTCGGTAGGCTGAGTTGGCTTGGCCGTGGCGGTTCGACGAGAGGAGCTGGCGCGGAGCGAAGAAAAATCATCACACGTTAGTTTTTTTCAAGGAGGGCATAAGAGAAAAGGGGGGGGTTGAGTGCGAGAGGGACGTACTGCCTGCTGGAAAATCTGAGGGTTGTTGGACTCGAGGACGGTGTCGATCTCCTCGGGCGTCGCGTCGGGCTTGACTGTATTCGCGTACAAGCCGGGACTGAGTCAGCCCTCAAGTGCCAGGAGGTAAGGAGGGTAGCTGGGGAAAAAAACGTACCAATCTTGAACTGCCTCTCAGCCCTCTGCTTAACCTTACTCCTATGCATCTTCTCCACACTCTGGTACTCCTGCAGCAAACCCATAAACTGCTCTTTGACACCTTTAACTTGGGCCTTCTTGCCCTTGTCGCCTGAGGTGAGGGTGTTGACGGTTTTGATGCGGGATTTGATGGAGGTTGAGAGCTGGCGGGTTTCGTCGACCGTTTGCGAAAGCTCGGGGGGAGGACCAGAGGGAGAGTTGAGGGATTGGGAGTGGAGCGTCTGCAAAAGGAACCGCCAACGGAGCCTTCAGTATGCGACGACCCAGGGCGAGCACAGAGAGAGAGCTTTGAGAGCAAGGGGAAGACAGACCTTGATCTGGGTGATGCTACCCCTCAGCTGACCCAACATCGCTCGAATGTCGCCAATCTGAAGGAGGTGCAAACCCGATCCAAAAGGAAACAGCATGGGTCAGTCTTCCTACTCCTCCTCCGAAGTCCCACCTGAGCTCCCAAGAGGTGGCAGAGGGGGGGGGGGGATGAGGTTGAGAAGGAACGGACCTCCTGCCAAAAGTCGACCTGTCCTCCGCTAGGGGCTTGCATCTCGTACGCCTGCTGCTGGCCTCCTCCATAACCTCCTCCTCCTCCGCCGTAGGGCTGCTGCTGTTGACCGTAAGCGGGTTGTCCATAGCTTTATCCATCGCCAAAAAAGGAAAGAGCGTCAGGTTGGGGTCTTTGCGAGGGGAGGAAGCAAGGGGGGCGGGCACGGCCAGAGGGGAAGTTGGGTGTTGTTTGAAAGGAGCCTAGGGAGAGGAAGAGGAGGAAGGAAGAGAGAGACGGACCTCTGCTGTCCTGTAGGCAGGGGAGCGTAGACGTCCGACTGAGGTTGGCCCTGGCGTTTCGAGCAGAGAAGGTAAGGTGTTTTGAGGAGGGCGAGCAAAGCGAGGGAGATTGAGGAGTGAGACGGGAAGGAGGGAGGAACGGGATGCGAGATTCTCGTCAGTCTACTTTCTGCAGCGAGGGAGGGATGAGGGAGTGTGACTGACTCTGACTGCTGCGAGGCGGTCTCTGGACATGGTTTCGACGGGAAATAAGGGTTGAGGGGGTAAGGGGCGAAGGGCGAGAGGTCTCTGCGAGCCAAACGAGAGGCGGGCTGTGAGCTCTTCGACGCGCAGCAATGACTGAGAAGTCACCCCTCGAGAAGCACTCAAGCGAGGACGTACGACCTGGCTGCTCGAGGTAGGGGATCTGAGCTCGGTGGAGATGCAAGTCACAAGGAATTGGTTGGCAGAGCAAGCTCTGACAGAGGGCGGCCACGAACAGCAGCCGGCTCAACCTCTGCGCGCATACACCCAGAATGTCTCAAACGGCCTCCCCTCCTTGCACTCCCTCGGCAGGGTCGAGCCAGGGCAAGTAACTTTGGGTTCATCGAAATCTCTCTGTGCGAGAAGAAAAAGGAAGTAGTGTATGCTAAAGAAAGGGGGGAGGGGGGCATTTTCGTTTTTGAGGCGGCACGGAGCGAAAAGAGCAGCAAGTGGAAGTCTGGATGAAGTGGACTGATGGAATGGGGGGCGGGGGGAGAGATGATCTTTTTCTTGGTCTGGAATGGTGCTGAGTTGAGCAGGAAATGAACAGTGCAAAAAGGGTGAGAGAGAAAAGGGGGAGGGGTCGTCAAGGAAAGAGAAGAAAAAAGAGAATTGGGCCAATCGAGAGGTCCATCTTAAGGTGGGAGGTACGGGGGAAACTCCCTCTGTTGCAGGCGGGGCAGAAAAGGTCGTTGGGTCTTGGAGAGGGTCGTTTTCATGATGTATTGTAGGTAGGGTGGGACGAGGTGAGTCGTGATGTTGGGCGAGGATGGGGGCGTAGGAACGTTCAGTGTTTGCTCGAAGCCGTCAAGCCCTGAGATGTCCCCCAAAGATTTACTCTAATATCAGCCTCTCTCCCTTGAGGTGTCGTAGAGCGCGAAAGGACAGGGAGGAGGACTCACTCCGTAGATGCTCAAACCCCTAGCCGATGCACTCCCCGTCAACCCTTGATGGGTCGTCCTCTGATGCCTCAACGAGTTGGTCGACGAGATGGACGCAGACACCCCGTGGTTCCCTCCTCCGCCGTTTACTGTCGTGGGAGTTGCGATGACGGACGAGGTTGAGGTGGTTGGCGTGTTGGGTCCGATGATGTTTGATGCTCGGACTCGAGCGGAGAGAGGGGTGGGAGCGCCGATGCTGATCGACTGCTGAGGGTGAAAAGACGACGTTCCGAAAAAGAGGGGTCAGTACGAGCTGTCGAGGGCTGAGAACTCAGACGGGAGGAAAGGGAAAGGCACCTTCTTGGGCGTTTCGGCAGTAGCCTTGGCTCGTCCAGTGAAGGACGACGCGATTCTGCCCGTCACGCTCGTGGACGAACTCTGACTGGCCCTGATCGAGTTGCTAGTCCCCGCCGCCGAGCTTGTCGTTCTCTGCTTCATGAGCCACGGATGTCGGAGTGCCGGCAGAGGCTTGAGTCGACGGTCGGGGTCCCACGTCAGGCACTTGGCGATGAAGTCAACAAAGAGCTCGTCGTCCGATTTCAGCACCTGGGAAAGCGTCTTGGTTCCTGGTCGGCGTCGCTTGCCCTTGGAGTTGACGACCGGTCGGGCGGTGCCTTGCGTGTCTGCGACAGCGCAACGGGCATGGAATGCGTCAGCAAGGATCGCCTTTCGACAAAGAGACGAGGGGTCAAAGAACTTACCGAAGAAGATATTCTTGCGCGAACTCTTATCAACGATGTACTTGTCGGGCAGACCGAGGACCTCCATGATGCACGACAGCTGCTCCTGCTCGTTCTCTCCGGGGAAGATGGGGAAGCCGGTGTAGAGCTCGGCGAGGATGCAGCCTAGGGACCACATGTCGATCGCTTGCGAGTAGTTGCAGCCGAGAATGACCTCGGGGGAACGGTAGAATCGACTCTGGATGTAGGTGTAGACTGAAGAGAGCCGTCGAAAGCGTCGTCCTTGTCAGCTCTGCGCAAGGTTTGGCCATCATCGTTGGACGTACCCTTCTCATGCTCGAAGCAACTGCTGCCGAAGTCGATGACCTTGATGCCACTCTTGGCAGGATGGGCGAGGAGAATGTTCTGTCCAGCGAGCGCGAGGCGTCAGTACTTTGATCTGGACAAGGGTAGCGGGAGACAAACCTCGGGCTTGAGATCGCAGTGCACAACTCGATGTTGACGCAGCAGGATGAGGGACTGGAGCATCTGACTGGTGAACCGTCGGATGAGGGTCGTCGTGAAGCCTGCAAAGCTGTTGGCCTTAATGAGCTCGTAGAGGTTGATGCTGAGCAGCTCGGTTGCGATGCAGAGGTGGTTTCGGAAGTAGAAGTGCTCAGTCATGGTGATGACGCAGTGCTTCTCCTCGGGGTCCTGCCAGGGGGAGAGAAAGAGCGCCGGTCAGAACGACTTCTTTGAGGCGAGGCGAGATCATGAGCGTACCCATTTCCGCAGATTGTCGAGGATCTTGACCTCCACGAGGGCCTGGTGGTGGAAGCGCTTTTTGTTGCGGATGATCTTGACCGCCACGGCCTGACCGGTGCGGTGGTCACGGCACTGCAGGACCTGACCAAACGAGCCCTTGCCGAGGATGCCCATGATCTCGTACCGGTAGGCGAGGTGGTCGCCCTCGACGACCAGGTAGTCCCCTCGATCGTCGTCGTACCCGTGGTTGAGGCTGACGTTGTCGAGCTTGGCCATCTTCTTCATGCTGCCCTTGCCGACGCAGTAGACGGACGAGTACTCGGTGACCTCGCGGCGCTCGTAGTCGGAAAGATCGTTGTAGTGCTGCTTGATCGTAGCTGCAAGGGAGGCGGGAGACGGGAGGTCAGTTTCTCTGTTGAGTTCCTGCTGAGTGAAGGTTTAAAAGGGCATTTACCCAGAGGCGTCGTTGCGGGGGTTGGCTCGGTCGGCTCCGGGTAGTTCATCATTGCCTCGATCTCTGCGCTCGTCGCTCCCGACGCAGACTTCTTGGCCCGTTGACGCTTCATGAACTGCCGCATCTCCTCGTCACCGATCATCTCATCGTCCTCGATGACGACGGGAGACGCGGACGCTGACCGAGACACACTCGCAGCCGTTGCCAACGAGGACGAGGACGAAGACGGCGTGATCCGAGATTGAGCTGAAGACAACTTGGACGAGAGGGTTCGCGGGGTGACGAGGTTCTGCGAGTTGGTCGATTCGGCGAGGCCTGAAGCGATCGAAGTGCTTGACGGTAGTCGTCGAGGAGCGAGAGAGTCCTTTGACGGGAGTCGCTTGGAAGCACTGATGGCGGCCGACGAAGACGAGGGAGGGATGGGGAGCGCTCGGGGCTGACGATTGGAGAACGAGTTGGTCGACGTCGACGTGCTGATTCCGCTGAATCGGCGAGTGGTGGCAGAAGAGTCGCCGAGGTCGATCTTGGACGATGTCGATCGATACCGTTGAGGAGCAGCAGCAGCGGGCTCCTCGTCGAGAGTCGCGAACTCGGAGAGGTTGGATTCCGTTCTAGTCACACCAGTTGCGAAGGAGTCGATGGTACCCGTCTCACTGCCCCGTCGCGACAGAGGAGGCTGAGTGGAGGAAGTAGGCGTTCCAAGCTGACGACTTTGTCGGCTGGCGATGCGAGGGATCTTGGTGGGGGTTGCGTCAGAGATGCGACTGTACGACGAGCTGGTGCTCATTGCTCCTCCCGCGCTACCGACCGTAGCTGGCGCTGAGGACACATGGCCGTTGAGGTTGCCGGATGAGGGCGAGCCGGAGATGGTGGGGAGGTGCGCGCGGCTTGTCCGAAGGAGCACGTTTGACTTGGGGGTGATGAGGGAAGACTGTCGTCGAGCGGTAGAACCTGACGCCGATGAAGACGAGCTGATCGAGGTGGGGGTCGAGGCAGGCTTCTCCTGCAGGCTGGCTACGCGTGAGATCGTTTGGTGCGGGAGGTCCGACATGTAAATGGGCGGCAAAGGAGTAACCGTCTCCTTGGCCTTGTCCTGAGCGGAAACAGTCTGGGAACACAAGAAGATGTCAGCATGGAGCGAAGCAGGTACAGTTGCTTGCGGGACACACCTTGCCTCGACGTCGTCCGAGCAAGCCCAGGCTTCCCGCGAGCCGACTCCCTCCCGGAGAGCTCTTCTCGCCAGCATCCGACGAGGGTTCCCTGCTCCGCTTCGACAACTGGGACGACGTCCCAAACTCCCCTGCCGACTCGTCGTTGGCCGCCGCTGCGAGACTCCGCCTGGACGAGCTGCTCTTGAGCATCGAAGTTAGGCCCATGGTGCCGAGCATGGACTTGCGATGCCCTGACGAGGAAGAAACCGCGCTCTCTTGCGTGGAAGCGGTCGACAGCTTGCGAGGGGTCGAGGTGGACGAAGAGGGAGTCGAAGGGAGCGGTGGTCGAGGACTCGACGACACGGACGCGTTCTTGTTGAGAGTGGTGGACGAAGACCGTCGGAAGAATGGGATCGAGCTAGGAGTGAGACGCTTGCTGGAGGATCCGGGGGTCTGGCGAGCAGAGTCTGACGCCGAGGGGGGAGCCAGCGACGAAGCCGCGCTCGGCCTTCGTTCGGTGGGCTCGGGAGGGGGAGGCGAGGGCATCACGTAGCTGTCGACGCTCTCTCTGTGCTCCTTGGTTCTTGGGCTGCTTTGGTTCTCCTCGACGGTCCAAGGGATCTGGGGACTGGACGAGTTCGACAGCTTGCGGAAGGTTGAAGGCGCGGGCGTTGTCGGGGACATGGGAGCGCTTCCGTCCTCAGTCGATGTGGTCGAGTGTTTAGACGAGAGCTTGTTAAAAGCGCTCGAGAAGCTCCACTTCTTCGTTGCCGATCGTCGAGGACTCATCGAGAGCGAAGAGGGCTCGACGTACGACTCTTCTGCGAGTTCAGAGGCTCGGCGAGTGTGGTCGAGCGGGGCTTCCTCTCGCGCGGGCGACGGAATGGTTTGAGGAGAAGGAACCGGGACGTCCACGTCGTCCGACAAGTCGACAAAGGAGGAAGGCGAGGGAGGAATGTTCTCTGAGACCGAGGAAGGCGCAGCGGATATGGATGGCTGTTGCGTGGTCTGAGTGAACAGAGGGACGGGGTTCAAGGACGACCGACTGCTGGGCTCGAAAGCCTTGGGCAGCGGAGGGACGGGAGGGATATCTCCCAATTCCTCTCGTCCAGAAGCTGAAGACGCGCGCTCCCTGTGCGACTCGGCCTCGCTGAGACCACCCGACGTGTCGCTCGACGCGCTGTTCTTGCGCGCCAGGCGAGGAGGACCAGAGACCGACGTCCGAGTGCCTGCCGTGTTGTTCGAGGAGGCAGCCGTCGAGTAAGGAGACGTGGTCGTAGAGGAAGCCGAGCCACGCTTTGACGAGACGCTCGAGGAACCTCCCTGGCTAGACCTAGTAACGGCGAACGAGGCAGATCGAGGAGAGAGGTTGACGTCCATCTTGTCGCCAGGCAAGCCGTGAGGCCCACTCGGCATCGCAGGCATGGAACTTCGACTCCAGCTGGTGCTCTTCCGCCGCTCGGGCGTGCTGCTCGACGGCGTTCCTGGTCGACTCCTGATGCTGTTGGAGTCGTCTGCGGCACTGCTGGAGGTCCGCGTCCGACCGGAACGCGCAGAGTTCTTGGTCGCGCTCGAGGGAGATCGTCCTAGACCGTCCAGACGTCGCAGAGCCTCTATTGTTTCGGCGTCCATCTTCTTCGGGAACGGATAGGCAGGCGAGGTCGTCGAGCGAGTGCTCTGTCGACGACTCTCCTCTGCGGGCGGCGTCACGGGAAGAGGCGGGGCTTGAGTGACTGACAGGGATCCCTGTGGTAAATTAGGCATTGCAGGGACTGCCGGCACAGTCGCTGCTGCTGCTGCCGTGAGGTTGGAGACGGAGCTCTGGCGGATGAAACGTTGGATGGACGAGGAGGACGGTGATGGCGGCAGGTGGGAGAAGTCGTGAGACGCCGAGAACTGTCGAACGATGTCATGACCGGGCGACGATGGAGTTGAAGGTTTGGACGACGAGTGACGCCGCTCCCTGCTCTTGCGGCCTTCGACGCTGGTCGGAGTGGTTGGAGAGGGTTTGGGAGACTCCGCAGACAAAGGCGTCGTGATCACCTCGGACTCTCGTCGTTCCCAGGAGTCGAGATCGTGACCGTTCTTGTCCTTTGAGGAGGATGCAGGGGGAGTGGCCATGTTTTGAGAGAGATTCGACTGCTCGGACGGTCGCTTGCGGTGCGTGCGTGGAGACGTCGAGCTGGCGGTCGTCGTCCCCTCCGTGGTGGCCAGCATGCCCGCGGCGTTGGTCTTGCGGAACTCTGCGTGTTGGTGGAAGGGCGAGGAGGCCGTGTCCATGGACGTCAGAGGCGAAACCTGAGCCGGATCGTTCTCCTGATTGGACCGGTCGCGCTTGAGATCGTACGACGACAGCATCGAAGGCTGGATTCGCGTCGACGACTCTGGCTCTGCAACACCTTGACCGTTGATGCCCAGACCGGTACTCTTCGCGCTCTTGGTCGAGATGTCCCTGGCATGCTGTCCGAGCGCGAGCGACTCCGACGTTCCAAGCCGAGTGACGCCAGCGGTCGAGGCCTGCGCGTCCCCCAGGGCTTCCGTCGCAAGCTCTCCCCAGCTCCGGTTGCGCTCCAAGGCGCTGTAGTCCCAGCTCGACGGTCCAGCTTCTGACCGACCGGTCGGGTCCTGCCAGGCATGGGGCTGGCTCCAGTTGACTCCGGGACCAGGAGTGTGCGCCCATCTCGGGGTCGCAAGCTCACCGACTCCTACGAGACCTCGACGGTCGATGTTGGAGGGGCTGGGAGGGTCCGGAGTCATGGGGAAGGACGAGGAGGGAGTGTTGCGAGACGTCGACGACGGTGTGGCAGCAGCCGAACCGTGCGCAGGCGCGCTTAGAGAAGGATCACGTCCTGTCAGCGTTTCTGCCGAGACCATCTCAGAGCTCTGATGAAAGGTACGTACGGGAGCGAGTACCCTTCTGTGGACGGAGAAGACTCGGTCGTCGCAAGGGAGCGATGTCGAGGGACGTTCGGTTCGTGTAGTCCCGTTGTCGCCGACGCGAAGGAGTGACTGCTAGACCGAGGGATGGGCCTTTGCTTGTGGGTCGACGAGGTGGGCAGACCTCCCGAGCCGGACGCGTAGGAGCTGAGAGGCACCGAGTAGGGCAGCGAAGGTGACTGCTTGAGAGCACCCGAGGAGGCAGGCTTGCTGGACGTGGGCGATGGTAGCTGCGGCGGTGGACCAAGATGGTGCGTGTCAGCTCAAGCAGCGCCTAGAAAGAGACTTTGACAGGCACCCGGTCGACGAACCTGCTCGTCCGAAGCATCTGCAAACTGATCGCGCTGGTCCTTCTTGACCAGATCAAGCGCTGAGGGAGCTGGCTTCCTCCGGATGGGGGAAAGGCCGGCGCTGGGCACCCTCTTCCTGAACGAGTCGCCCAGGCCCCCTGCGCTGCTCTCACCGTCCTCCTTCGTCGGCGTGATGGACGTCTTCGAGAGCTGGGACGAGAGCGAGGACATGATCGACTCGGACTGACCGCCGGGCGAGGGTTGGAGGGCGGAGGGGTGCGCTAACATGTTTTGGGAGGGCGAGCTGCTGATCATCTCCTGTTGCCCGACCGGTTCGAGGGGCGAGTTTGACATCCCCTGCGCCGTGTGAAGGGCGAACGAAGCGACTCGGCGGGTGCCAGTGTTGCTTCAGCTAATGATGACTGTACGAGGCGTCGTCCAGAGGTCGTTTTGGGCGGGAGAGAAGAGGGAGAGGTCGAGAGGGGGAAGGTCGGTGGGGAGGGGGGCGAGGGCGACGCTAGCGGAGTTGGCTGAGACCTTTTGACCCAGGCAGATGGACGGGCAAGCAAACCTGTCAGCCGCTCGTCGGCAGCAGGGACAGATACAGGCAGAGCGTTCGGTGACGGACCTCGAGTTTGCGATCCGAGGCTGAGTGTTCTAGAGAGGGAGGGCGTTTGGCCGAGAACAAAGGAAGGGCCAGTGCGCTCTTGACTTTTGAACTTTCGAGCGGACGCGTCTTTCTCCTCCCACCCCTTGCGATGGACCAGCTGCTGACTTTCTTCTTGCATCTCGCTCACGCAGCGCAGACATCTGCTGACTCTCTATTCCTTCGCACAGACGTCCGACTCTTTGCTCCAGGCGTTTCAGGATAGGCTTCAGAGCGCGTCGACAGCTTGGCCAACGTTCGCGCGCGCGCCTACCCCCTTTTGCTCCTTCTCGTGCCACTTCGCGTCGGAACATCTGGCCCAATCGAAGTCATCTGGAAGATGAAGGGAGAGAGAGGGCCATAGTCTCGCAATGCGTACATGCCTCGGAAAGCATTGTCCTCGTCGACTTTCTTGTTCGTCTCGACGCACTGATCGACAGCGCTTCGGTCCTGAGTTGGTCTCAATGCTGACTCGAGCTTTTGTTCGGAGCGCATCCAGCTGACAGAGCAAAATTGAAAGGGATGATTATCGAGGGCGAGACCAAGGCTACTGATATTCTAAAGGCAATAGATAAGGGTGCGTACAGATCCTCCGGTTGACAGCCTTCTCACATTTCTTTCCATCCCCCTTCCCCCCTTCCTCCTCTCCGCTTTAGTACAGGGCCTTAGAGAGCAGATTACTCCTGTCTCCCTTCTCTTACTATATCCTCGTTGATTCCGCGCCTTAAGAGACTGGCGCCCACGTTTGTCCTTGTTCTCTCGCAACCGGCGTATGAGGGTTTTCCTCCCCTTTTCTTGCTCTCTGGAATTCTATACGCCCTTTGACAGGCCATCAATCATTCTTCCGGTCTTTCCACAATTTCTAGGCCATCTGCAGGTGGGGGTGAGTGTACAGGAACGGTCGGTCGCGCAGGAGACACGTCCAAAGATCCAGTCGAGTCTGATCTTCCCTTGAAGGTGCCACACAGTGCTGAAAATGGCCCACGGAATGCAAATCGTGAGTCACACTATCTCTCTGTCGTTTAGGCCATCGTCTCGTGGTCTACGGGGCGAAAGTCAACGTCCAAGGAGGAGAGATGGGAGGTGAGTGTCAAGTCCGGTCCGGCGGAAAAGACAAAGGGTGTTGGCCCCTTCCCAGGTGCGCCCCTCCAGGAAAGAAATGCATGACAGGTCAGCGTATCGAGACACAATAAGCGCACAGACCCATGCTCTACTGCATGCTTGAGGGCAGGTCAAAGGGGAGGTGGTCAGTGCACGTCCTTTGTGGGAGTTCGCTGCTCGCCTCTTTTCGCCTCGCCCTCCCAACAACCCTGGATTTATCCTTCGTCCCCCTCTCTCCCCTCTCTGTCGTACCCTCTCTCCACTCTCGACCAAGGCCTTGGATGGACCCGTACAACACCGTCTTGCCCCAGTACCACCGACCGCTCCCGACAGCAGCCGCCTCTCGCAGAAACCCAGACTCGTACGCCCTTCCGCCCGCGCGCAGGGAGCTCCCCTCGTCCTCGAGCTATCAACAGCACCATCAGCCCCAGCCCTCGTCCTACGCCCAGCGGCCCCTGCCCCCGCCCGCGCCGTACCACGACTCGAGCTACTCGACAGGCTCGAGAGACCCTTACCTGTCGTACTACGCCGCGAGCGACACCTCCCGACGGCGCTCCAGGTCGCCCTACCGAGCCACCCACATCGCACCCCCTTCGTTCGATACCGAGCCGTCGTCTTACGCCCGAGACTCAGCACGACGCTACCTACCTGCCGAGGAACCCTACGCTTCTAGCTCCAGAACCCTGCGACACCCAACGGCTGCCCAGGCTCCGTCCGACAACCCCTACCAGTCCTACGACCGTCATCACGACCACCCCTCCTCTCGTCCCGCCATCGCCGCCCCTCCAACCTACCAGTCCTACGACTCTTACGCACCTCACCCGACCGCTTCTTCTTCCTCCTACCGGTACCCAGACTACGCTGCCAACATGCCTCGCGCTGCTGCCGCCTCTACCACCTCAGCGACGACTGTCGCTTCATCGTCCAGGTTCATTCTGCCCCCGCCTTCCCTTTCTAATTTCGAGAGTCACAGCAGACTGACCTCCAAACATCTCACGAACGCGTCTCTCCCGCTCCTATAGGACTCGGCGTAAACAGGTCGTTAACGACGCGGCGTCTTCAACGACATCGTCCTCCCTCCGCACCATCCCCTCGACGACTCGCACACCTCGGACGGGAGGGTCGACCGTCTCAACAACGTCCGCCGTCGGCTACAAAGTAGAGAAGCACCATCTCCCAACGGGTGGCGTGCGAGAAGTTGTTGTTCTGGAGGATACGCCTCCTCCGTCTGGTCGAACGAGGGCCAAGGCTCAAGCGGCCGCTCACGAAACGGGTTACCACCCCATCGCGTCCGGCAGCAACCCCTACTACGGCGCTGCCAGTGGGTCCAAGAAGCGAAAGGCTGAGGAACCAGGAGCTGGAGCGACCAAGGCTAGTCGGACGGCGGTCAACGGAACGGTCAGTCTTTGTTCACATCGTGTCGTCAGCCGTTCGTACTCGAGTCTGACCTGACTTGTACTCTGGTTGGCCCCTCGCAGACCTCGAGAACGACGACTGCTGTCGCTCCCCCGCCACCGCCGAAGGCTCCTCCGTGCGATGACGCAGAGGGTCACTACATCATCACGATGGGCGACGTCATCCAGGATCGCTGTGCGTCTCACCTTTCCCATCTCACCCCCACCGTGGTTCACTGCTGACTCCCCTGCATCCGCTCCTTTCCCCGCACAGATCGGATCGTTCGGAAGCTTGGAGAAGGGACGTTTGGCAAGGTCGTCGAGTGTGCCGACCGACGCAACCCGGAGCTCAAGTTTGCCGTCAAGATCATTCGAGCGGTCCAGAAGTACCGCGATGCGAGCAAGATTGAGATCAGGGTGTTGAACGAGCTGAAGCGAGGTGATCCGTACAACGAAAAGTGAGTCGCTCCTTCACTGTGCATTCATCTATCGCCAAAAAAAGGTTCTGAACAGTGCTCTTCCGGTCGATCCTCAGCAAATGTATCCACCTGACGGAGGTCTTCGACCACAAGAACCACGTCTGCCTCGTCTTCGAGCTGCTCGGGTCTTCCGTCTTCGACTTTCTCAAGGAGAACAACTTTGTGCCATTCCCGATGGCGCACATCCAAGATTTCGCTCGACAGCTCCTGACGAGTGTTGCTTGTGCGTCCCTTTTTCTCCTTCGACACCGCAGAGAGCTGCTCGTGGTCACTAACCCTCCTCACCCTCGATCCAGACATGCACCGACTGGGACTCGTCCACACGGATCTCAAGCCGGAGAACATCCTGCTGGCCGACTCGTCGTACCGGACAATACCGTCCAGAGTGCGTTTTCCCAAGCCTGCTCTGTCCGCTCTGATCACGTCACTGATTTCGCTTGTCCTCCCTTCTTACAGACCCAAGCTGGCGACAAGAGGTTGCTCCTCAACAACACCGACATCCGGCTGATCGACTTTGGGTCGGCAACGTTCGAGCGAGAGTACCACTCGACGGTCGTCTCAACTCGGCACTACCGAGCACCCGAAATTATCTTTGGTGAGTCCTGCATAGCACTGCGTTCTGTTTCTACCGAGGCTGATCCCTTGCTTGCGACGCTCAGGTCTCGGATGGTCCTTCCCTTGCGACATGTTCTCGGTCGGCTGTATCCTCGTCGAGTTCTTCACTGGAGAGGCCTTGTTCCAGACGCACGGCAACCTCGAGCACCTGGTCATGATGGAGATCGTTATGGGTCAGATGCCCGCAGAGTTTCTGAAGAAGGGCTAGTACGTCCCCCACCACGAGCCCCTCCAGGACATGAAAGGGTGGCTTCACTGACACGACCCACCTTTTCCGCGTCTGCAGCCGAGCCAAGCCGGAGTTCTTCAAGAACGGCAGGAACGGCGAGCTGCCGTACCTCGACTACCCGAACGCGACGACCGACAAGGCGTCCAAGAAGTTCCTGAAAGGGATGAAGAAGCTTAGCGTACGTCTAGCGATTCCATCTTCGAAAGTGTCGAGGTAGAGCTGGTGCTGACAAAGCTTGCCATCCTACAGGAGATCATTCCTCAAAAGACGATCATTAATCAGCGCTTCTGCGATCTCATTACGAGACTTCTCCACTTTGACCCGGCGCAGCGACTTGACGTGCGAGGTGCTCTGGCGCATCCCTTCTTTCAGCTGCAGATGTGCGTCCTCCCTTCCTCTCTGCGTCCTGATGCATCACATCCTGACCCCGACGTGCTCATCCCTCTGCAGTCCGCTGGAATGAGAGTTTTCATCTCGGCCGTTCGGTCAACAACTCACCCCTTGTACACCAGTCAACCCCGCTGTTAGACCCAGACAAGACCCCAACCCCGTCGTTCCTCTATGTACACCCTCTTGATCTTTCTCTTCGACCCCACCCTCCCGCTCTGTCTGCACAACGCTCCGCTTGTCTCCTTAACTCGGGATTCTTCCCCACGACACCACCAGGACGTTTTCCCTCACCCCTCTCTGGTCTCTCTCTCTCTCCTCCTCTCTGATTCTCCGTCTCTCACCTCACGACTCTAAGATCTCATATTTTTTCCGCGTCTTCCTCTCTCTTTCTCTCTCTCTCGCACGATGCAAGGGCGCAGGTTGATCCAGATCCCTGAGCTGCTGGAGGGCGAAGGTCCAGAGTGGAAATTCAAACTCCGACGGGCGTCCTGTCCTGCCGCTCCGCCCAAGTTCCAAGGCAGGACCCCCTCCAAGCACCCTCCCCTCTACACGCAACAATCTCCAATTTCGGCAGACGCAAACGACACAGCTTGTCTCGCGCTCGCCATGTTTGTGTTCAAGCTCGGATCGAGGGCAGGCCGCCTGGCCGGTCCTGGCACGCCCTCAGCCCGCCTGTTCGCCTCGTCCCTCCCTAAGGCCGTCAGCAGGGACGTGCCTCCCAAGCCTAAGGTCGACCACTCGCCCCACGGCTCAGCACCACCCGCCTCGCCTCCGTCCGTCCCGTCAAGTGTGCCCTCGACCATCAAGACGGGTCTCAAGCAGTCCTCCGCCTCTTCTTCTTCTTCCGTCGCTTCCTCCTCCACGCTCAAGAAGCCCTCCTTCTCCTCCTCGCCCGGCCTCCCTGCCATCCTCTCCACGTCCTCCACCACCATCCCTACAGTCCTCTCGGAAGACTGGCTCTTCGGTCCCCGCGCAACCCGGTTCCACACCTCAGCCCTCGTCGACCCCGACGCTCCGGACTCGTCCCTCTGGGAGCTCGAGACGGAAATCACCACCTGGTTCCCTCCTTCGCACCCCCACATCAACCGTCTCACTCCCGCTCAATTGCACTCGAACGTCCTCGCATCTTCAACAAACGAAGTCAAGCTCGGCGTGTTCGACGAGGACGAGGATTACTTTGGCCATGCCATCTTTCGCGAGCTCGCCCTCAGCCACCTGTCGAATCAGGCCACTCCCGACGCGGGCGTTTCGGTTGAAGGGAAGAAGTCGATCAGGCTTTTGAAGGAGTACCGGAAGGCTGTTCAGACTGCAGTTCAGATGGGGGATGCGCTTGACAAGCCTGAAGAGAGGCAGATCTACGTCGACTCGGTGTTGAGGAAGAGGAAAAAGAAGATGAGCAAGCACAAGTACAAGAAGAGGATCAAGGTGCGTTTCTCTCTTTTTGTCTGAACTCCGTTCTCGAGCCTACGAGGCAAAGCGCTGAATTGCATCCTCGCCTGACTTTGCAGTCGCAACGAGCGATCCGCAAGAAGCTTGGAAAGTAGACGCTATCCAATGCAACCCTCCTCTCCACTTGCCTATCCTCTCGCGCAAGCCGCAAGTGTCTTCAAAGCCGCGACCAGTAAACAAGAAAGCGATCAAAGAAGGAAAGGGGTGTCATACATCGCCTTCTAGCCGTTCCGAGTCGACGCTGCCCGCCTCGGGTGCAACCTCGACCTCCCCTCCAGCACCGTTCCATCGTCCCTCCCCAACAGCCTCCGCCATCATCCGCTCCAGTCGATCTGGACTTATACTCCTACTCCTACTCCTCCAACTGGCCTCACTGCCGCTGGCAGATCCGACCGAGCCCGATCTCGACCGACCTCGGCGGGGAGACGGCGAGCGCGAGATGAACCTTCCGTCCGACCCTTCAGCAGACGAGCGCGATGTCGATCGATCACGACGACGAGAAGGAGAAGGAGAGCGGTCCATGTCGACGTCGTTTGACCCGTCATCTCGATCTTTACCCTTTGACGACCGACCCCGACCGTCCTCGTCGTTGTCGCTCCCCTCGAGCGCGTCCTCGAGGACGCTCGTCCGAGGTGCGAGTCCTTCGGTCTCCTCTAGGACGTCCCGTTTTGTTAAACGGGGGAGGATGATGTCGCACACGCGCTCTTCTGTCAGGAGTTGGTCGACGAACTCGTCGAAATGGAGGATCGAATAGCCGGCTGCGTAGAAGGAAAGGGGGGGAGGGGAGGACAGAGCATGGCAATAGTCAGTTTCCATCTCTCAAGTGAGATCAACGAAGGAACGTCTTCAAGGCGGGCGATGAAAAGGATACGCACATTCGTCTCGGTAGCGAATCTTGCGGTAGTCTTGCAGCAGGGGCTCGAGGATCTCGTACACCTCTACAGCTCTGAACGTCAGACGAATGTAGAACGCAGCGAGGGCTCGAAGATACCTGTTTTCCGAAAACCGCGCAGAATCCACAGAGAGCACAGTCAGGAACTTGACTGATCTGCTGTTTTCGTCGAGAGACAGGAAAAAGTGGGACGAAGGGGACGAAGGGGACGAAGGGGACGAACTTGAACTCTTCGGCTGTTAGGTACTCCATCAGGATCTCCTTCTCGGGCTGGAGCTGGAGCAGCTTGAGCGTGAGGCAAAGGAACTCTGTCGGACGTTGGTTGGCGTAGACTCCGCCGATCGTATTCATCGCTACGGCCTTGTCGATCAACGTGTCGGCTGCAGGGACGGATGAAGGGGAGGCGAGGTGATCAGCTCGGAGAACAAACAGGCGTGAGCAGAGAGAAACGCAGCAGAAGACGGACCAGAGAGGGCGAAGCAGTGCTCCTTCCAGTACGTTGCCTCATAAATCCTCTTTCGGATGACAGTCTCGATGAGAGCCTGCAGATGAAGAGCGACGGTAGGTTGCGAGAGATCAGTTCGTCTGGTCTTCTCGGGCAAGGACGAGAGCGCGGCGAGAGAAAGGGCGACAGCAAAGGGAGGGGCGACGGACCTGGGGGTTGACACCGTGGATGTTCGTGTAGCCCTTCTTGGTTGCGTTGGATCCCATCCTTGTGCGGTGACAGGCCCTGCTTTGGGAGGGTAACGATGGTACGGGGCAGAAAGCTGTTGAGGATCAACGAGCTGGCGTCTGCTGGTCTCTCCAACGGCCACCTACCCGAACTCGCCACCCGCAACCAGCACTTCCTTCCGACCCTCTCCCGCCAGCCAGACCTCTTCAGGGACGCTCTCCTCACGCTCAGCTCCGGATTCCAGCTTCAAGCAGTCAGATCCATCGACACTTTTCCTCTCACGCGCCCTTCCTCCTTACTCTAGCCACCTCCACACACCTCGCCCAAGATGTCCGAGCGAAAGGTCCGTCTCCGTCTCTTGTCCTACCCCTTAAACGGCCTCTTTGACTGACGTGCTTTGATCTATCCAGGTCCTCAACAAGTACTTCCCTCCGGGTAGGTTTTCTTCTAAATTCCTCAGCCTGAAGACTGAGCTTCGCCCGCTGACCCCTCTCTCTCTGCCGCTTTGGCTCCTGACTTGACCAGACTTCGACCCGGCCAAGATCCCCCGTCGAAAGCTCAAGGACAAGAACCAGCAGCAGGTCATCCGTCTGATGGCTCCTTTCTCGATGAGGTGCAACTCGTGCGGAGAGTACATCTACAAGGGAAAGAAGTTCAATGCGAGGAAAGAGACGGTTCTTGGGGAAGACTACATGGGCATCAAGGTCCGGTCTTTTCCCTGCTCTCTCCCTCCTCAAAAGCTCCTTGTTTGTCGTTCTCCTAGGGCTGACCTAGTTCGCATCATTTTGGACCCCTTGCAGATCTTCCGGTTCTACATCAAGTGCACGCTCTGTTCGACTGAGATCACCTTCAAGACCGACCCTAAGAACGCAGACTACACCGCCGAGCACGGAGCGTCCCGGAACTTTGAGGTTTGTCCCTTCTCTTCTTCCTCTTTATCACTACTCTGAATCGGCTCGAAGGAAAATCTGACTTTGGTCTTCTTTCTTCTTTGTGTGATGGTAGTCGTGGCGAGACGACTTGGACCAACACGCCGCTGCGTCCTACGTACCCGGGGCGGACGAAGACGACGAGGATGAGGATGAGAAGAAGAAGAGGGAGGACGAGATGGACGCTATGAAGATGCTCGAGGCGAGCACGGAGAGTTCAAAGAGGGAGATGGAGATTCTGGACGCTTTGCAGGACATTCGGTGCGTTCCTTTTCCCCTTCGTTCCGTCTTTGCTCGCTGCTTCTGCAGGACAAACTTTTCTGACGCCCCTACCTCTTTGGTCGCTTCTGTTTTTGATAGGACTCGAAACGCTCGAATGGAACGAGCAGGAGGGTCTCTGACGACGACCCCAGCGCATCTGCTAGCGGGAGCAACGGCCGAGGACCTCCGTCGACTACGCGAGGCCGAGGAGGACGAGGATCTCGTCCGAGCCGTCTTTTCGAAGATTCCGGATCCGTCTCGACCTTCCTCGTCGGATCCCAAGGGAAAGGGCAAGGGGAGGGCTTTGCCAGGGCCGGACGACGACGATGCCAATGAGGGGGAAGCAGCCGACGACGACGCGGAGGCGACCGCCGTGGAGGAACCCGTCAAGTCAATGACGGTCAAGCGAAAGTTGGACGCGACTGGGGACGAGCCTTCTTTGGCGGCCTTGCTGAGCCAGAAGGGTCTGTCGACGGCCAGTCAGCCCAAGGTCGGTGGGTCTGGGGCAGGAGGAGGGTTCGGGTTTGGAGCGGCGGCCAGTGCGGCCAAGAAGAAGAAGGTTGGCGGAGGAGGGATTCCGGGCTTGAAGGGCATCGTCAAGAAGAAGCCTGTGCTCAAGTAACAGAGGAGAAGTTGGTCGTCTTTGTGTATTTCTCTTCATGAACTGTTCACGATCTTGTGGCTCTCGAAGGGCAGAGGACGGCTGCGTTGCATCGTGCTCACGATCCTCGTCCTACTGGCCCGGTTGCGGCAGCACGCGACCGCGACCTGCGCTTTCTTCTGACCCATCCCTAGACCTGCTGAGCTCGATGAGGGGAGGCAGGCGAGTGAGGGTGCGTTGTGTGTTCGTTCCGGCTTTGACAGTCGGTCAGTCCTCGCCTGCACCCCCTCAGCCCTTCCGACTACCAGCTACCTCCTCCCGGCCTCGCTCGTTCTCCCAGCATGCCCTCGTCGCCTGTCAACCGGACGTTTAATCTCGCCCTCTGGACCCTGGCTCTCGCATTCGCCCTGCCCCTTTCGACCCTCGGTCTGACGCTGTCGGTCCTCCTACAGCTCGTGCGTCCTTCCCCCACCCAAACCCCCTCCCTTCCCCTCCTCCTCCTCCCGGCCTCTCTTAAGATCTGGAACGCTAACGGGTCAGACCTCAAATTGGGTTGTCTGATATGCAAAGGATCGAGACAAGATCCAACGTCAAATGGAATCGCGAGCGCAGACGACATCGGCAACGCAGACGACGGTCTTGCCGGCCACGAACGGAGATCTCAAAGCTGCTGCTCGCCCTCCTGCTACTTCCAGTCGAAGAGTCTCTTACAGTGTGAGTCTCTTCCTCGCGTTGAGGCTTTGGGATCTCTGGCTGACGAACGGCGAATTTGGGGGGAGGGGGGACAGATGGGATCGTCTAAACTCGAGGACGTGCCGGAGTTGGCGGAGTCGGATCACGCGTCAGAGGACGACGGAGGTGGACCGGACACGGCGCTGGCTGGTATCCAAGGTCGAAGGAGACTGGACGCAGACCTGAAACTGGTGAGTGCCTTGGAAATCGTTGTCTCTTGTCCTAAGTCTGACTTTCGGCGTGTGTCCTATCCCAGATTTCGTCTCGAGTACGTCCTCGACCCTCGCCACTGGCCGAATCCGTCAAGCAGGAAGTCGTCGTTAGTCTCTTCACAGGGAACTACCTTTTTACAAGGCGACTGACGAGGTTTCTCGATTTGTAGGTTGAAGCGAAGCGGGATGCACCTTCGCCCGCGTCCGAGATGCACGACCTAGGCGGCGACGGAAGCCTCTCGCCCGCAGCCGAGATGCACGACCTCAACCTCCAGGATCTGCTCGACATGCAGAACATGACATTCCCTCAACTTCTGGGAGAGAAGGTGTGTTCGGCTTTCAGGAGGAGTGTCGTTGCAGGTTGTTGACGACGCTCTCTTTGTCGATTGGCGCAGATGCACCAGGCTCGAAGCGCGTCCAAGGCAAGCGAGACCGGCCGAGGAACCATGAGCGCAAGCACTACGCTCTCGTCCCTCTCCTCTTTTACTGAGCACGACGAGGCTGCGGTCGAGAACAGATACGGTACATCGGCTGTTCTTCCCTAATTCGAAACGCAATGCCTGACCGAGCGTCCTTGCTTTTCTGGAGTCACCCCAACTCACTCGATCATCTCGAGTACTCACAGTCCCTTTACGAACAAGTCCCCTCTCCCGACTCAAAAGGCGACGTACTTTGACAGGCCGACCGGTCAGCTGCCTTTGTGAACGAGGGAGTTGCGCGCGCAAGGGCAAACCTCTTTGATCACCCACCTCAGTATTATCAAGCCGACACAGACAAGAGTCGCTCGCACTCCTACATCGTACTACTCTCTCGGATGATTCTCTCTTGTATCTCGCCTTCCTGGCGCATCTCATCCATTTGCAGAACATGTGCCCCTCGCGAGTCCTCCCAATCGGCCTTCTCCGCAGAGAGCCACACGACTGTCCTGGTCGACGCCTGTCGCTCGCTCCTGCTTCCTCCTTTCCCTTCAAACCCCCAACTCACTCCTCGCCCATGGCTTTCCTCTCCGTGGCCCTCTCGGCTGCCCTCCTCGTCGGGCAAGTTCAGGCCCAACAACGGTCATTCGCGGGCGTGCCTGCTCAATCTGTCCTCGAGCTCCCGTCGGACGAGCCAGCATCGCTCAATGACCTGTCGATCGATATCCATACCGCTGTGCGTCTCCCCAACTCTCTTCGCGTCAAGCTTCAAGCTCAAGCAGGCTGACTTGAAATCTGCGTTTGGGTTTGGTTTGTAGGTCTACCACGAGAGGTTTCCGGACCATCGAGTTCGGATCAAGGAAACGACAGGCTACTGCGACCCCGACGTTCGATCCTTCACCGGCTACCTCGACGTCGACTCGCACGGCAAGAACCTCTGGTTCCAGTTCTTTGAGTCTCGCAGTAAGCCTGAGGAGGATGACGTTCTGATGGTGAGTTCTCTGCTACTTGGGGCGGCGGCTGTCGGTTGAAAGGCCCCAGATTGACAGACCTCCTCTCCCTTCCCTCCCTCCCTCCTCCCCCTTCTTTATCCCTCTCGTTTCTGAACATCATCAGTGGATCAACGGTGGGCCAGGCGCTTCATCCTCCATGGGACTGTATATGGAGCTGGGGCCATGCACGATCGAGGATCCGACATCGTTGAACGGGACCAAGCCCAATCCCTTCGCCTGGAACGTGAGTCCCCCACCCATGACCCTGTTGTTACTGTGCCTGACTCGTCTCCTCATGTCCTACCGCCTTCGCAGACCAATCTCAACACGTTCTTCCTCGACCAGCCCGTGGGAGTTGGACTCTCGTTCGCGGAGAGCGGGCAAGAGGTCGCGCGGACAGAACAAGCCGCCCTCGACCTCCAGGCGTTCGTTGCCATCTTTTTCGAAAAGTTCAAGGAGTTCCGAGGAAGACGTTTCCATCTTTCTGGAGAATCCTACGGAGGACGGGTACGTTCGTTCCACCTTCGAACGGCTGTCATCCAGGAGAAGCTGGGACTGACATAAACGAGAACTCCTTCACTCAGTACCTCCCCATCTTCGGAGCTGCCGTGCTCGACGGCAATCAGTACCTCAAGCACCCCATCAACCTCGCCTCGGTCATCATCGGAAACGGCGTCGTCGACAGACTCGACCTGACGACCAAACACTACGATCTTGTCTGCACCAAGGTCTCGGAACTCGAGCCCGTTCTCGGTGTCGCCCAGTGCGCGGCGATCCAGTCTGTCATTCCTAGGTGCGAGGAGATGTTGAAAGCCAACTGTGCGGACATCATGGATGCGCTTGGATGCCAGAATGCGATCGTGAGTCTGAGGGGCATCCTTGCGAGCTGCGGCCAACCGACTGATCCTCACCGACCGTTTTCTCACGACAGAACTTTTGCTACCAACACATCAAGATCCCTTATTATAACACCGATCGATCTCCTTTCGACATGAGTCAGCCCAGAACCATCTACGGTAACGCTCTTCCCCTCCAGTGTACTTCAAACTCACTTGTTGACCTACTTGACTATTCTTGATCCCCTCATCCACAGACAAGATCGAAGAAAACATCGCCCTCTACCTCAACCTCCCCGAAGTCCGAGCTCACCTAGGCATCCACAATGGCTCTGGTACGTTCTACGGCTCGAGCAGTCGGGTGGCCGAACTCTTTGCGGGTTCGCTGGATCATACGGGACGGACGACGTTTTACGTTTCGGCCCTGCTTGAACGAGGGATTAAGGTGTTGATCTACGCTGGTGCGTAATTCCTTCTCTTACTGCCTCTTTCAACCCCATTCGACTTGACCACCCTCGTTGACTTTTGACTCTTCCTTTCTCACCTCGTGCCGCCTTTCAGGCATGTACGACTACCAATGTGGTTGGCCTCACCAAGTGCGTCTTCTCCCCCTTCCTCCCCTCTTGTGCTTTCCAAACTTCCAATCGACCCTGACACCCTGCCCAACCCTCCTTCTCGCTCGATCAAGGTCTCGTGGACCCACTCCCTGCCCTGGTCAAACTCCTCCGCCTTCACGTCTCAGAAACTCAAACCGTGGTACCTCGACTCGGACGTCTTGCTTGCAAGGGAGAAGGGGGATGAAGTTAAGGGTGAGAGTAAGACTGGTGGGGGTTTGACGTTGGCATCTGTTCGGAAGGCGGGTCATATGTGAGTTTTCCCCTCTCCCTTCTGACTTCTCTTTTCCCTACTGGACGCCCTTTAGGAACCGTTTGGCTGATGAAGTAATCTCTTCTGTGTTGCAAATAGGGTGCCGCACGACAAACCTGAGGAGTCGCTCGTCATGCTCACCCGATGGCTCGAGAAGGGTCATCTCTAACTCCCCTCCTCCCCTCCCTTCCTCCCCCCCCCCCTTTCTCTCCCTCTCTCCCTGCCGGTTTCGCTTTCTAGATGGAACAGATTCCCCCAAACTCCAGTCTTTCCCTCTGTCCAAACTAGCGCAAAATGAAGAGAAAGAAGAAATCCATTAAGTACCATTTGAAGAAAGACAAGGGCCGAGCAAAGAGGCAAAGGGCGAAAGGGGTGAAAGTCAAGGGGAGAGTGTTCGGAATTCGAGGAAAGGGAGGAAGGAAGGAGGAGAAAGCTCTAGAGGTTCAAAGATGGGCGAGGGATTGGAAGATGGAAAAAGATCGTGGGAGATTGAGAATCAAGACGGCAGAAAAACGGATGAGACAGTTTGAGCAGAGGGGTGTTATGACACAAAGATCCTGAGCTTGGCAGGCAGGGGCGAAAGAGATCGAAGAAAGGGGGCTGTGAAGAAAGGAGGTTGTGGACCGCCCGTGAGAGATAAAACGAGCGAGCGAGAGATGGAGAGAGCGTGTTCCTTTGAGCGAGTGTGGTTGTGGGGTTGGGACCGAGGGGTATGGGGGAACGAGCGAGGTGCGAATGTTGGTTGTGGTTGTTTTTTGTGCGTTATTGAGAAGAGGCGTTTGGGAAGGAGAGGCAAGTCGAGCGGAAAGAGAGTGAGGAAGTAAAAGCGGGAGAAGGGGGCGAGGTCTCTACGAGATCCCTAGCAACCCTACCAACCCCACTCCCACAACCCCCCACGCCACCGCACTCCTCCCTCGAACGAGCTTGCCATCCGAAGTCGACCGCGAGTAAGCAACGATACTCAAGTCCATCCCCCCGCTTGCATTCCTTCCGATCTCGTCTCGGTTTGCGAGAGTGAGAGAGGGGGAGATGAGGCCTGCGTATTGGGTGCAGGCGTTTTGGAGGGCTGTGTCACATGTACAAAAAGGGAGGAGATATCCAGGGGAAGGAGTCAGTTTTCTATGAGACGAGCGGGTTTGGGAAAGGGGAGAGGGAAGGAAAGGGAAAGAGGGAGGGGAACGCAACTCGTCAATTGGGCCTGAAGCGCGCCGAACCGAGAATCCGATATTGACTCCTCCGCTCCGTTCTGTTCCGGTTTCCGAACAAAATCAAAATAGCGCGCAAGAGAGTGTTAGGTTAGGTTCTGAGAGATGACCTGGATTGGGGTGCGCTTTCCTGCGCGGATGTCGACAAGAGAAGGAGGGTGGAGAGGAAGAAGAATGGAACGCACAAAGAGAAGACAATTCAGACACCCAATCTGACCCAACAGACAAAGAACGTGACCCCTATCAGTTCATTATTCGACTCATCTGTCCGAAACGACCCGACAGAGAAGGGAGTCTCCAAAGAGAAACCCTCCCGGAGAAGACGAGAACAAGAAAGAAAGGAAAGGATTTTGAAAGGAGGGGGGAAGAACGAACAAAGCTGTCCATCATGTCCTCCGTGCAGAAGGGGTCGTTGCAGTTGCTGCACAGAGGGAACAGCACGAGAGAGGCGAGTTAGGAGATCGAGCGACCAAGTGAAGGAGTCAAACAACAGGGGCCCAAAGGAGGGACTCACTCGACCACTTTCAAGCGCACACATTCCTATCGCCACCCCACCACAAGCAAGCACGATCAGTCCTCATGCACGACAGGGCAGAAGAGACGTTGAGAAAGAGAGGAAGAACGGACCTGCTCAACCCCGACCCAAGCTTGACAATCCCCCCCACAAACGCTCGGGACGACATCCTCCAGCAGTCTCCCCTCCCTTGCTGCGTGCGTGGTGGTTTCCGCTGAAGAAGAAGGACCGAGGGCGTAGTGGATTGCCATTAGGGAGGAGGAGGCGAATGTAGCTGGGGTAGCTGGGGGAGAGGCCGCTGGTGTTTCGGAAGGCGGGAGGGAGGAGAGGAGGGGCGAGAGAGGGGTGCCAAGCATGGTAGGACGAGCAGCGGGTTCGAGCAAGACGCGAGGGAGTGAGTAAGAGAGAGGGGGTGTCAGTGTCTGCTTAAATGGACCAAGAAGGACAGTAGCAGGAAGAGAGGAGGAAGGAAGGCAAGAGAGGGACGGACCAGCAGGCGAGAAGGAGCACAGGAGGAGCAAGCTCAGCAGCACGGCGGAGGTGGGGACGAGCGGGCGACGCATAGCACCAGCAGACCGAGGGGAGAGAGAGGGCGGAGGAGGGAGACGAGGGAGAGAGAGAAGGGCGAGAGAGGGCGAGTAAGTAAGGATGGATGGAGGGAGAGAGGGGGTGTATGCGCTCGAGATACAGCAGCAGAGAGGAGACGCGCAGTGGGCAGAGGGCGGACGGTCTCAAGCGGCCCAAACACATTTCCCCTTTCCCCCCCGTCCCGCCCTTTTCCACTCGTTTGCTTTCTTGCGCGTACTGGCTGGATGCGGATCCACTCCCACCTCCTTCCGCTCTTCTTCTTTGTACACTTTCAATTGCAGAAATAAGGGTGTATGTGCATCTCTCGTTGCTGGACGCAGCTTGACGCGTCTGGCTTTTCGCTTCCCAACCTCAGCCACCAGATCCCGCCGGCACACACACTCCGGCAGCTGTACGCCTCCTCGCTGAACGCCATCGATGAAACTCTACATTATCTCCCTTTCTCCCCTGCCCTCTGTTCTCTACGATCTACGATCTGCTGCGAGTGGGGAGGGGGGGAAGGGTGAGGTTGGGCAAGACGGACGAACGAAGGACTCCCCATCGCCTTCCCACTGACATGAACCCAGTCCATCCTCCCTACCTCCTCAAACCCAAACTTGGGGTACACTTTCTCACCCATTGGTGAGGACTCTAGGTGGACGGGGAGGGGAAGAGGGGAGGAGGAGTCGGCGAGGGAGAGACCGTGCAGGATGAGGGATTTGCCAACTGTCAAGCAGAGGGCGGGGGGGGGGGGTCAGTTTCGGCGCGAAGGGTGTGAGAAGAAAGAGGAGGGGAAGGAGGATGGAAGGGGGGGGGGACGTACTACCTAGCCCCTGGAAGTCGGGGTGGACAACCAACAGCGACTGTCGAGTAAGTCGCCGAGAACAGAACCGGTCAGTTTCAAACCCATTCCAGACCTTGACGAAAGAACGAGTATAAGAGGACGAGGAGTGTGTGGGAGGGAGGACGTACCAAGTACCAGTGCGGGTTGCCCTGATGGTACTTCTCCCGGATCCTTCGAGCACGGCCTTTAAAGTCCTTGAGGAACGCTCTGTTTTCGGTTGAAGCGATCAGGGCTTCGAGTTCTTCGTCCGTTCGGTCGTTGAGCACTTCTGCGTGGGCGGCGTCGACGGTTGGGGTGGTACTGGAGGGATTGAAAGGGTTCGAGGGGTCGTCGGCGGGAGAGCTTGAGGAGGGGTTGGAAGAGGAGGTGGAAGAATCAAAATGAGGCAGCTCCCAAATGGCAAACCCTACTACTTGAGCGGGGTTCGAAGGCAAGGTCGCTTTGATGTAGAGGTAGTCCTTGAGCGTGCTGGGGGGGATTTGACTTTGGATGTACAGGGCCCATTCTGTTTATTCACCATCGAAGGTGAAGGGGGGCAGGGGTTCAGGCGTTCAGGCGGAGAGGGAAAGGGGAAAGGAATGTGAAAGAGGGGGAAAAGGGGAAGGGAAAGAGGGGGGGGGAGGAGAACGTACTAATGCGAGTTTCCAAGTCGGGTCGAAGATGTTTAGGACTGGCCGTTTCGGCGAGGGGGTCGTCCTCCATGCTTGCGAACTTGCAGACGAACACGCTCGGCCAGTCGCAGTCTTCTACGATCCCTACCTCGACCGAATGTCTACCTCCTCCACCTCCTCCTCCTCCGACGGTGGTGGTGGTGGTGGTGGTGGAGGGAAGGGAGGTTGTCGAAAGACCCGGTTCGGGCAACAGCGAAGCGGCCTCGACGGGAAGGTTCGACCTCGCAGGTCTCACAAAAGCCGGACTATCAGTTTCCCTCCCATGTACGTCGACCCAGGGAATCCGTTCGATCAACTGGAATCCGTAGCGGGGGTAGACTTTCTCGCCGACGGGGGAGGATTCGAGGTGGACGCTTAGAGGGGGGGAGGAGGAGTCGGCTTGGTTGAGACCCCAGTAGAGGAGTTTTTTGCCGACTGAACGGAAGGGAAGGGAGGGGAGGGTTAGGGGTTGCGTTGGAGGGGAGGGGATGAGGGAAGCAAGGGGGAAGACGTACTTCCGAGGCCCTGGTAGTCGGGGTGAACAACCAGAGGAGACTGCATGGCGGACGTAGAAAATGTTAAGTTAGGAGGGAGGGGGGCAAAATGGGAGGCAGGAAGAAATATCTCACGAGCTGCCAATGAGGTCTTCCCTCGTGGTACTTCTCCCTCACTTCCCTCGCTCGGCCCTTGAAGTCCTTCAAGAACGCCCGGTTCTCAGTCGCTGCAATCTGCTCTTCGAGCGCGGCGTCCAACGGCTCTGTGATCTTGTCCTCCTCGAGCTGGGAGGCAGTCGAGGTCGAGGAAGGTTTCTTCCAGATGGCATAGCCGACGACTCGGGACGGGTCGGAGGGGAGAGTCGCTTTGAGGTAGACGGTGTTGTCAAGCACGCTCTTCGGCGTTCGACGTTGGGTGTAAAGAGCCCACTCTGCCCAGACGAAAAAGGAAGGAAGGCAGATAGTGAGTTACGTTTGGTCGGCTCAGAGTGTCGTCGACGGGAAAGATAGGGAAAAACGCACTGGTTCGGGTCTCGAGATCAGGTCGAAGATGCACGGGAGCGATCGTCTCTCCAAACACATCGCCCTCCATGCCCGCAAAGTCGCACGCAAAAAGACTCGGCCAGTCCTTCTCCTCCACCAGACCAATTTCAACCTCCTCCCCCGGCCGAGTGGGCTTGGTCAGATGTCCGGATAGGGAGGTGAGGAGCGGCAAGGGAAGTTGGAAATCGGACGGGAGAGGCTGAGGTTGACGTTCGAGAGCAGGATGGATCACTCCCTCACTCAAGTCGATCTCGGCGACCTTTCCGAAACCTCGACTCTCGTAGAACTTCAAGCCCTGCAAAAGCGACAACAGAGGACAGGCAAGAGGTCAATTTTTCGCTCACAAACGTCCCAGTAGAGAGTGAGAGTGGTACACACCTCCAGACTGGCTTCGAGATAAACGTGAAGTCTCTTCAAGTCGGCGTAGGCGAGTCCGTGATCGAGCAACTTCTTTCCCACGCCGACACCTTGGTACTCGGGATCCACAGCGATCATCGTGAGGTAGAGGTGCGGTCGACCTCCATACTGCTTTTTCCTGCCTTGGTCAAACGCCCGTCCGAGAGCCGAATGGAAGTCCTTGTTAATCGTCGCCGAGTACTGACGGTCGACGTCTTGCTTGGTCGCCTCGACGACCGCGTCCTGTTGCTCTTGTCGGTTGACCTCCTCTGGCAGAGCGTCCCCTCCCGTGGACGTGCGATCGACAGGGCCTTTCCAGACGGCAAAGCCGACTGGTCGACCGTCGATGGTCGCCTTGACACGGATCGTCTCGGACGTGAGGAAGGGCTCGGAACGAGTTTCGGAGCGGATGGTACCGTCTGCAAGGTCGCAAGTTGAGTGGGCGGTGTTTCTTAGTCAGTCGAGAACAGGTTGAGGCAGGAAAAGCACAAGAGGGCAGTGCACGTACCGATTCTCTCCTCCAGCGACGGCACACACTCTGCTTTGTAGAGATGCTCAACTACATCCGACCCCACGAAGGCCGACTGACGAATTCTTGCCAGCGGCGCGCGATCAACCTCCGGGTCGACCAGCGAGAGCACGATTTCACGCGTCGTTTTACGAAGAGCGCTATTCGTCGAGGTGGACTTGGGGGGTCGAACCATGGCGGGTAGGGTGACGATGTCGTCCTCCTTGACTTGAACGGAGATGTCGCCCACCGAGGAGAAGCCGAGGTACTGGTATAGCGGGAAACCCTGGGATTCCCATCGACCAGAGAGTCAGCGCTATTCGACCGAGGAGGGTTACAGGGGAGACGGACCTTGCGAGAAGCTTCGAGGTAGGACGAGACGCCGGCCTGGTCCGCCTTGTCGTTCCCCCACTGAACCAAGGCCTTCCCGATCCCGAGCCCATGGTAATCCGGATGGACAGCCAGTAGTTCGAGGTAGATATGCTTCTTGCCTTTGAAAGTTTCAGACCTCTTGTCAGCAGCGGCCTTCTTCCATCGTTGGAGGAAACCGTGGTCGATCGCGTTCGAGATTTCGAGGTCGAGGTCGCTACCCGATGCGCTCGAGAGAGGCTTGGAGTCGGAGGAAAGTTGAGGTTGGTGGACGGGAAGGTGCCAGACGCCGAAGCCGACGAGCTTGTTGTCGATGGTGGCCTTCATGACCGATATCGGAGTCGAGGAAGGAATCCGCGCTTGCTGCTGCTGCTGCGTGTGGACGAACCAACCTGAAAGCAGAGCCGTAATCGCAGGGTCAGTATTAAATTCTAAAGAGAAGGACGGAGTAGCAGATACTCACGAACTCGAGTCTCGAGATCAGGTTGCAGATGAGGTGGGTTGATCGAGTTGAACAACCTCCCCTCGGCTCCCAGCGAGAGGATCTTCGTCCTACCCATGGCGGCCCAATCGTCTGGCGTTACCTCCGAGATCACGACGGAAGGCTTCTTGATGAGGGGTGTTGGTTTCTGGACGCCGACGGGAAGAGGTTGGGGTAGTCGTTCCATAGCGGGCATCGTCATCTTGCTGCCGTCGACATCGTCCCAGGCGATTTCGTTGATGACCTCGAAGCCGGCTTTCTCGTACACGGGCTTTCCCTGTCAGAATAAAGGTCAGAAGCAAAGAACGAGGTGTCAGTGCTGGAAATAGAGGATGAAGGAATGGAAAACAACGCACCGCTGCACTGCTCTCGAGGTACGCAGGAAGCCGTCTCAGATCGGCCTGCGTGAGTCCCCATTGGAGCAGCTCGTGCCCGACGCCAAAGCCTTGCCACTCAGGCTTGACAAAAAGCATTGACTGACAAAATCCGAGTCAGGGCGTCAACGATCCCGCGAGGAAGAGGGGAAGGGGGAGATGAGGGACTCACGAGATGCCAGTGTGGTTTCCCTCGGTAGTGACCCTTCCTAGCCTCCTCCATCGCCCCCTTGAACCGACCCAAAAACGCGAAATCCATACTGTCCGAGTACTCCTTGAAGTCCTCGCTCAGAGCCTTCAGCGCGGCGTTCTTCTCGTCCGACTCGGCTCGGTCGGCGTTCGTGGGTTCACCCTGGGTGGCCGTCCGGTCGGGTGCTGCGTGCCAGACCGCCAGGCCGACGGGAACGCCGTCGATGGTCGCCTTGACGTTGAACGTTGAGGCCTTTCGGAAGCGCTCCTCCTGGATGTGTCTTTGCACCTCGGCGGCTGGAGATGGTCAAAGAAGGTACGTTCCGTCAATAAATAATCAGTAAGCGTTTCCGTCGGAGATGCGGTGGGCGGCCAGGTAGAAGGAGATTGGGTGAGGTGAACTGGACGGACCGATGCGAGTTTTCAACGGAGGACGTCGTTCAATCGGATGCAGTCTCTCGTTGATGGGCGTCCCCTCAAACGCAGCCAATCTAGCTTCAACAAGCGGCGGCCAGTCCATTTCCGAGTCCACGAAATCGAGCTTCGCCTTGGGCTTCTTCTCCTGCGCCTCGCCCTTGCCGATGGCCGAGTGCTTGCCCGTCGAAGGAGGGGGGAGGACGAAAGAGGCTGGCAGAGCTCGAGGAGTTCGTTCCATCGTCGGTCCAGAAAGAGTGATTCCAGCTCGATCCTTGCAGTCGACCCTGCCGACAATGTCGAATCCGTATCGCTTGTAGACGGGTTCGCCCTGCACAGCGCAAACAATCACCCTCCTGGTCAGAACTCGCTAAAGAAGCATTGGTCAAAATCGCAAGAGAGTTAAAACTTACAGCGGGGGTAGCTTCGAGATAGAGGGGTAGCTGGTCTTGGTCTGCTCGGGCGAATCCCCACTCCAAGAGCTTCTTTCCAACTGTCGGGCGAGACGCGCAGTGAGAAAAGAGTCAGCCTCAAGTAGCAAGCTGAAACCCTCGAAAGAAAACGAACAACGCACCACCTAGGGCCTGGTACTCCGGATCGACGCAGAGCAAGTCCTGAAGTCGGAGAGGAGCTGTCAGTGGAATTCACCTCGACTAATGGGAGCTCAAGCGCAAGCAGGGGGAACATACCAACACCCAAACCGCCTTCCCTCCAAACCGCTCCTTCCGCTTATCCCCAAGAGCCTTTTTGAACACCTTCACAAACTCAAGATCCATATGCTTCTCGATCTCCCGATCAATGTCCTCCTTGGTGTCCTCCTTGAGCTTCTCACGGGCGGCAGCGGCGGCGGTCTCGTCCGGGGTGTCGTCTCCTTGCGTGGCCGTCCGATCGACAGGGGAGACGTAGACGGCGAAGCCGACGGGAAGACCGTCTACTCGGGCGGTGAGTTGGATCACGTTAGGGCCGACGTAGGCGCGAGTTTCATTTCGAATGTCGTAGCCTGAACCCGGGGGGAAGCGAAGGAAACGACGAGTCTGTCAGCTCAGGGCTCTCTGTAGGCCGCGGAAGCCAGCTCGAGCAGAGAAGGAGAACGAACGGATGCGGTCATCGACGGGCGGTCGGGGAGGAGGGAACATGCGTTGATTGACCTCTGTGTCGCTGAACGCGAGCACGCGGACTCTCGAGCGAGCGGCGAGGTCGGTGGTTGGGTCGAAGAGCGTCAGGACGACAGGCGGGCGTCGGGGTGCTCCGTTGGAGGGAGCAGGTGTTGGGGACATGACCTGGATGCTGGCGCGGAGCGAGTGCAGAGAGAGTGGAGCTAGCCTGTGGCTAGAGATGCGAAGAAGGAGAAAGCTAAGAAAGGAGACGGTGAAGGAGAAGGAAGGAAAATAGAGTGGGGATCTGTCGATGCGGGCTCTCAACCGGGGCGGCTGCGGAGTCAATCGCTTGACTCGTCCAAAAACGTACTGCTCTCGCCACTTTTCCATCCTCTTCCTCGACAAGGCTATCGGACATCGTGTGTCTGTGGTGTTCGTGTGAAAAGCGTATCAAAAATTGCCTCACTCGCCTCGGCCTCATTTGGGCGAGAGCACCATCACCCTCACCCCGCCAAACGCGCCTAAGTCTCCCATCTCGGCCGAAGGACACCCAATGAAGTGCCTCGAGAGGGGAACCTCCAACGTCTCGCTGACCGCTTCGACAAGCTGTTCCGTCGACGGAGCGATGCGTCAGCAAGTGGAAAGGGGGGAAAGCAAGGGGGGACTTACGGCAGGCGAGAAAGTACCAGCCACGAACTTCAAGTCGATGGTCAACGCAGGGAACCTACGTGAGGGAGGGCGTTTGAACAGTTAGCTATATACCAGAGAGCGCAAGACAGAGAGAGGGTTTAAAACTCACGCTTCATCGAGCAGTCTCGCGTTGGCCTGCAGCTCGGACGGAATGTCCCCAACCGCCTCGTACGCATGGATCAAAACAAGCCTAGACGTCTGTTCGTTCTTCAACGTGTAGAGCACGATCTGAATCAACGACGAGATCTAGCAAGCGAGTTGAACGGGGATGAAGTCAGTCAAGGGGATAAGAGAGAAGGGGGGGAGAGTCGCACCTCATCATCCTTGATCCAAGCACAAACCGCCCTCCTCTTGGACCTCCTTACAGCCCTAACTAAACCCTTCCTGAAAGCCCTTCGCAACCTCCCTCTTCCCTTTCCCTCCTCCTCTTCATCCTCCCCCTTCTTCCCATGAGAGAAAGGCGACCTCCATCCCTCGGTTTGATCAACCATCCATACGAGGGCCTTCAGCACTCCTGCTAGATGTTGTTCTCCGATCCAAAGCAAGGCAAAGATGCCAAACGAGTACGCGGCTGTAAGACCGAGCGGGACGGGAGCGATGATCGTATTGCCTATGAGGAGGGCTAGGCCGAGTGCGCCCGCGAGGAGGACGTGAGGGAGCGAAACGTGGGTGAACGGAGGTGCGATTGGTAGATGGGGCAGGTTGAGGTGGAGCAAGAAGGAAGAGAGTGCGTAGAGGAGCATCACGCTCGTGAACCTACGCAAAAGGCAGGGGTCGAGATAGGAAGCGTGTCAGAAAGAAAGCAAAGAAGAAGAAAAAAAGCTTGGGCAGCGCAGGTTTGAGTTCTTACGAGATGGAGAAGATGTTCGACAGCGTTGAAAGAGAGAAGCCGGCCGACGCGTAAAAGACTGGTAGTCGATGTGTCGAAACGAAGAAGGTGGTTGGACGAGTCAGTTCGTCAAGGTCCCCTCTCATGTCTGGAGGGAAAGGAACTCACGTATACACAACCCCAGGTAAACGACCACTCCACCCACCGCAACACCTTTGATCCACCTAACCTTCTTCCCCACCCAAAAAGGCAAAACTCCATCCGAACTCAACCTCTCCACAAGTGCACAGCAAGCGACCCCCCCACAGAGCACTCCTCCGCACAGGACAGCGACCGCGTCTACCACCACAAGGATCTTGAGAAATCGGGGGGCAAAGTTTGATGTTCCAGCGAGGAGGGAGAGGAGGTTGGACGAGCTGTAGAGGACCGAAGGTTCGAGGGAGAGCGAGAGGAGCAGGAGGAGAGGAACGTTGAGGAGGAAAGCACCTGAAGTGGAGGGAACCCGCGAGACGTCAAAAGTCTCGTCCAATCAGCCTCAGCCTCTTGCAAAGCCGTCTAGCAAGCAAAAATACGCCGTTTAATGATGAAAGAGCATCGACGCACCGATCAAAAGGTTCCGGATCGCTTTAGAGTAAGCGTCCGGTCGCACCTCCTCGACAAACCTGACAAAAGGGAATACAAGCGTGCGCAAACGGTCAGAAAACACCGTCTTCATCCAGCAGACCGGATGAGCAGGCGGCGGATGGGAAGGGAAGAAGTAAACAAACTCACATAGGCATGCACTCCAATCCAGTCACACCCAGAAAACCCACACAAAGTCCTTTCCAAACAGACCCTACCATCCCCCCTGACTCCGCATCACCAACCCAAAACGACTTGTCGTAAGCCCAATTCACTCTCAACAAACCCGGTCCGGTTTGGATGAGCGTGATGCTCGTGAGGAGGATGAGGAGCGCCATCGTCGTCAACTGCCGACCAAGACCCAACAAGATGAAGAAACAGGGGGAAAGTCAGTTTTCTTCTTGCTATGAGAGCCAGAGGAGAGACAAAGGGAACAAGAAACATGGACGCAAACGTACGTGAAAGAGACAGATGGACAGCGTCATTGTCGTCGAATCCCTCACGCCACCTAACAGCAGGGCAGTAAACACTGGTCCCGAGCCCAGGCCCAAAAGAACCGACTGTAAGCCATCATTTTTTTACTCTCAAAGAGAGCAAAATGAAGAAGAAGGAAAAGGACTGACCAACAAGGATGAGAAGCCCCAAAACGAGTGGTCTGAAAGGCATTCCCGTCCACTCTCCCTCGATGTACGCAGCGGCCGTTCCAGCGCTCACCGTCCCAGTTGCAACCCTGTCGAAAGCAAGTCAAAGCATCAGAAACCAACTCTTGAATCAAGAACAGAGAGAGGAGGGGGGGGGGGGGAGGGCAAGAGACAACGTACACGTCGAGCAAAGTCATAGCGGCTCCAAAAAGCCCGAGTCCCTTGCCGCCGAGGTTAAGGAGGTAGACGTACTGGCCAGCCCCACCCGAAAGATCAAGTTCAACAAACGATACGCTTCTCTCAACGAGTACCCAGGGCAAGAGAGAGGACAAAACTCACACTCCCTCCATTAAGTCTCATCGCGCCTCCAAGCTCAACCATAACCCCCCTCCAAAGACACAAAACCGAACAAGCAACACCCATGCTCAAGGCGGAAAAAGTCCTCCCTTGGACGACGATCGCGGGGAGAGAGTAAAAGACGGAACCGAAGACTGCGTTGCCGGCTATTGAAGTTGCTCGGAATTGACCTAGTACAGACTTGTTGACCTTCGTCGTCGGGTGTGTTGTTGTTGAAGGCAGTAGAGGAGGAGGAGGTGGAGGAAGAGGAATGTACGACACGCTTCCCCAACCCTACATATCGTATCAACCCCACCATAACCCATCATCTCAGTCAGCGAAACGTTCTCTCAGCCAACGAGAAGCTCGCAAGAAAGGAGAAAACGCGAGAAAAGGAAGGGAACGAACGGCAAACTCCCACTCGTCGTCCCTCTCACTCAACAACGCGTCCATCCGTTCCTTCTTTGCAGTCTTCTTCAGCGAACCCGGTGCAGTTCGAATCTTCAACCTCCTAACGATCTGTCTCCCCCAGCCAAATGAACGTGCGAAGGAGTCAGAGAGGATAAACAAGGGAGGAAAATGAGAAGAAGAAAAAAACGGACCGTTTCAAACTCTGATCGTTCGAAGGAAGGGGGTTGAACGACCGAAGGACTGGCATTGGGACTGATGGAGTCTGAGTCTGCGCAGAAGGAGCGTAAGGAGAATTCAGCGGGTCAGGGTCTCGTTCTTGTCAGCAAGCCATTCAGCTCAGCTGCTAGGCCTGCGATCTGGAGAAGGAGCCGTGCAAGAGCATGGACGGGCGGGTGATGAAGGTGAAGCGAGGGAGGGGAGGGGGGGGGGGGAGAAAGAAGAGAGGCTTCACTCACTTTGTCTAGACAAGACCATCCCTCTCAACCTATCCAGCTCTCCCCGTTCTTCAGCATCTAGCCTAGCTGACCCCCCCGGGGAGGAGAAGGTCTTGCTAGTCTCATCCTGCTCGAGAGTCTTCCCAAGAGGTCGGAGCTTGAACGACCTCCCCCCGTCCTCCTCCTCCTCCTCTTCGGAGCCAAGTTCGAGTTCGTGCGAGACGGAGAGCCCGGCGTTGTGTTCGAGCGAGGCCAGGCCACCTGAGCGTGTGCGTGCGCGAGTTGACGGGGCGGGCGGAGGCAGGTGGGACAAGGGGGAGGCTGCAGACGGTGGGTGGGCGAGCGCTGAGCTCTGGCGGGACCGACGGACGGGTGTCGTCGGGACCGACATGGTTGTTCTGCTGAGAGATAAGATACGATAAGAGAAGAAGAGAGAGAGAGAGAGAGAGTGGATGTGGGCAGGGTGAGGGGTCACTGACCGCCTCATGCCCCTTTTTTCGATCCGGTCTCCTGTCGTTCGACCTGTCAACTTGAACTCCCACGATGTCCTCCCACAACGCCGTCCAGGCCAGCGCCCTACCGTTCCCCATCCTCAACAAGCTCATCAACAAAAGGCTAGTCCCTCTTTACCCTCTTTTCATGCCCTGGGGGGAAAGCCCTGACCTCCTTCTACCTCTCCTCAGGGTCGTCCTCGCTTCAGCCTCGCCCAGACGCAAAGAGATCCTTGCCTCCATCGTCCGTCCCCCTCCCCCTCTGCTCCTCCCTAGCGGACCTTCAAAACTAACACGAAGTCTAACTCGGATGGAACAGGGTCTCGAGCCCGAAATCGTCCCGTCTTCGTTTGCTGAAGACCTCCCCCACGCGTCCTACGCCCACGACCTGACCGAATACCCCATCGCGACCGCCGGTGAGAAGGTTTGCCCCCCCCCCCCTCCCCCTCCCCTCCCTCTTGTCTCTCTCTTCTCGAGCGCTAGTGGAAGCTGATGCACTGCTGGTTTTTGTGTGGTGGGGTTGACAAGGCAAGAGAAGTCTATGAGCGGTTGGTAGCTGAACAGCCTGACGATGCTCCCGACCTTGTCATCTCTGGTCTGTTCTCCTCTCCTTCCCTCCCTTTGCCCATCCTCAAAATAGAACCTAACGCCCCAAGGAGAGGAGGACTTTTCAGCCGACACGGTGGTCATCTTCCCCCCTCTTCCTCG
Organism: Cystofilobasidium capitatum; assembly: GCA_014825545.1. Taxonomy (NCBI): domain Eukaryota; kingdom Fungi; phylum Basidiomycota; class Tremellomycetes; order Cystofilobasidiales; family Cystofilobasidiaceae; genus Cystofilobasidium; species Cystofilobasidium capitatum. The sequence goes on from MVAJ01000015.1 coordinate 131,805, forward strand.
GTCAGACGAACGTCAAGAGCTCGGCAAAGAACGGCCTCTAGGTGAATCTGTCATCCTCGAGAAACCAACTTCAAAGGCGGACAACGTACGTCCCCCCCCCCCTCTCCCATTTCATCCTCTTTGTGCCAGAGGCTGATGAGAATTGTGAGGGGGGGCGGGTGTTTGAGAAAAGTTGAGAATGTTGATGGACCTGAACGGAGGTAGCTGTCAAGTCACAACGGCAATCGTTATCGGTTCGTCCCTCCTCCTCCTCACTTCTTCATGAGGACCCCCATCTGACACTCGCTGCTCCTTCCTTCCTTACACAGCCTACCCAGTAATGGCCTCCCCAGGCTACGTCCTCCGATCCCTCACTTCCACAACCTACCTAACCTTCCAAGACACCCCCCTCTCGGTCTTAAAAGCCTACGCGTCTACAGGAGAAGGGCTAGACAAAGCGGGTGGGTTCGCTTTGCAAGGGGTTGGAATGCCTTTGGTAAAGAGCATTGAGGGGGAGTGGGGGAATGTAGTTGGGTTTGGGGCGAGTGCTTTCCTCAAGTGCGTTTCTCTTTCTCTCCCTCTCTCCCTCTCACCCCCCCGCCCGGGGTCCAGTATCTCTTTCTTTTCCCCCTCGAGTGTGTTTTTGCGTCAGAAAAGTATTGACACCCATCCCTCTCTGCGCTTTGGGCTTGCTTCCTGGAAAAGGTGGATGGGAGACCTTCTCGACGATCCGGCCGAAGACTTGCTCGAACTCTGATTTCGTTCGCTCGACAACACCCCAAAAATCCTCGAACCTCTTCTTGAGTGGATGGACAAGGGCGGCTCGGTGACTTTGAAAGAATGGGGCAGGGGTGTCGAGTGAGTGCATCCTATCAAGGTGAGTCTGACCGTTCCCTCGCTTTGCACGGGAGTCTCGGGCAAGTTGGAAGTTAAGGACTGACCTCCCTCTCTCTCTCCTCTCTCTGAACTTTCCCAGTCTATCCTTCTCTTCTCTCGCCATGCTGCCTCTCACATCTGTGTCTGTCTGCTTTACTTGATGAAATTACTGTCAAAACTCATGAAAATGCGCATGTCTTGTCTAAGGGGTGTCTTGTTGTTTGATGCTGCGCGAAGGGCGGGCCGTTGCCTGTTCGCTCCGATCCCTCCCATCCTTTACTTACGCCCTCCCTCGCCAACAAAAAAGGACAAGAAGGAAGAGAGAAGATAAAAACAATGTCAAGACCTCCTACCCAAGTTCGGAAATCCCACCCGAGACGACTCGCACCCAGATCGGCGGAAGGGTCAACTCCTACTCAACCAGCGACCTTCTCGTCCGACCTCGTCCACCTGGCCGAGAGAGCAGAAGTGGTCACAGTCAAAAGCACGATCGCTCCTTCTGCTACTGCTTCTTCTGCGTGAGTCTTTGCTTCCTTTGAGCTGGGAAGGGAAGGGAGGGAGAGGAGAGAGGGCGTTTTGGGTGGTGAGGTCGGAGGACGCGCCTTCTTGCTCCGACCCGCCCTGGCACCAGGATGGAATCCCTTTCCTTCTTCCTCCCTGCCTGTCTGTCTTCTCTTCAAACGTGGCATACTGACGCTGAATGGTCGTTTGTCTGACGCAGGACATCAACCCCCGTCCGTGAGTTCCTCTTCTACCTCGTCGAATCAACGGGCCGTGTTCGGCGAGCAAAGAGCTGACCCATTCCTTCGCCCTCTGTCCTTTCCATCCATCCATCCCCCCTCTCTCCATTCTCGCCCCCCCCCCCCCCGTTTGTCGTGATGTGTAGCCGTCGGTCCGATCGTAGGAGGTGTGATCGCAGGAGTGGTAATCGTTCTCCTTGCAGCGGGGATTTGGTGGTGGTACGTTTCCTCTCCTCCTCCTCCTTCTTCTCGCTCTCCCGTCTAAGCTATCGTATCCGACTCCAGAAGCTGACTAATGCTGTACACGGTTTCTAGGTGGGTCGCAAACAAGCCCAAGGTTCGTCTACCTCAGAAAAGGCTCTTGTCGGGTGGATTTTGTCGTTTGTGAGATCGAGTTTGCTGACCCATTCTTGGACACCTTTGTTTGGTTTGGGAAACGTACAGAAACGGACAAAGGAGCAGCAACGATCTCGAGCGATTCCTTCTACCAAGCCGGGTCTTGTTCCTGGTACGTTTTCCGACCATCTCGCGTCACGAGATCGGGGAGCGAGAGACTGACGAAGGTGTTCTCACCGACTTTCTTGCTCTGCTCTTAACAGCACCGGTCTCGCACGCTCGGTCCCGACCTTCATACGCGTCCGATGCGACCGGCAAGCACTCTTCGACCGAGAAGGTCCCCCTCTCACCTCTCTCGCCCGTTCCCGCACCTATTGGAGCCCGAGGAGGAGGAGGAGGTCGAAACGTCTCCAGCTCCTCAACCGCCCCTCTCGTCGACCGCGACTCCACTCCAAACTCATCGACCTTGTCCCCTGTGTCGCCGGTGAAAAAATCGTGGACTCCTGCGAACCCATCGCCTTTGGCTTTGGGTGCACCCGTCACGGTGCCTGAACCTCCTCGATGGGGTCAGACTCCTTTCGTAGGAGCACCCGTACCGGGGTCGGCTTCGGGTCACTCGCACACCCATTCGCAGCATTCGGAGGAGGTCTACTCGACCAGTCCAAACTCGGTTACGCTCCTTAACATTCCACGGTCGATCTCTGGCGCTGGGTTGGCGGGCAACGACGGTGGAGCGGGAGGGTACGACTCGTCTGCTGGCGGCGCGAGGGGACCGAACAACAATCGGTACTCGAACGTTTCGGACCAATCGAGGTACTCGCAGCAGGACATGTACGGCGGGGGAGGTGGTGGGGGAGGAGGAGGATACATGCCCCCCGTTTCGGAGGGAGGATGGGCAGGGGATCAACACCCTCCGCCCCCTCAAGCGTACGGCGCACCGGCGCAGTACGGTTACGGAGGAGGGTACGCTGGAGAGCAGCAGGAGTACGTCCAGGATGGAGGAGAGCCTTACAGGATCGACTCTTACTATCGACCCAAGAGCGAGCAACATTAGAAGAAGAAAAAAACACGGCACTTCCTTCCATCGGCCCTCTCCTTTTCTTTTTAGACTTCTCACGGACTCGACTCTTTCACTCTCTCGCTCCCGCATCGGATCCAACGCTCGTCCAATCAAGTTCTCTGGATCTCTCTTTCCCTCGTTGCATTCCAATCTATACAGGTTTCTTTCCCAAGCACTCAAGGACATTCAATCCTCCTCCTCGTCATTTCGTCTTCTTTCCTTTCTGAAATCCTCCCAACCGCCTGTCCTCTTGTCGTTTCCCTCACGGTTCTTCTCTGCCTGCCTGCTTTTAACCATCCTTGAACACTTCATATTGATCCCGTCCTTTCATTCACGTCCCACCACGCTCGTTTTGAGAACACAACATCCTCCTTTCCCTTTTTCTCTTCAAAAGAAAATCACCAAGAAAAAAACACTCTCGGTACTTACCTCCTTGTGTTGCTCAGAGTATCATCCTCCTTCTTCCTTTTTCTGTTGTTCTCCCCCTCGTCCTCCCTCCAACCTGCCTTTTCTTTGCTTTTCTTCTTCTCTCTCCCCGTCCTTCTTTACTGCCACGCTATTGATATCCCCTTCCCTCGAAAGTTCTCCATCGAGAGTGCAAATTGCTGAGGTTCTCGTACGCACGACCAGAAGGCGGACCTTTGGGCCCTCGAACCGCGCTCGACCTGTTTCCCCTCAACCTCCCTCTGCCTCTTGCTACGAAACGAACGCCCTCCTTTCACATCAAACGGTCGACAGGGGTGTGCATGCGCTCGAGCTGCCAGATCAGGACAGTCTTGCTTCCTTCGCCCACCGCCTTCAGAGCTCGACGTTCGACCAGCAGCTCCCTCCTCCTCCCGCTCCAAGCTCTCGTCGCCCGACCGATGTCCTTCTCCTCTCCCTCCTCCTCTCGAGCACTCGACGCGCCCCTGCCCGTGATCGCTATCGTAGGCACGACCGGTGTGGGGAAGTCGAAACTCGCTATCGAAATCGCCAAGCACCTCCTCTCTCACTCCTCCTCTCCATCCGAGCTCGCCGTCTCTCCTCCCCAATGGACTGCGGGCGAGGTGATCAACGCCGACTCGATGCAGATCTTTAAAGGTCTAGATGTTATTACGAACAAGGTGACGGAGGAGGAGAAGGAAGGGGTTGGACATCGGTTGATTGGGGTTGTTGACCCTCGAGGGGAGAAGGGGTGGGGGATGAAGAGGTGGGTAGAGGTCACTTTGGCTGAGGTACGTTTTTCCTTCTACGCTCCTTCTCTTGCCTTATTGCAGGTCATCAGGAGTCGGTAGGGTAAACGCTGATAAATGAAGCTGGATCTAAATTTGGGTTGGGCGACCTGGGGTACGTTTAGATCGAGAGCTTGCATGCGCAGGAGACCGTACCTCTCGTCACGGGAGGAACGACCTACTGGATCCAACATCTCCTCTTCCCCCTAGGCAAGGAAACCACCTCGACCTCGCTCCAATCTCCTGCCACCTCATCCGAACGCGTCCCCTTCAACCCTTCTCCTTCACCTACTCTGTCGGTGTTCCTCGCTTCCCTTCCCGAACCGTTAACGGACGACGAACGAACGCTTCTCTTCTCCTTACCAACCCTCCCCCTTTCGCCGCCGGAGGCAATGGCCTTGCCGATCTGGACGTTACTAGACAAGGTGGATCGGACGATGGCAGCAAAGTGGCATTGGAGGGACACAAGGAAGGTCCTCCGCTGCCTCGAGAGGGTCTGGAACGAAGGTGCGCGCGAGAGTGAGCTGTGGGAGGAGCAGGCTCGAAAGAGAGCTGAGGGCGAGGTCCTTCCGTCGGCTGAGAAGAGGTACGTTTCGCCCCTTCTTCTCTCTTACCTTTCGCGGCGCTCGTCGTGGGGGAACGGGAACTGACTGGGTAGGGAGTTTTGACAGGTACAAGACGCTCATCTTCTGGCTGTATGCACGCCCGGAGGTCCTCAATCATCGTCTAGACCAGCGTGTGGACAAGATGATCGACGTGCGTACACATCTCACCTGGTAGGACCTTTCTTACCTGATCCGGTCCTGACGTGTCTGCTGGGGTTGTCTTCATCGTTCCACGAATCTCCCTCTCGCTCGGACGTTTCAGCTCGGACTACTGGCCGAACTGCGCGACATGCGTGAAATCTCCGAAGCCTACGCCTCGTCCTTCCCGTCTGCTCCTCCCGAAGACCTCACCTCCGGCATCTTTCAGTCGATCGGCTACAAGGAGTTCGCCCCTCTGCCAACGTCGCAGCTCACCCCGGAGGCAAGAGATCTGCCTGCGTTCAAGGATGCGATCGAGAGGATGAAGTTGAGCACGCGCCAGTACGCCAAGAGTCAGGTCAAGTGGATTGGGGGGAAGTTGAAGGATGCTGTCGACGAGAGGGTGCGGACAAACAAGGAGGGTTTGTTCTTGTTGGACGCGACGGGTGAGCCAAAACAATCGTTTCTCGTGTCGCGCTGGTGCTTACTATTGACAACGCCGCATCCTCTCTCGCAGACCTCTCGTCCTGGGACGACAATGTCTTGAAGCCCGCCTTGGACGTTGTTGATGGTCAGTCCCGCAGTACTTTCTAAGAAACCGAAATCGTCGATGCTGATGATGAAGGCTGGCTGTGTCTGCCTCTTCGACGCCCGCAGCCTTTCTCGTCAACGACGCCTTGCCCTCGAGAAAAACCGTGGGAGGGTCTCTTGCAACGGCCCTTCTTCCTCTTGCGACAACGAAACCGGTCAAGTTGTGCGTCCACCCTCAATTTCCACGCCTCTGCACCATTGACTGACCTCGTCCGGTATCCTTTCCCTTTTGCTCAGAACACTCCCTGCCTCTGCAAGACAAAAGTGCGAGCTGTGCTCGACCGAGAGCGAACCGTGCTTCATCATGATTGACGATCTCGAGCCCGCTCTGGCCGTCCAGGCGCACGAAAAGGGAAAGAGACATCGAGCGTGCGTTCTCTCTCTCTCTCTCTCTCTCTCTGGCTTTCCTACCTTTTCCGGGAGCTGATCAAAGGTGCCTCGTGTTCTCTACAACACACCGACAGTCGTTTGAGGGACATCCACAAGGCTGCGATGGAGGAGGTGTACGCCGAGCGTCGGAAAGAGTCTCTAAGGCGCAAGCAGGAGCAGCAGGAGCAGCAGGAGCAAGCAGTCCATCTATCCTCGCCAACGTCGGCCTCATCCGGACTAGATCCATGACCAGTGTCCATCTTCTCCGCCTGCGTGCCTCGCGCGAGTAGGGTGCGGTGAGAAAATCTTTCATACAAGCGCAGATTCTTGTTTTCTTTTGTACGGGGAGGAAGGGGGCGACGTTGGAAGCAGCAGATGAGGGTGAACTCGGAAGAGCGGAGCCTGTTGTACAGCAGAAAGAAGCGAGGAGGAAGAAGAACAGGCAGAAACGAGAGAGAAGCGAGAAGAAAGGAGCGGGCGAGATTTGCCCAGAGGAAGCCGTGTGTGACGAGAGACTTCTACAGGTCGTGAGGGATCTCCGAACGAGATTTATGTACGAGTAAGGTAGGGTGGCGAGGGAGGGGCGTCTAGTGGAAGAACATGCGTTTCTTCTTGGTCGGTCCCTCTTCAGGTTCAATCTTGACGTGGTCGTGGGCCGGGTGCGATCCTCCAGAGTGCGAGCAGCAGGCGACCGACTTGAGCCAGTCATCCCCGTCGTCGATAGCCTCTCCTTCCTCGGGCTCGTTCGGGGGCGTGACGGTTCCTGGAGGGGTGTTCATCCCTCCTCCGCACTCGACTCCTCCGCAGCGACACCTGAGGGCGTCCTTGCCGCGTCCTTCGAGCAGGTCCGACAGAGTGCACCGAGCGAGAGGATCGATAGTCATCATGGCCATGATGCACGGTCGGGTCTCCCTCGGGAGCAGGCGGAAGATCGAGTCGACCCCGGTCGAGTCGGCAGCGGCCTCTCGAGCAGCGCAGATGGCCGACTGCTTGCGCTGAGGAGCCGCATCTGAGGACGTTGGGTTGCTCGATGGACTCGGGCGAGGGGAAGGGAGCGAAGCACGCATGCCCTTTGGAGTGGACGAGTCTGCGCCATGGGCAGCAGGGGATGTCGCCGACCGCTGTCGCGAAGTCGCCGTCGAGGGTTCGAGGTGGGTCATCGACAGACCGGCGGTCGCCCGGTCGAGGTCATTCGTAAAGGCGTCCTGCTGGGTCATCGCGAGCGAACCGGTCGCGGCCGCGAGTCCTCCACCGGGTGCGTGCGACGCCAGACGAGAAGCCGGCTCGCTCGTCGTAAACTCCTTGGGTCGGTCCATGTGCAAGACGCTCTTGTCCATCTCGGGAGGCTCGTCGGTCGCTTGCATGTGAACCCCAGTCGACTGGCGAGACGAAGACGCCTGGCTAGACTCGTCCGCGTCGGACTGTTCGGCGGGGTCCGAGCTGAGCACGCCGTTCTGAGGGTTGAGCCACGACTGACCAGGACCGGGGTTGGTGGCCGACACGGCGGTCGACGCGCTCGAGCGGGAGATGGTTGAGAGGTTGGAGGGAGCGGGCGTGGGGACACCCTTGATGGCGGCTTCCTCGATCGGAACGGCCTTGACCGACGGCTGAGGGGGAGGCTTGTGCTTAGGAGGCTCGGCCAATTGAGGGTGGGTGTTGACGAAGAGCTGTTCACCGAGACCGAGTCGAGCGCAGAGTCAGCCTTTCTCTCTCGGCAACTAGTCAAGAGAGAGGGCGAACGTACCCTGTAGCTCGCGCAGGCCTTAGGGTCAGGGATCGTCCAAGGGAACCGCCTGACGAAACGCAGAGGAAGGTCACAGTCAGCACTTGCAAGAGGACAAAGAGGTGGATGAGAAGAGGAGAAGGACGCACCTGAGGATCATGCACATGAACATGACGCCCAAACTCCAGACGTCCGTCTTGCGCGGATCGTACTCCTCCTTGCCCAACACCTCAGGAGCCAAGTACGGATCACTCCCAACGACTCCACTGGCCTTCACCTCCCCTTTGCCAGGGTACTGAAACACCGTGGCCGTTCCAAAATCGATGATCTTGACGACGTTCGAACTCGTCATGACGCAGTTGTCGAGCTTGAGGTCGCGGTGGGCGAGTCCCATGCCGTGCAGGTAGGAAACGCCGTCGACGATCTGGCGGAAGACGCAGTAAATCTCGGGCCGGCTCATCTTGCCCGACATGACGACCGAAAAGAGGTCGTAGGGCGCGTACTCCATCACCTGCGCAACGGAAAAGAAAAGCCGATGGGAAGGTCAGCAAACGCACGTGGGAACGGGAAGGGTGAGGAGGGAGGGTGAGCGCACTTCAAAGTAGTGGCCGTGGTCGTTGACAATGTCCACCGTCTCGATCACATTGACGTGCTTCAATGTGACTCCGACACAAAACTCGGCCGTAACCTTCTTCTGGTACTCCTTCTCGCTCTCTCCCAGCCGCTTGGGTCGAAACTCCTTGACAGCATAAACGGTATTCCCGTTTTTGCTCGACCCCTTAATGAGCCTGACCGTTCCTCCCGCGCCTGAACCGAGAACCTTGCCCCACTTGCCGTACTTCTTCGACAGGTGCGCCTGGGTCGCGTGCGCGAGCGACGGGTGGGGGTTGTGGTGGTGGAGCGAAGCGGCGAGGGCAGACGTCGTACCGGGCACTTGACCACCGAATGTAGGCGTGTGCGTTCCATCGGCGGACGCATGCTGTTGGTTTGGTCGGAGGGTCCCGGCCGTCGAGGGGTGGATCGAAGGCTGAGGAGTGCCAGGAGCGGTAGGCAAGGAGGAGGGAAGAGGAGGAGGGTTGGCAGGCGAGTATCCGTCTCCGGTGAACGCCTCCCTTCCAGGACCCTGGAACGTCTTCTCAGGCACCTTGGGTAGCGAGGGAGGCGTCGAGGTCGAGTCCTTCGCAAACGAAGCGGGAGGCGTCGTCGACCCGCTCGGCACCCCACTGCTCCCCCTCCTGCTCGTCTTGCCGTTCGTTCCGCTCCCGGGCGTCTGATCGCCGTCGAGCGCCGTCAGACCCTGCAGGTGTTCGCGGTGGGGGTGCGAGTGACCAATGTGGTGGTGGAGGAACCGCTTGAGGTCATGCAGGGGTCCCGTGTGGTGCTTGGCGTGACGAGTCGAGTTTGGCGAGTGAGCGCGAGAGCCAGCTTCGCTCGCGGTGTACGTGGGGTGGTTGGCAGAGTCCTTTGCGTGGTGCGAGCCGAGGTGGAAGAAGCCGCTCGACGACTTTTCGTGAGGCGAGTGGCCGGGCGAGCCGTGGGGCGAGTTGAAAACGGACGCCGAGCGCTTGGTGAAGAAGTTGCCCGTGTTGCGACGGGACGGAGCGACCGAGGGAGCGCGAGACGTCGACTGGGAGGCAGCGGCAGGAGGAGCCTGAGGAGCGGCCAGGTGGTTTGACGGCGGCGAGTTCCGGCGCGAGGAGGGAGGGAGAGCAGGGGAGGAAGGAGCCTGTAGGAGCGAAGGATCCGAAGGCGACAAGGGAGGCGAGAGGAGAGGCGAGAGGAGAGGCGAGAGCGTTGCAAAGTGTACCGAAACGCCAGGAGGGTTGAATTTGAGTAGAGGGTTGTCGTTGGGGAGGACCGGACCGAGGTGCGAACAGGAGGCGAGCATCGTCGAACAAGAGCAAAGGTTGGGCGAGGCGTGCAGAGAAACAGTCGTTGGAGAGTGTTGAAGAGCGAGTTGAGGAGCACGGCGAGGTTGGCGGAAGGGTCGGGTAGGGATGGAGGACGGTGGGGTGAGGGCGGGAGATGGTGACAAGACAATCGTCGGTCAGCTCCAATAATGAGACCAGCTGGCGAAGCAGAGTCCCCTCCACCCGTACGGGACGCTCGGCGAGTTCGAGCAAGAGGCGATGAGGAGGGAGCGGAGGTGAAGAGTAGGCGAGCCCGTCCGTCTTAGAAAGAGGGGGTGCGCAAGCTACCCACTCAGACGACTCTTTGGGGGTGCGTTTGAGAGGCCGACCAGGGCGCCCCTTCGGGCGCTGCCCGAACGCTCCCTTTGCATCACTCCTCTCTCTTCCCACCTCTCACCTCTTTGCGCATGTCTCCCTATCCCTTCCGTTTGAGCCGAGCTGGGAGGAGAGGGCGAGGAAGAGGGGACACGCACCGTGTTCTTTTCGCTCAAGGGGCTGGCTGTGAAAGAGCCGAGCCGAGCTGGGGGGTGTTGCTGAGCGAGCATGTCGTCTGTCGTCTGGACGTCCTCTGGCTGTCGGGTGTCGATCTCCGGGAGGGCGTTCTGAGAGGCAGTAGTGAGAGAGAGGGAGAGATGAGAGTAGTAGAGTCAGGTGAGGGTTCGGTTGGGGTAAGGGTCTGAAGGAGTGCCGAGCCCTTCCCAAGAAAGAGGCGGGCGGGCAAGGAGATGGGCCGCCTCGGCTGACCGGCCCTCTGGACGAGGTGGGCGGCAATACGCCAGCGACGCGAGAGAAAGGGAGTGGGAACGTACATGTGTAGCCATCGCGCTACTAGAACAGCAAGAGAAGGAGTAGAGGGTTGCGCTGGAGTACGAGGAGTCTTTGATAGAGGACCTCCAATCGACAGGACGGGCGAGAGCGTAGCTGACAGTCGGACGCTCTTCTCCACCCCGGACTTTCGGATGCAACTGCGTACTCGTCCCTGACACCCACCGACTTGGATCTCCAGACTAACCAGCACTCCTCACCAAGTGTCCAGGATCTTTGCTCAACTCGTCTGCGCTGATCTGCTGCTGCTTGTGGGAAGGACAGAGGCGGGGGAGGGTCCTTGCGTACTGACCCAACTCATGACTCTGCGAACTCGCTCTCGACGTGCTGACTTACGAAACTTCTTTCCCCAACGCGCTCAAACTGCTGACGGAATGAAAGGTGGAGTCTGAGCTAGTAGCAGGCTAGAGACCGCATGCCTCGTTTGTCTTCTCTGCGCAGGCGGGTCTCGAAGTGCGGGACCTCTCGATCACTCCGTTCCTGCGCTTGATCTTTGACTCCCTTCTGTGCTTCGGATACGGCCTCTCGCTACGATCAGAGGAGTAAAGGAGGGAGAAAATCGCTCATTTCTCACGTTTGCGCTGCCGACGGGCGGAGAGACCGGTAAGGGGGGTGTTGGGCGGAAGGTCGGATGGGATGGAAGAACAAACCGCTCTTTCCTCACCCTCGCTGGGTCAAAAGGCAGCCTTAATGACGACCCTGACTTTTCTCCTGATCCTCCTCACCTAGTCATCACAAATTGCTTCACACCTCAACCAGAACGTACAATAATGGCCTTCACTCCTTTTCCCTCGCCTTCCACAAACCCTGCCCGTCGTCCGCGGGCCCGATCCTTCTCCTTCTCCCTCCTCATACCGAAGGTCGCCATTGCACCCTGGTCTCGTACGATCCAAGTTCACTCTCTCAGAAGATGAGCATAACTGACAAGAGCTCTGCGTGTGGTCGGATGGACGAACAGTGCCCGTCTACCCGCTGCCCCCCCGAGCCAAGAAGGACTACAAAATCAGGCTCGTCAGAGGTCGACCGGACAACTTCTACGACGGATGAGTGGCCGGCCTCTATCCCCGCTGACACCTCGCGAATCGTCAGCGCCTTGACCGACTTTCGGCGTCCAACCCCTTCCCCGAGCGACACTCTCTCCTTTTTGCTTCGTCGAAGCCTAGCTCCCTTCCCGTCTCATCTCATCCCACATCTGCAGCGCTCCCTAGAAGATCAGATCATCGTCTCGGTCTATCTCGAGTTTCTCTCAGCTTTGGAAGTTTCGCAACAGACACATTCTGTCCAAAAATGATTGCCTTGCTTTCTGTCCTCTTTCCATCCACCGCCAGATCCCATCAACCTGCCCTTCCTTCGCCATTGCTAGCTCTCCAGGAGAAGAAAAGGTTCCTCTAAAGAAGAGATCGATACCTACAAGGTGGCTCAAGCACAGTGGTAGAGGAGGGTACAGTGGAGATTTGGGGGGGGGGGGGCAGTAGTCCGGGTGGAGACAGCGGAGGGGGAGGAGGGGGAGGAGCTGATGGATTTCTCGCCCTCTCCTTCACCTCGCTGGTCTTGATTTTTGCAGTGATGATCTTCCAACACAACCACTGATTGAACGCGAGGATGTCAGCTTGACCGTGAGGGCCATCGAGGTCAGCGCAACAGACGAAGAGGCACAACGATTTGAGAAAGAGCCATCTAAAATTCGAGAATCATCGCTACATAAAAACGGAGAAGTTTGACGAGAGCGCTATGAGATACACAGATCAGAGACCCTCAAAGAGAGAGACGGGCTCCAGACCCTCGTAGGAGATCTTGTACACCTTGGTGAAAAGTGGGACTGTTAGAAGAAGGAAGAAAAGAACAAGGGGGCAATCAGCTTCTCCATTCGAACAGAACAGGATGAAGAAGGGAAAGGACGAACATCCTTCGGTCCTTCCTCGCGCCTCCAGGAACTCGTAGATTTCCTTTGACGTGACCGCGCCCTGCAGCTTCTGCCCGTCCAGCAACTCCTCCTCGAGCTCGTCAAACGACTTGCCCGTCCTGACAAATGCCTCCGCGCACTTCCTGTTCCTCCCTCCGAACGACGTCGTGATCAGGTCGGCCACTCCAGCAGAGTGGTGCGAGAAGGTGTCGGGGGATGCGTCGGGGAAAAACTCGAGCGTGAAGTTGCTCATCTCGATGAGGCCAATCCTGAGGATGGCACTCTTCGTGTTTCCTCCTATCCAACACAAAAAACAAAAGGATGGTCAGCTTTCTGGTCCGACGCTCAAGCAAGAAAAAAGGAGAGGGGAAGGAGTCTGGGTGGGGTCAGGGTTGTGTACAGGAATGCACTCACCCATATCAAGCCCATCCACAAACCCAGCAGCCATAGCGACAATGTTCTTCAGCGCTCCGGAGAGCGAAACGCCCGAAACGTCTTCAATGGCGTGAACTCGGAACATCGAGGTGTCAAACACTGCGTGCCAGGCCGACGAGTCCTCAACGGACGGGCAGCCGATGGTGGTTTCGCAGAATTGGGATTTGGCGACTTCGAGGGCGATGTTGGCACCACCTTAATGCAGGAACCACATGAGCGGGAAACCCCAGCAAAAGCAACGCGAGTCAGCCCGGTACTCAGAGAGAGAGTAAGACGCAGACGAGAGAAGGAAGGTACATACCAAGCGCAGAGCAAGGCACATTCAACTTCTCCTCGATCAACCAAGGGTAGGTGTAGATGTCGGGTCCGTGAACCTCGATACCCTTGATGGCACTGATTCCCTTTGCGTTGGGGTGGAGAACACCGGGTTTGGCGAGTTCGGCCAGGACGGGGGGAAGGAACTGTTCATTTTTGGGCAAAGCACACGGGAACAAGGAGGGTGACGTCAGGACCAAACCTCTCGAAAGAAAAAAAAAACGCCTCTCCTCCAACGAACACGCGTCAGGAGATGAAGAGAAGGAGGAAGAAAACGCACCTGGTGAGGAACGCAAAAGATGATCAAAGTAGCGTCCTTGACCACGTCGGCGAGCTTGGGGACGGCGACGAGGTTTTCGGGCAGGTCGACGTCGGGCAGGTAGCGAGAGTTCTTGTGCTCGCGGTTGATGAGCTCGGTGAGAAGACCTCCTCCGGGGGCCTGCGAAGCAGCGCACCAAGATGGAGAGGTCAGCAAAAGGAATGATAGGAGTGAATAGATGGACAGGAGAGAGGGAAAGAAAGGCAAGGAGAGGAGACGAGGAAAAAAAAAAGGCCAAAAAAAAACGCACCTCCTTCTCTCGAACCCACATGTTGACCTGCGACTCAAAGATGTCCGACTTGCTTGCAGCGTTGATAGCTGCGATCCTAGCGAGCGCGGTAGCCCACGATCCCGACCCGACGCAAGCGATCCTCTGCTTCTCGGCGGGCTTGAAAGGGGGAGGGGCGGTTGATCCGAGGGCTTCCATCTTGGGCAGGTTGGCGGACGAGCCTCGTCGCGATCCGGGAGCAGAGTTGGGGCGAGAGCCAACGGAGGATCCTCGACGGAGCTTGGTAGGAGGTCGGACGTCGTCGGTCTCGTCGTCGTCCTTGCCGCTGGCCGAGGGAGGGCCCGAGTGGGCGGGCGAGTTGGCGGAGGACATGGACTGCAAGCCCGAGAGCGCGTTTAGGGGAAGGTGCTGAGGTCGAAGCAAGGGGGAAGGAGGACGGGACGAGGCGGGTGTGGAAGCGGGCGAGGGGAACGTCGAGAGGGTGTTGCCCTGGCCCTCACCCGAGGGCGAGGGGGCGTCGGAGGGAGCGGGATGGGACGAGTTGAGGTTGAGCGAGCTGAGGTTGAGTTCTGCCGAGGGCGAGACCTTGGGTGTGGGCTTAGTCGTCATCGTTGCGTGCGTAGAGTGTAGTAGTTTGTTGTAGAGTAGGGGTAGTTGTAGGGAGTAGAGGGAAGGAAGGAAGGAAGCAGGGCTGAGATGAACACCAGCACAGGGATCAAACTGCAGATGCAAGTCGTGCTGTGTGCGTCACAGGGGCGGGGCCAGACCTGTGGGTTGCGGGGGTCTCGGCCTCGTTCGCCACTGGCTGGTCCCAATCGGGCATCTCCTGTGCGTTTTCAGCCCAATTGCTGTTGCCGCCCTGCCCCCCCCCCATCTCCTTCTCCTTCTCTCGTCCTCTACACCCTACCTACCAATCTACCGTACTCAACAGACAGCAACGCAACGATGTCGGCCGAAGCAATCATGATCAGTCCCAAGGCCTGTCTCTTCGTCCGTCCCTCGTCTTCTCTCCCATCTGCTTGCCGCCCCTTTGGAGCTGACTCTGAGCCTTCCTTCCCTCCTTCCCGCTGGGCAGGACATGGACGGCACCTTGATCGACTCCTCCCCAGCCGTCGAATCGGCCTGGACCCTCATGCGGGACGGAGACGAGACCGAGCCTGGACGGTACCCTTTTATCGATCTGCCTCATATCCTCAAGTCGGCTCATGTTCGTTTCTTTCCCTCTCCTACCTTCACCCCTGACAGACAGGCTGACGTGCAATGCTTCTGGTGGTGTGTTGGATGACAGGGCTACCGAACGACCGACGCCCTTCGAAAGTGGTGCCTCATCGAGGACGAGGAGGTGCTGGCAAAGGAGGTCGTGCGGTTCGAGGTTGCCATCCTCTCAGCGGCCAAGAAGGCTGGTCCGTCAGGTGAGGGAGGAGTTGTCGCTCTTCCTGGAGTCAAGGACTGTGCGTAACCCGCCTTCTCTTCTCATCTCCTCTTGCTCTCTCTCCCTTCTTGGGATTCGAGTCGTCTTTCGTTGGGCGGTCGTCCTTACTTGACTCCCTCCGAGAGACGATGACGTCAGGAACTCACATCAACTGACATGGACTCCTTCAACTTTGTTTGCTCTTTCTCCCGGATCGCAGTGCTTGCCCAGCTCGGCGCTGGAGCTGAAGAGTCTCGAGGAGGACTCGAAAAGTGGGCTATTTGCACTTCGTGTTCGTCCCTTCTTCTGCCTTTCCTCCCTTCCTTCCTCTTTTCCCAAGCTAAATCTCCTTGTCTTGTTCTCTTGTTCTTGCGGTGTGCACCAGCGACCCACTTCTACGCCTCCCAAGCCATTCCCCTCGCCGGTCTCCCGACGCCCAAGATCTTCATCACGGCCGAGAGCGTCAAGCAGGGCAAGCCCAAGCCCGACCCTTACCTTCTTGGTGCGGAGAGGAATGGAGTCCCTCCCGAGGAGTGCGTCTGCTTTGAGGGTGCGTCCGTCTCCTACTCTCCTGCTTCCCTTTCCCTTGTTCCTCGTCCTCCCTCCTTCCCGCTCGTTCCCAAGCGCAAGGAAACTGATTGAGTTCTCTTCGTTTCCCCCTTCTTTTCGAGTTGCAGACGCCCCCACGGGCATCCGATCCGGCAAGGCAGCAGGTAACATCGTCATCGCGACCTGCACATCCCACACTCGCGAATCCCTCGAAAAAGAGAAGCCCGACTTCCTCGTCGAAGACCTCACCCACGTCCAAGCGAAATGGATTGACGGAGTGCTCTACCTCGCTATTACTCAGCCAGGGGACAGGAAGACGCCGATGCCTACGCCGCTTGCTACGCCTGTGGGAAGCAGGAGGGGTAGCATGGAGGATTTGCAGGCGTTTGCCAAGGCTGCGGGAGTGGGGATGACGCCTGTCGGCACGCCGGCGGCGGATATCAAGGTGCGTTTTTCTTTCTTCTTTCTCTCCTTCTCCCCACTCCCCACCTCTTTTTTCCTTTCTCCTTTCCTCCTGAAATTGGGTGACGGCTCACTGACAACATCGCACACACTCCATTTCCCTCTGAACTAGGGTGCTTTCCGAGGAATGTCCGCCTTCTAAACCGCCCCGTCCCGCGCCCCCCCCCCCCCCAAACCCACGACTTCTCCTTCCCCATTCCCGACTTTCAAACCCTTGTTATCCCCCCCTCTTCCCTCAAAGACGGCCCTAGAAACCCCCCGAAGAAAAAAAGAAGAAGAAGAAATCTCAGAATCTCGTAAGAAGTCGACCCCCTTTGTAGCGCTATCATCTCCCTCCCTCTCTCTCTCTCTCTGTTTCTCTCTATCGCAAGACCCTTTTCTGGTTTTCATCTGCTTCGCTTGTGCACGCAAGAAGGGGAGAAGGAATTACGCGCAAGATGGACAGTGCATCAATCCGATCGGTGGTGAAGACAGCGGGCAAGGAGGATCCAGGAGGTATGTATGTACAGGGCAAGGGGTGTGAAAGTATGGACAACAATATCGAAGTGAATGAGGAGTAGAGAGCGAATCCGTGAAGAGGCAGAGGGACAAAGGAAGGGGAGAGAGAGGGGGAAGGAAAGGTCTGGAGGGGATTGTCGGAAGGAGGTCCGAGTGCTTGAATGGAACTTTGGGAGCTGAGACCCAAGCGCTATCACCCCATGCCCCCGAGCCGCCACAGCCCCTCTCCTTCCCTTTTCCTTTCCCTTTCCCTTCCCCTTCCTCTCCGTCTCCTTTAGAGAGAGACGAAGGACGTCCTGGACGCTGCGCCTTGGTCTGCTGTGGGTAGGAGGCGGTTCGAGGCCGGACGGTCGGGGTGGTCTGCAGGGAGGGCGTTGGGGACTGTCGTTTTCGACGGGATAAGATGGCACCAGAGAAGGGAGAGTCAGCGGTTTCATTCAAGAAGGCGACCAAAGTAAGACGGACGGAAAGAGGGAGGGAAGGAAAGGGGGGAGGAGGAGGAGGAGGAAGAGGGGGACGAACACCGAGCCAACGTCTGCTCGTGTCGGGCTGCGATCCGCTCTTGGCGTGCTTGCTCTTCGAGCTCTTTTTTGGTTGGCTGGTGGTCGACTGCGGGTGGAGTGGTCGAGGACGAGGAGGACTTGGAGAAGAGGTTGGTGAAGGGCGACATGGTTGTCGGGAGAAGTAGAGATGGATTCTGAACCCGTCGGCTCTCGGACAGCAAGACGCCAAGCGAAGTCACAGAGTGTCCGTGCACTTTTCCTCCCCCACTTCTTGTCCAACAAGACTCAAGCTAGAAATTCAGCCAGCGAGAGCACGAGAGTGTAAGAAGCCAGGAGGAAACCCCTAGAAGAGAGGTTTTAAGAAAGAAGCGCTCATAGATCAAACTCATCATCGTCGCTTTCAACCCTCGCCTTTCTCGAACTCGTTCCATTCCGGATCCCCCTCCTCGCCTGCCCTCGACCCCCGTCGTCATCAGTGTCGTCCCCGTCGTCCTCTGACTCGGCTCGACCCGGGGCAGAAGCGGATTTGAGGGCGGAAGCTTGGGGGAGGTGGTGCGGGAGGATGGCGTGCAGGGAGAGGAGGAGGGATTGGATATCTGTCCATCAAGAGGAGTGGGGGAGAAGGGCGGGTTAGGAGGGTCGTAGGAGAGACGAAACGCAGAGCGCAGAGCTTGGCGATAGGGTGCGAAGCCAGGAGGGGAGGGGAAGGAGAAGAAGAAAGAAACGAACCTCTCGCGTTACCCTTCCCCAGCACTCCCTCCCCACCCATAACCTGCCCCATCACCTGTCCCATCCGGTAAACAATCAACGTAGGCTGGTGCTGGTCCGGGTAGTTTTCGATTGCTGAAGAGCCTCTGATCGAGACGAATTTCGTTTGGGGGAAGGAAGGGGCGAGTTGGTCGAGGGTCTTTTTGAGGTGCTCGCTGGCTGGTTGACTAGTTTATGAAAAGAAGGAGGGTTTGGGGGTCAGGTTTGGGGGAATTGAGAGTGGGAGGAGGAGAGGGTGACCGCAGCAAGCGAGCGAGAGCACGAGATATGAAGAGGGACGTACCCGTCCTTGAAGAGGAACACGACGACTCCCGTCCCCTTCTTCCCACCTTCCACCTCCCCTTCAGGTCCACTCTCTCTTACGACGTTCTCCTCCTCCGTCCCCGGTTCGGGCACCTTGCTACCCTCCGTAATCTCCCTCGCCCAGTCGTCCCTGCTCACAGGCTCAACCCTCCCAAACCGCGCTTTCCGCTCGGTTGTCTGAAGCTCGGCGAGTCGTTTGGCCCGGTAGGAGAGGAAGAGACGTTCTTCGTCGGAGTCGGGGGTTTCGTCCGCTAGAGTTTGGAGGGTCTGTTGGTCGGCTAGGGAGAGGGTCGCTTGGAGGATCTCTGCGTCCGTTGGGAGCTCGTGCTCGGGCGTGCTGCAGCGACCCAAGAGAGAAGGGGTCAGCAACATATGGCTTGAAAAGAGAAATGTAGAGGAAAGGCAAGACGGACGGAGGGGTGCCTTGGGGGGCTTCGATGATGCCCTGGGCGATGAGGGCGTCTCGGCTGGAGGAGGAGGACGGGGGAGCGTCGACGTGAAAGGGGGAGCGAGAGAGGGAGATGGTCAGCTCAATGGACGCAAAGGAAGAAGGCATAGCGCTCGTCGACAGAAAGCAGAGGCAGGGACTAACAACTCTGAGTCCTCGTCGAGATTAAGTGCGACCATTCTTCTGAAGTAGCTGGGGTCGGTGTTGAGGTCAAGGAAAGGTAGTCGAGCTCGAGCTGCGCTCCTGCCGTTTAACCCTCCAACCCAAACCTCCGTGCTACACGTTCCGTCACCCTAGTCATACAGCACAAGCTCAGGTCAGTCAGGATATTACTCAGCTACGCGCTCTGGGCCTGTGTAGAGAGGCTGACTTGGTTTTCGTCCTGGGGTTGCTCTCTTGTCGGTCTGCCAGCAGACACACGCTCCCGACCTCAGCTTCAGCAGCCCCGTCCAGAGCACCCTACCCTCTCCCTCCCTTGAGCCCATCAGCAAACACTCTACAGCTGCAGCCCATTGAGGCAGCATCATTAAGCACAGGCTCGTTCGAGTGCGCGTGCAAAACCTCCCCCGCCATGCCGCCCACCCGCATCCCATCCATCCGTCCGTCTCCCTCCTCCAACCTCTCCGTCCAGCCAGCACAACTGACTCTTGCCGCCTCCATCTGCCCACCTTGTCGATACTGCAGCTGGCACGCTCGTCCGTCCGCCAATAAGTGATTTCCTGCGTGACCTCGTCGCCAGACTGTGCTTGCTCGAGGGCACACCTCGGTACGTCC
The DNA here is from genome assembly GCA_014825545.1 of Cystofilobasidium capitatum. Taxonomy (NCBI): domain Eukaryota; kingdom Fungi; phylum Basidiomycota; class Tremellomycetes; order Cystofilobasidiales; family Cystofilobasidiaceae; genus Cystofilobasidium; species Cystofilobasidium capitatum. The sequence continues at coordinate 151,085 of MVAJ01000015.1, forward strand.
CCCCTCCCCCCTCGCTCCTCCTCTTCCTTTCTGTCGAGGCACTCATGGAGGAAGGCTGATGGCGAGTGGGTTGATGGGATTGGTAGGTTTCCGGGCAGTCAACCTGTCAGCTTTACGCAGAAGTCGTTGAGCTTGCTCGAGTCGGAAGAGTACGTCCTTCTCTGCCTCTCTCTGTCCCTTTGGGCTTCTTAGCTCGTGCGGGGTGGAGTATCACCCTCGCTCGTTTTGTTGCTCAAACTGACAAATCGATTCGCTCTCCTCTTTACGCATCGCTTTCGTCAGCTTCTGGGTGTGTGAGAAGTCGGATGGGGTCAGGGTGTTGGTCTTGATTGCTTGGAACGGGATGACGAACCAGCAAGACGTCTTTCTCGTCAGTTTCCCCCTTTCCCCCTTTACCCCTCTGCCTTGCTTTGTCTGTGCGCTCAGCACGAGAACCCGTTAACTGACTCTACGGCCTTCTTGTTGGACATTTGCTTTTGGCGATGACGGTGAGGGGGGGAAACAGATTGACAGAAAAGAAGAGTACCGACAAGTTGAAGGCCTCCGGTTCCCCAACGGAACTCAAGTCGGCCCGAAGGAGAGCGATATCGACGGGACGCCTTTGGGGGAGACGATTCTGGACGGTGAGTTGGTGATTGATGTGGACCCTAAAACGGGCAAGGTGCGTTCCCAATTTCTCCCCCCCCCCACGAACCCCCCCTCCTCCTTCTCCCTGCCGCTTTGTGCCCTCTTGACTGATCGACGTATGTATGCTTTTTCTTTCGCGGCGCGACAAAAAACAGGAGTACTTGAGGCTGTATGCGTTCGACTGCATTGTTTTTGCTGGGACGAACCTGTTTGACAAGTCGCTCATGTCTCGTTACGGCGTACGTCCCCCCTCCCCCCCTTTCCCACTCCTGACCTCATTCCTCACCACCCAGTGGATGCAGAAAACCTGATATTTCCTCCTACTCGGTCTTCTTTTCGTTATGACTCTGCTGCAGAGGTTGAAAAATTGGGTAATCAAGCCTCATCGGAACCCACCTCCTCTCCCGCCAAACATACCCCCTCCAGCAGCCCGACCGCCCTTCTCCGTCGTTCTCAAACCGATGGAGCTCGCGTACGGCGTGGAGAAGGTGATGAAGGAGGATATTCCGAGGTTGATGCATGGACATGACGGGTTGATTTTTACTTGTTGCGGGAGTGGGTATACTGCTGGGACGGACGAGAAGATGTAAGTTCCCCCTCCCCCCTTTCCTCTCCCTCCTTCTTTCCATCTCTTGAGACTGACGCAAGCTCGTCTAAAACTTCTTCATCAATGACAGTCTCAAATGGAAGCCCCCGTCCGAAAATTCGATCGACTTCAAGCTCGAAGTGCTCTTTCCGCCGCTGGCTGCCAACGCAGCCGAACCCGACTTTGGAGCGATGCCGGTGTTCAACTTGCTCCAGTGGGCAGGAGGGGAGAACTATGAGTTTTTCGACAGCATGGTCGTTGAGGAGGACGAGTGGGAAACGTCCGTCCTCGTTACTCTTTCTCTTCCGCTCCTCTCCCTTCTCCGCACCTTCACTCGCCATCGCTTTGACAACTGACTGTCTCAAGTTTCATGCTGACCTCCCCTCCCTTTTTTCTGATGGCTGTAGGATGAAGGACAGCAAGCTGCAGTACGACGACGCCATCGTCGAGGTCACGTGGTCGTTTGCCCGTCAAACGTTTCAAATCATGAGGATTAGGGACGACAAGCACCACGGCAACCACAAGACAGTCGTTACCAAGATTCTCGATTCGATCAGGGATGGTGTGGAAGAGGATGAGGTTTGTCCCCTCACCCCAGTTACTTAACTCCCCATTCTTCTCCTCTCCTCCCCTCCCCTCGCCAAAGAGATCTTCAAAATTGACGAGACTGCGTCCCCCTTCTCCAAAACTCCTTTCTTCGATAGCTGTTCGCCCACTGCGCAAAGATCCGAGCGGCCTGGAAATCGCGCCAGACCCAACCGCCCGCTCCTCCTCCTTCAAACAGCTACCACGCCCTTGCACCCCAGGACTACCCTCAAGCGCAGTACGGCATGCCTCAAGGTGGGTATCAGGGAAGTGGGTATGGACAGGGGCTGCAGAGATGAGAGAAAGAAGAGACTCGTTTCTTGGGGTTGCTGAGGCTTTTGTGGAAGGCAGGAAGGGTGTTTATGATTCTGTTTTCTGCCTTTCTGGAGTTTTGATGCTTGCAAGGACCGATGGTGGGGTAGAGCGTAAGAGGGTATAAGATAGAGTTCCGGTTTGACCAATAGAGAAAGAGATGGGGGAGGTATCGAAGGGCAGGTCGGTAGGGGAATAGGTAGTGGGTGGCAAAGGCCTTCAGTAGACTAGACCACTCCCGAAAGGAGCAAAGTAAGTCTGACGACGGCGGGGTATCAAGAAAACGAACGAGCGATTGGGACGGAGAGCGGCAGAAGTGCGAGGGACGGAGTACAGTGCGGTGCGAAAGACTAAGTAAGCACGAGTGAAAACGAGCGGAGACTGCGATACGAGTTTGTCCAAAAGGGCGAGCAAGAAAACAAAAAGTGGCAAGTCCCAATACGAATAGGAAGACGTCCGATTAATAGAGGTTGTAGTAGCGGAAACCGAATGAGTCTAGAGAGCGACCTGCCCTAGGTCGACCATGAGCGTCATCCTCTTTGTCGGTCGATCGGTGGGGACCACCAGACCTGTTGCGCCTCCCGGTCCACTCGCCAACGCAGCTTGGGACTGCTGACGGAGCCACGCCTGTTCGGCGTGTTCGGCACAGAAGCGCCTGTAGGCGAGGTCGTAGTGTTCCGTCATGGACGCCATGCATGAAGGGTCTGGGACGCCAACGGACAGCGAGTTAGCGAGAGGTCGAGCAGAGGTACAGCGTGCAAGGGAAGGTACGTACGGTCGCAGCGTAAGCAGTCGGGATGAAGACGGTGCTCGCCCTGCAGCGTGAGGATGACAGCGCACGCTCCCTCGATGGGCTCGTGGCAGGTCTGACAGAGCGTGTTGCTGGTGCAGAACGACCACGAAGGGGGAGTGAAGCGGTCAGGTGTTTGTGCTCTGAAGTTTAAGCCGATAGAGAAGTGAGAGAAGGGACTCACTTCTCGCGATGGTAGCACGTCGCGCAATGTGGGCGAGCAGAATGGACGTAGAAAGTTTGATCGTCGAAAGGGGCGTCGCACGAGTGGCAAGTGAAGCATTTTCTGTGCAGAGGGTAGCGGCCACCATCAGTACCTTGTAGCAGGAGGTAAACATCACGAGGAACGTACCGGTGGAACTTGCCCTTGAGGAGTCCGTCTGTCGAACTGACGGCTTCGCTCTCGATGGGGAGGTTGCAGCGTCGACACTACAGAAGCAAAGAAGCGATATCAGCTCCGGGACCACATCAAAGCAGTCAAAAAGAAAGGCCGACCTTGGGGAGGTACAGCTCCTTCCAGTCTGTCTCGCAAAGGACTCCGCCAGGTGAACCATCACTTCCCTCCGCCTCGTCCCCCTTGACCACCACGAACCTCTTGCCCGTTCTCCCTCCGACCTCACACCCGCACCTCAAACAACTCTTGGTCCTCCTCACACTCTTCTTGAGCGGACTTGGGATCTGGTGGTTCGAGTCCGACAGAGGCGAAGCGAAAGACTCATCTGAGGACGTGGGTGTAGACACCGTCAGAGCCTGTCGCATGGCGTCCACCATCGATTCGAGATGCTCCATCTCCCCTCCTGCTCCGTCCTTGGAAGCGATCGATGCCGTCTTGACTCGAGTGAGCAGGTCGTCTTGGGCTAGATGGTCCATCGAGCTGGACGGCGTCATCGGTTGACTAGGAGGGACCATCCGACTACGACCGTCAGGTGCGAACCGGATGGACGACGTGTGGTCGTCCATGGAGGAAGGCGGTTGATGGCCGGAGGAGTGGGTGTTGTTGGATGAAGGAGGAGAAGCGGGTCGAATGATCTTGTCCACGGGTCGGGCAGATGGTGTGCCTCCCACGGCCTTGAGCAGCTCGGCTCGAGGCGAGGTCGTGCTCGATTTCCAGGGGCCCAGGTTCTCGTCGTCGTCTTCAGAGTCGGACGATTCAGAACCTAGGTTGAGGAAATTCTGGCCCAGTCCACCGTTGGCGCTGTCGTCGTCGCTCTGGGAACCTTCTTCCTCCTCAGGCGCATCCCAAGACTCCTTTGCGAGAGAAAGGTCTTGGTCGAGCTGAGACTCAAACGACGGTCGATAATTGATGGACGCATGAGGCCTGTGCTGGCCGGCCGAGGACAGAGACGTCGATGTAGAGCTGGACGGAGCGTGTGAAAAGACAGATCCAGGGGCGACGGGGGACGACGTGGACGAGTTGGAATGCTCGTACTGGAACGCTGGAGAGGGGACCGTCGTCGAATGCTGAGAGGGAGAGTTGGGAGAGTATGTCGAGGGGGAGACGGAGGCTGACATGATAGGAGGTCGGAACGTTTCGACTGTTGATCAATCCGACGCACGAAGTCAGCCTGAGGCCACCGACCAAGACTGAAGAGACGTCGACAAGACTGACCTTTCAACCCTCCCAGAGCACCGATGACTTGTCTCTCCTTCATCACCTGCGCCGCCGCAAGCTGGAACGCTCTCCTCCCAACACCCGCCCGCCCAGCCCCTCCACCCGCTTCAGCCTCCTTCATGATCTTCTCCACCTCCCTCTCGTCGACACCCCCACCGACAGCGATCGGGCTCGGCGTCTTCGTCTCCCTCTCAAACGAGTACGACAGATTGGGCGTGTGGAAGGACGATGCTGCAGGCGAGTAGTGGGCCGAGAGGGACGACGAAGACTTGAATGACAGCGCTGGCGAGGACGGTCGGAGTTGCCATGGGTTCAGCGGAGGGGACGGCAGCGGGTTGTCGTTCGTCGTCGGATGAGAGATTGGAGGAGGTTGTCTCATAGGGACTGGCATTCGGTGGGTTGACTGAGGCGAAGGACGAGAGCCCGCTCCTCCTGAAGAAGACGTGCCTGAGCGGTTGGAGTCGATGGACGACTGACTGCCGGACCTCTGCGAGCGACGCCCGAAGACGTTGGGTGGCGGAGGGAGAGGTTCATCGTCTGCTGGTCGGGAACGAGGAGCACTGGGCTCGGTGGGGAACGATGGGCGGCGTTGTTGATTGGGATGAGGGAGAGAAGGCTGACGAGGGAGGGTTTGCGAGCTGGGACCTCCTGAAGAACTGGACGGCCCACGAGGGGCGACTGAGGACTCCGACGGACGTCTGCCCTGGCTGACTGAAGGTCCCGCTGAAGCAGGGTTTGAAAGCGCAGGTCGAGGAGGAGCGAGAGCCTTGGGCTGCGAGGGAAGAGGTTGGCGAGGAGGAGGGGGACCGGCGACTGCGCTTGAGGTCGAACTTGAAGACGGTCCCGGCGGGGGAGGCTTCTGCGAGGGAGGAGAGGTACAGATGTGGGTACCAAGGTCCATGAGCGAGACCTGCTGTCTGCACGTCGAGCACTGTTCGACCAGCAGAAAGGAGGTAGACGGGGTTGTTTGCTCAGCAAGGGTGAGCAAAGGCCAGGGAACGCAGGATGGGCTAGGACCGACCGCAACCGAGGGCAGAATCTGGGATGCTCGTTCGCCCGCTGACGGCAGGGCAAGGGAGGACATGCGAGGGATGCGAGTCTGGGACGGCTGTTGTCAGGAGATTTCCTGAGCGAGGTTGTTGTTTGGTGGGAGGGAGCGAGAGCCTGCGAAGGGGTCGAAGGACGAGGGCCGGGCTCGGAGGTTAGGACGAGCCTAGCGTAGATTGAGGGGCACGACCGGCGTGGAGAGTGGAGCGCACGCAGCAGCAGGAAACCCGGTGACGAGACCGATGTTGTGGACCTGCTGTAAGACACGAGTAACTTAAGGCAAAGGAGGCAGGAAGGGATGAGGAGGGCAGGAGGAGGCAGCGTCGGAGGGAGAAAAGGGGAAAGGGCAGGAAAGGGCGCGGGTCCAAGAGATCAAGCCCCGAACGACCCCCCAGCTTATGCCACTCGCTTCTCCATCAAAGGGCTAGCTTCCCGTTGACCCACCCTCGACTTGACATGCGGGGAAGTGTTGCGCCAGATAGCTGCTGGTTCCGTTCCCTTGGGTCCGGTCTGCTGCCTTTGACTCGCTTTGGACAAACGAACGAACCACGAACCACGAACGACTGCCAACTCTTCTCCTTGTCTTGCTCTTCTCTCCCGAACTCGATCGACACCGAGAAGCTGCTACATAAGCGCTTAGGAGATGCTCTTCGAAAGGCATGAAAGATCACTTCTTCTTCCTTCCAGCCTTTCCAACGGCCCGGTCAAACTTGCCCTTCTTGACCTTCCCCCCGGCCCCCTCGCCCTCAGCGCCTCTCTTCCTCCTCTCCCAAACGCCCTCCCTCTCCCCCCCGGCAGCCCTCGAACCCCCATACCCACCAACACTCGACAGTCCCCCGAGCACGTCGTCCCAGCCAGTGATGGACCCTCCTCCGATCCCGTACGCGTCGTCCCTCTCCTCCTTCTCGCGCCGCTTCAACTCCGACTTTTTGAGCGGCAGTCGAACGAAGGACGACTCTTCGTACTCCTCCTGCTCCTGGGCCAAACTCTTCTTGTTCCTCGTCGACCGAGCCGAGGAGGACAGGGAAGGCAGGCCAGAGACGGACTCCATGTGAGGTAAGTGCGAGATGGTCGAGAGAGCGTAGTCCTTGAGCAACGTTGTCGGACGGTCGTTCGACTCGACTTGCTTGCCCTTAGAACGACTCGACTTGGGCAAGTCAGAGTAAGGGACGGCGGCCAGTCGAGGAGGCCGATAAAGAGCGCCCGAGGTGCCCGACGTTGAGGCTTCCGGTTGGTCGTCGTCTGAGCCTGAAGGCGAGCCGTCTCGGGCGGAAGGCTTGACGAGCGCAGACGGATTGGGACGGAACGACATGGGGTCTGAGAGAGAACAAGGATCAAGGTCAGTTTCAAAGCGAAACAACAAAAAGAGAGCTACGGAGAACTGACCGTTGGCGATGTCCTTCCCACCGTCCTCAACAGCACCCTTGACCAGACGGTCAACCTGCTTCTGGACTTTGCCCTCCATGCCCTTCACGCGCTCCATTACCTCCCTGACCAAAACCAGCTCCTCGACGAGGTCCTTCTCTGCAGGCTGGCTTCGCGGTGGGCGGGAAGCAGTGAAATCCTCGAGGACGGACTGGGTCGTCGATGGGAGGGCAAGCTCGGAAGGTTGGAGAGAGGAGGCGAGGAGGAGGGTGTAAAGGTGGGTGTAGGTAAGGAGGAGGCTTGGTCGCAAGGAGAGGAGGGAGAGACCCGACGAGTAGTCGATGGAGGAAGGGTCGGACTTGAGACTAGCGAGGCGAGGTGCAAAGGCGGGGTCAGCGTTGAGATCACTGTGATCGAGATATGCAGCAGAGAAGATGTTGCGCACGCTGAGAGGAGGGGCGCAAGAGCAGCGTTGGCCTGCGAAGCCGAAGTCTTGATGGAGTTGAGCGTCGGAACGACCGAAGAGGAAGTTGCTGCGTCCGCCATGACCTCGTTCCTTGATAGACTGCAAATTCGGGGCGAGCAGAGGTCAGTCGAGCTCGAAAAGGATCTAGGTCCCTGTCGGCATCGTTCGTCTCCAGCCCTTGCATCGACGCTACAACCCGAGAAGACTCTGATGGTATGTTTCCCTCAGTCACGGGTTTTCTAAGTCCGCCTCGTCCAAGAAGGATCGAGTTAGGCGTTATCGATCAACGAGTTTTCAGTGCCCAGTGCTGATGGTCATCATTGGGAAGACACCACCAACAGAGTCTTTGAGGGATAGCGAGCGACGTCGAGGAGGGCGGAGGGGAGGACGACGACCGAGCGAGAGATTCAATACAAAGAGACGACGTACTGGGATGCAGTCAGAAGGAGGTGCCCGAGGGACGAGGTGGGGATAGGAGTACAAGCAGGAAGGAAGGTGGTTGAGGCAGGGGATGAGAGGGGTGATGGAGAGAAGGTGAGGCTGAGGGCTTGAAAAAGTGCGCTGCAGAGAGCAACGCGTGAATTTGGTGTTACTTGTGTTACATAAGTTACGCCGCCGGCCTCCTTCCTCTCTCGACCTGCGCGTCGTCCCCCTTGCCCCAGCAGCGAAGTCCAGAGCGAGCGAGTGTTGAGTCCAACTGGAAGAGGCTTGACTTGTGCGTGCGAGTCCGACTTGTAATGGTTCCTGCTTCAAGAGGAGAGTCTGAGCTCGAGCCCGGGGGGGCTCAGACGCGCATGCGATTGGATTCAAACTCCGACTTGGCTGGGCTGAAGCTGAAAGGTCAAAAGGGCGGGCTGCGCGCGCGTGTCTGCGTCTCCTTTTCCTCTCCAAAGAGACAGAAGACTCATGAGCACAAGGTCCGCCCTCTCGACAGCAACCATCTCTTCAATTCTTCAAACACTAACGCACACACATCCACACACTCACCCTCCCCAGACTCGACAGGCTCATCTCGCTTCTCGAGACGGGCTCAACGCCGCTCATCAAGCAGACGGCGGCCAAGCAGCTCGGCCAGATCGCAACCCGCTCGTTTGGCCAGCTTTCGACCACGACGGCAACCTCTGCCACCCAGACCGACCCCAGCAACCCATCAACACAAAGCGAGGACGTCAAACCCGCTGCTTCAGGCGCAGACGCCGACGGTCATCTTGGTGTCGGACTCGAGAGCGAGGAGGAGTGGAAGGAGGTGCTAGGTCTTGTTGGACGAGTGCGTCTTTACTTCCCTGCTTCCTCAGCCCCCCAATTAATCTCTAACCCTTTCAACATCCTTTCTTGATCGCCCTCAGGTGTTGCCTCATCTGCGCTCAAAGTCGTACGACACCCGAACGGCAGCCTCGCTCGCGCTCGAAACCATCTGTCGTTCCGTTCCTCTCTGGACCCCACCACCCTCGACATCCCAATCTTCAACCTCAACTCTGCCTTTGTCGCACTCTGCATCGACGCCTTTTGACCTCCCACCTCTTCTGGCTCCCGATCACCCAAAGTTGCTAGGTTCGTCAGGCAAGGAGTACCTCCTCGCATCGTCCGCTGGAGGAGGCGCGCCCATGACCAAGGTGGAGTTGGAGAGGAGCAAAAGGGAGGTTATGAGTCGGATGGGCATCTCCCTGCCTGGGGGTATCGACGGAGGACTGGCCGATCTAGTGGGAGAGGAGATGGACACCAGCAATCAAGAAGCGCCTGTCAAGCTCGAAGATGAAGGAGAATCAAAGTCGGATCCGGTCGGTCCTGCGCCTTCGTCGGACGCACTCGCGCCGTTGGACCCTGCCAAGAAGCCTATTCCGCGAGGCAAGCGGCAGAGGGAGCAGTACGAGAAGGAGGAGGAGAGGAGAGTGCGCGAGGCCGAGGATGAGGAGTTTCGGGGGCTGAGTGCGAGGCAGATCAACGCGCTCAAGAGGAAGAGGAAGGCGGGTGGTTCTGCGCCTGTCGCTGGCCCGTCGAAGTACGTTCTCCTGACAGTCGCCTTGTGTCGTTTCTACCAGGGATGCTGATACGTTCCTGTCGTTCTCTTTGCTTACAGAACGCCGAGGGTTCAATCGCCTCCGTCAGCCCTTCAGTCGCCCGCTCCCTCCCCAGCCGGATCCCCCAAGACCGACCGTTCCGCTCCCGTCACCATCGACCCTCAAGCGAAGGCCGCCGCCGCCGCTGCTGCGGCCGTAGCTGCTGGAGGAGCTGTCGACGCTACGACTGGCAAGCCCGACTGGACGACCAACCTCCTCGTCCCGCGCGATGCCGACGGCAGGGAGCGTTGGCCCTGGGGTAAAGTCGCCGATCATCTCGTCGTGGGCCTGTTCAGTCCGTCGTGGGAGGTTCGACATGGAAGTGCACTCGGTCTGAGGGATCTCGTCAAGATCCAAGGTCGAGCAGGCGGCAGAGTCTGCGGCTGCTCGTCCGTCGAGAACGAGCTTGTCAACGGGTCGTACTTGCTCTCGCTGGCTCAGTCGGTTTTGACGTTGCTCGCCCTCGACCGGTTCGGAGACTTCAACTCGGATCAGCTCGTCGCTCCCGTCCGAGAGACAGCCGCTCAGGCCCTGGCGTCCATCATGGTCCATTTGTCGCCTGCGGGTGTAGCGGACGTCCATGCAGTCCTCGTCCAAATGGTCAGACAGGACTGGATCGGCGGCAAGACGGGTGGGAGGGGAAAAGGGTATGCTTGGGAGGTCCGACATGCCGGTTTGCTGGGACTCAAGTACGAGGTCGCCGTCAGGGGAGATCTCGTTGGCGAGACGATCGCAAAGGCCGAGATGGACGTTGCTGGATTGGTTATCCCCGTGGTCAAGCAGGAGGTGAAGACGGAGACGGTCGAGTTTAGTGTGGATCAGCCTGGCTCGAGTTCGAGGAAGGGGGCGTTGTTGAAGGACGTGGTCGACGCTGCTGTGCTTGGGTGAGTTTTTCCCGCCCTTGAAAACTGCTGCTGAGAGACAAACCCTCCGCAGCAGAATCTGACCAACATCTTACTGTGATTCTTAATCCACAGCCTGGCCGATACGGACGACGACGTTCGCTCAGTTTCTGCTTCGTGCCTGCTACCGGTCGCCGATTACCTCGTTGCTAGCTTGCCGGATGAGCTCTACAGGGTGCTCGACGTTCTGTGGACCGCTTTGGCCGAAGGAGGAGACGAGCTTGGCAGCAGTACAGGTTTGATCATGACGCTGTTGGGTTCGTCCTCGTCTCCCGCTCTCCGGTCAATGACAATCCGCTGACAGTCTCTCTTCGCTTCTTGGCAGGTAAACTACTTTCCTTCCCGGAGTGCATCCGCCACATGGCCACCGGACCCCTCACGCTAGTTGATCTGGTCCCTCGACTGTATCCCTTCTTCCGACACACGATCACGAGCGTCCGTTTGGCCGTCCCGAACGCCCTGCATGTCTTCCTCACCACCCCGTCCATCCAGACTGCCGATTGGATCGACGAGCGCCTGTTTCGCTTCCTGTTCCAGAACCTCATCGTCGAGGAGCGTGCCGACATTCGAGAGGCTTCTCTCAAGACCTGGATGGCTGCAATGGACAAGATCGCCATCGCTCCCACAACGTCTCCGTCGACCACCTCACTCGACGCTGCCCTGGCCCCATACCTTTCGCAATGGTTGCAGATCACCATGTCTCCTCCTGGAGTGCCTCTCGACTCGTCGCTCTTTCTCAAGGCCGAGGTCAGCCTCAACGGCAAGGTCGGCAAGACCGGTCGAACGGCCGACGCTCACGCAGTCGCTTACAACGTCGACAAGAACATGCTCGCTCAGGACATGTCGCTCGTCTCGGTCGACGACGTTATCAAGGGGCGACTGGCCGCAGCGAAGGCCTTTTCGTCGCTGATCGTGCAAGGGGCAGGCGTGAGTCCCAAGGGTCTCCCAACCTCTCTTTCAAGCTGCACGCTGACAGCCCCCCCCCCCCCACATGTCCTTTCCGACAGAACCTTGAGCCCGCCTTCCACCAGCTCATCCTCGAGTACCTCGGATCCACTTCCTCCCACCAACTCATCTTCCTGTCGGTCGTTGTCGAAGAGTGGGCGAAAGTAACCGATCAACGTGTCTCATCCGCAGCGTCCGATTCCGGCACCCCGCCTCCTCTACCAGACGTCAACGAAGGCGCTCGAGTCCTCGTCAGTCAGCTGATCGCGATCCTGGAAGGCAAGATTCCCTCCAGCTATTACGAGATGCTCCTCTATCTCGGTCAGATTTACACCGAGTGCCAGACCCTCCTCAACGCGTTCGTCACCGAGGGCAAAGTCAACCCGGAGATAATCCCAGCTCTGCCCCCTTCGCTCGTGCCTCTCGATCCCCCCGTCGATATATTCGGCATCGAGACGGCCTCGCATATTGCCGGTCCCGTCTTTGACGCTCTGGTTGCCAACGTCAGCAAGAAGACGCTCAAGGTGGTCCATCCGTCACTCAAGGAGAAGCAGATGCGCGTCGTCGGTTCGATCGGCTTTTACCTGTCGATGAAGGACAGGCACGATCGACAGGTTCAGGCAGCTGTCGCTGGGGCAGTCATCAGTTTGCGAACGCTTCCGGCCAAGCTGAACCCCGTCATTCGAAGCATCATGAATGGAGTCAAGGTGCGCCCCCCCCCCCCCTTTCCTCCATCAAAGTACTGCAGCTGATTGTTCTCCTTTGATCTCGATGACAGTACGAAGAGAATGTCGACCTGCAGCAGCGATTCGCTCACGGTGTCGCCTCCCTGATCGCCTTCTGCTCGTCGCCCTCGTCGACCGCTCGCGCCAACCCGTCAGACAAGATCGTCAAGAACCTATCGACGTTTATCTGTCAAGAAGTCTCGCACACGGCCGTCTTTGCAGACGCCAAGATCACACGAGAAGGCATCCTGTCGCTCAAGGAGACCACTCCTGCTGTGTCGATCGGTAAGGGCAAGGCCAAAGAAGTTCCTGTGCCCGACTCGGAGGAGGTAGTCCTGTCTCGCATCACTCGAAGAGGAGCACAGGCTGCACTTGCCCGACTGGCAGACCTCTTTGGCCCTCGGCTCTTCCAGGACGTCCCGAAGGTCTGGGACTGTGTCTCGTCGGCCGTCAAGTCGACACTACAAAGTACGTCGCCAGCTTGACATCCCTGTAACGCTCTGATTCTGACCCACGCACACATTTGCTTCTTCACAGATGACCCGACCTCCGCCGACTCTGCCATCGCCTCTTCAGACCAGCTCGGACAGGACATCCTCGACAACCTGACAACCCTGTCCGCCATCGTTGCTAACGTCCACTCCGACCTCCACTCGCACCTCCTTCAGCTTCTCCCGGCCGTCCTCAACGGTCTGCAAAGCTCGTACGCTGTCGTCCGACAGGGCTCGGCTCGGTGTGTCGCTGCGTTTTGCGACGTCATTATCATCGAGGGCATGCGAGCCGTCGTCGAGAAAGCCCTGCCATCCATCGGCGATCCTACTGTCGTCAAGCGACAAGGAGCTGTTGAGGTTGTCTCCCGTCAGTCCTTGCGTTTCCCTGTTGTACCTCGACAAACCTCGCCAATTGACCTAGATATCTTGTCTTCCATTGCAGACCTCGTCCGAACGCTTGACACGAAGGCCCTACCTTACGTCCTGTTCATGATCGTCCCGACCCTCGGTCGCATGAGCGACTCTAACGACGACGTCCGGCTGTCGGCAACCAGCACCTTCGCCGCCCTCGTCAAGATGGTACCGCTGGAGGCTGGCATTCCCGACCCTGAGGGATTCCCGGCAGAGCTCCTCGCCAAACGGGCGGGCGAGCGAGAGTTCCTCAACCAGCTTCTCGACGGAAGCAAAGTCGCCCAGTACGACATCCCCGTCCCCATCAAGGCCGAGCTTCGACACTACCAGCAGGAAGGAGTCAACTGGCTCGCCTTCCTCGCGAAGTATCAGCTTCACGGCATCCTCTGCGACGGTGAGTCCCCTCGCGCCCTCTGCTCAGATTTGAACTGGACTGATCTCTTCCTGTCTTCTCCTTTCCCCAGACATGGGACTTGGAAAGAGTCTGCAGTCGCTTTGCATCCTCGCCGGCAAGCACCACGAACGAGCGGAGCGCTTCAAGGCCACTCAATCGCCCGATGCCGTCCACCTTCCGTCCGTCATTGTTTGCCCATCAACCTTGACAGGCCATTGGTACTACGAGGTCCTCAAGTTCACCGACACGCTCCGACCGATGCTGTATGTTGGAAACTCAGCCGAGCGATCGACGCTCGTCTCCAAGATCGCAAAGCACGACGTGGTCGTCATGTCGTACGAGGTGGTCCGAAACGACATCTCGATCCTGCGCGATATCACTTGGAACTACTGCATCCTCGACGAGGGCCACATCATCAAGAACGGCAAGACCAAGCTCACTCAGGCTGTCAAGGCGCTCAGGGCCAACCATCGTCTCATCCTCTCTGGTACTCCGATCCAGAACAATGTCCTCGAGCTCTGGAGTCTATTCGACTTCCTCATGCCCGGCTTCCTGGGGACGGAGAAGTTCTTCAACGAGCGGTACGGCAAGCCCATTACGGCCGACCGAGACGGCAAGGCATCCGCTAAAGAGCGAGAAGCAGGTATGTCTGACATATCTAGTCCTCTGCTCTGCGTACATGTGCTGATCCAGCTCTTGTTTTCTTTTTTGCAGCTGCTCTCGCACTTGAAGCGTTGCACAAGCAGGTACTCCCCTTCCTCCTTCGGCGACTCAAGGAGGATGTCCTGCACGACTTGCCGCCCAAGATCATCCAAGACTACTACTGCAACCTCTCGGACGTTCAAAAGCAGCTCTACGACGACTTCTCCCACTCGCAGGCCATCGCCGACGTCGGCGACGTCGTCCAGTCCAACGGCGGGGGCAAGGGCCAGACGCACGTCTTCCAGTCGCTTCAGTACCTGCGCAAGCTCTGCAACCACCCCTGCCTGGTCACCCAGGAAGCCGACTATCCAAGAATCGTGTCTAAAGTTCATGCCGCGGGAGGAGCGGCGGGCTTGAAGGGCCTGCGCGACATCGAGAATGCCCCCAAGCTCCAGGCGTTGCGGTACGGCTTTCTTCTATCTTACTACACTCTTGAGCTGCACTGACGTCCCGTTCGTCACCCTTACAGACAAATCCTGACCGACTGCGGCATCGGTCTCTCTAGTCCGACTTCGAGCGAGAGCGACGACCTGTCGTCCATGGCGCAGCACCGGGTCCTCATCTTCTGTCAGCTGAAGACGATGCTTGACGTCATCGAGACGGATCTGTTCAAGGTGCACATGCCCTCGCTCTCGTACATGAGGATGGACGGCTCTACCGACCCTTCCAAGCGGCACGGTGTCGTCCAGACCTTCAACGCCGACCCCAGTATCGATGTCCTCCTCCTCACCACCCAGGTCGGTGGTCTTGGTCTCAACCTGACCAGTGCCGACACCGTCATCTTTGTTGAACACGACTGGAACCCTATGAAGGACTTGCAGGCGATGGACCGTGCCCATCGGCTCGGTCAGAAGAAGGTCGTCAACGTCTATCGACTCATCACCCGAGGCACTCTTGAGGAGAAAATCATGGGGTGCGTCGATCACTCTCCTTCCCTCTCCCTCCACTTCTGAAGCTGACTTTTGTCCCTGCTTGTCTTTTCTCAGTCTCCAACGCTTCAAACTCAACATCGCCAACTCTGTCGTTACACAGCAAAACTCTGGACTCGACTCGATGAACACCTCCGAGGTCCTCGACCTGTTCAAAATCTCGACGGGCGAAGAGCAGACCGAGACGACACGGAAGGCCCGGGAGGAGGCGGCCGCCAACGGACCCGTCTCGCAAAAGAGTCTTCTCGATGGTCTGGAGGACATGCCCAACACTGACGAGTACGAGGGTCTGGGCATGGACTCCTTCCTCGGTGGACTCAAGTAGTGCCCCCCCCCCTTCCTTTCCCCTTCCACGACTACACTCGCATCATACCATCACAGCATCGATTACAGCTTCCTCTTTCTATGCCCGCCCTCAAGTTGTATCCCTTAGCCACCGCACCTTAGCAGTCTCGGACCTTTCCCTCTTCCCTCGCACGCCTGTCTGTGCCACTAGCCACTCAAAACCCATAACTTCCTAGATGCCGCTCTAGCACCAGATCAGACTTTCCGAAGCACACACAGAAGCCATGCATCACACGCTCTTAACCGCCCCCGTCCGCTTCAGTGCCCCGAACGTAACTGCTACCCCGAGGGCAAACCCGCCGACGTACGGTGCGGCCGTCAACGTCCACTTCTGCCACCTGTTGACGCCCTTCTTCCACGCGCTCTTTCGACCAGAGTTGACGTCGTCCCACGTCCTGACCTCCATCGTCTCCCAGCCTTCAAGCACGCTGTTGAGCATCTTGTCGTCCATCAGACTGAGCTCCTCCAACGACCAGCTGTCGCTGACCCCAATCATCCACTTCATCCTCCTCTCGCCGAGCGGACCTCCAACGCCCGGAGCACGCTTTCGCAGCTCGGCTCGAAGTCGTCCGACGTTGTCGATGGCCATCTCGACGTGTTCCGGCAGGCTGCTCTCGATGCGTTTCCGAATGAGGGCTGCGATCCTCGGCCCTCGCCCGCTGGTCGAGACCATCACCTGGAGCGGTCCCCGACGGATCTGCGAGCCAAAGTAAAAGTCGCACTGGGGAGGAACGTCGGCTACGTTGACGGGGATCTGAAGCGTGCGGCAGAGCGTGCAGATGGAGGTCGAGGTCGGGTTGTCGTCGATGGCCGTCAGAACCATGTCGTATTCTGTAGCACCCAGAGCCCAGGCGAGAAGACGCAACAGCAAGTCAGCCTTCTCCGACGCAGGTCTCGCGTGTCGAGGAGTAGCAGACGCACGTCGGATATCATCTCCATCAGACTCTATCCACTCCCTGTCGATCCAGCGGTCGACGAGTCCCTCATCGACTCGGTGTCGCACCTCCTTGGTCAGACCCGCTGCGGGAGCAATGAGCGTGACCTTGGCTCCTGCTTCGAGGAGGTAGTACAGTCGACCGGTGGCGACCGCTCCTCCTCCGACGAGCAGGACCTTGCGGTCGAGCAGGCGCCAGGCTGGGGTCGGGGAGGAGCAGCAATCAGCCGGGGCGGGGGAAGTCCGGAGGGGGGGTGAGCTCGGGCGGGACACCAAACGCGAGCAGCAAGGCAGCACGACGCACCTAGCATGAACGACGTGCCTGGCACGATGGGCGGGAACTCGGAGGCGTCTGACATGGTTGCTGGAGGCGTTCGGGAGGGGTTTCAAAAGGAGGTGGGTGCTTGGGCTGAGGGTCGAACGACTTTCTCTCCAGCCCTGACCCATCACTCCCTCGACCGTTCGGCCCAAGGAATCTGCTTCCCAGACCGCAAGTTGCACGCAGAAGACTCTGTACGCTCCATCGGAACGAGACATGTCGACGCCGCCGCCTCCCTCCTCGTCCTCCCCGACCCAGTCTGCCCTGCTTGCCCGGTTCCCTCCTTTCCGCCGGCTGCACTTGCTCCATCCATCCATCCCTCTCCCAACCCTCCTGCTCTCCTTTGGCGTCCTACACGAGATCACCGCGATCGCACCCGTTGTCGGCCTCTTCTACGGCTTTCGATCATTTGGCGGCGGACGGTCGGTCGTCGATGGGATGATCGCACTCGAGACGACGCTCCGGGGAGACAAGCCCGAGCTGGGTCAAGGGACGGTTGAGGGCTGGCTGGAAGAGGGAGAAAGGAGGGTAGAACGGGTCGGGAGGAGGTACGGTATCCTGGGCTTTCCAAAGGTCGTCAAGGGGGACGCCTCAAGCCAGACCGAAGGCACGTCGCCGGCCACATCCTCGCTCTCAAGGAACGTCTCGACTCTCTCAGGCAAGGACCTCGCAGGAGATGTCGCAAACGCGGTCGGAGCGTACATGGCCGTCAAGGCGAGTCTTCTCATGACATCGCTCTAAGCTTTGCATCAGCGCAGCGAAATCTCACACCCACGCCTTTTCTCTTTCCAGGCTCTGCTTCCTGTCCGAATCGGCGCATCCCTCTACCTCGCTCCTCCGTTCGCAAGGGTCTTTCTCCTTCCCCTCGGTCGAGTCTGGACGACGTACGTTCGACATCGCGCATGAGCACCGGCGATGAAGGGATCTTTTCGCGACTCCCAGCATAGGGCTCGAAGCGGGTCCGATATCAAGCGACCATCGGTCTAACGCTCCACGCAACTTTAGAGGCCATCCGGCGAAAGGATGGACGTCGCTCAGCCCGTCGTTGGGTGCTCGTCATCCGAAGTCTCTGGGCGAGATCAAACGATACTAGGACCCCTGCCCTCCTCCTCTCCCTACGCCTCTATCAACAACGACCCCCGTGGACGACCCCAGCAACAAGACACCGATGGCAGCTTTCTCTCCTCGCTGGCCTGTCCAGGTCTGACCGCGTCAGCCACGCTCCGAGTGGTGAATTCGTTCTCCGTCGCACGTCGGATCAGAGGGTCACTCGGGCCTCGTCTGCCCACAAGTCAGAAATGACGGATCTCATGCGACTTGAAATCACGATTCTTCCTCTCCTTCTCGAAAAGCGGCCTGCCGCGAAACGTATTTTGCCTGTGTGGGAAGGGGGGCGAACGGCCCAGAAAGCGGCAAGGGCGTGTCGGAGTTTGAAATCTGCGGCAGCGGCGAGCACGAACGCGAGAAAAGAGCCAGCGGGAGCCATCTCCCTCAACCCACAACACCCTCTTTTCTTTACCCCTTACCTACCACTTCTCCATCACAATGACTCTCGTTCTCGTCAGGCACGGACAATCCGAGTGGAACCTCAAGTGAGTCTGCCGTGTTGGCGCTTTGGACCCAGCAGGACGAGGGCTGAACCCGCCCCGCCCTCCTCCGCCCTCCCTCCCTTCCAGGAACCTCTTCACCGGATGGTACGACGCCAAGCTCACCGACCTCGGACGAAACGAGGCCCTCTCGGGAGCCAAGTCGCTCATCGCCAACGGACAGACCGAGTTCGACATTGCCTTCACCTCTGACCTCTCGCGAGCCCAGGAGACGTGCAAGATCATCCTCACCGAGCTCGGACTCCAGGGCAAGATCGAGGTCAAGCACGACCTCGCCCTCAACGAGCGAAACTACGGTGACCTTACCGGTCTCAACAAGGACGACGCCAAGGCCAAGTGGGGAGCCGAGCAGGTCGTGCGTCCTATCCGCTTTTATCTCATTTTCCTCTGTCCTCCCGCGCGCGCGCCCCAGCGAATCCTGACCCCCTCCTTTAATCGTCCTGTCTTCAGCACATCTGGCGACGATCTTACGACGTCCCTCCTCCTGGAGAGACCGGAGAGTCCCTCGAGGTGCGTTCTGCTCTGGACTTCTGTATTCCGAGTCCTGTCGGAGCACTTTACTCACCCACGGCTCTGCGCTTTGCTTTCGTAGCTCACCGCCGCCCGAACCCTCCCTTACTACTTCAAGGAGATCCTCCCCACCGTCCTCAAGAACCACCCCAACGCCAAGGTTCTCGTTGCCGCCGTATGTTTCCCTCCCTTCCTCCCCTCACACCTCCAGCAGCCTCTCCCTGGCCGACGAAAACCAACGCTGACCTACTTGACCCCTCTCCCCTTGGCTTGACTGCGTTTTAGCACGGAAACTCCCTCCGATCGATCATCATGCACCTCGAGGGCATCTCCAAGGACGACATCACCGGCCTCGAGCTCGAGACTGGTGTCCCGCTTGTCTACACCCTCGACACCGAGGGCAAGGTCCTCACCAAGAAGGTCCTCACGCACAAGAAGGAGGAGCACTCTGGCGAGAAGGAATAGATCCAACGCTTTTTGCTTTAGTTTGATTCTCCCGTCCCTTTTTGGTCTCTTTTTGTTCGCTCTCTTTTCCACAACCCCCTCCTATAGAAAGAGTTTTCCTCTGGACAAAAGCACAGACGGGCAACGAGTGGAGGACCTTGCCTGCCCCTTGCAAGAGGGTGATTCTCGCAGGACGTGCGCCAGGCATCACTCCAGCTTGCTCTTGCACGAGTCTCGACCGGAGTAAAACCTAGGAGCATGGAAGAGTGCAAAGCAGGGTGGGGAATCTAGTGAGAGGGGAGAATAGAGAGAGAGGATGTCTAGAGTTGTTTAGTTGGATTACTTAGGAAGGTGATGACAGGGAAAGGGAAATGAGTGTGGGGGGAGATCTGTGAGTGCAGATGGCGTTCTTGCATGCCAGCAATGTCGAAGAAATTAAGAAAAGATGTCGTGAAGCGAAGCAGAGATAAACCAGAGAGAAGAACGGTCGACCGAGAAGACTTTCAAACGATCTTGTGGCCCTCCGACCTCCTCTTCAACTCTTCCTCGGCCTCGTGCATCTGCTGCTGCACATACTCCTTCCTACCCGCCTCGGGTCCGTACTCGGGTTCGAGCGCTGAATCGGCGTCGGGCTGAGGGACCTTCTCCACCTCGTGCTCGGCCTTGTGGGCGCCCTCGACGACGAGGACGTTGTCGCGTGACGGATCCTGGTCGTCGGAGGAAGGAGCAGCAGCGGGAACAGGGGCAGGGGCAGGCTTGCCGGTAGGGCTAAACTTGGACATGGCTCGGATCCTGGCGCCGTACTTGTAGAACAGGAGCGGCATGGGCACGCAGATGAGCGAGAGGAAAGCGACGATGGTCGAGGCCCAGTTGTTGCCCTGTAGAGCAAGAAGTCAAGGGTGAGTATAAGCGACAATGACGCCTAGGATAGAAGAAGGAACGAACGAGGTTGGTATACCTGTCCGAGCAAACACGCGTCAGCACGGGGCAAGATAGAACAAGGGGCACGAATGGGAGACGGACATGTAGTTCGTGAACAGACTGCGGGACATCACGAGGAGCTCGTCAGTTTCGCCCGACACGCACGAGTGGGGAGGGGGGATAAAAGACGAACGGGAAGACGGCTCCGAGGATGGATCGCAAGACGGCGTTGGCAGCGAGAGCGCTGGCTGCGTAGAGAAGGTACCTGTGGACGATGAAACCCCTGAGGTCAGCCTCCCAGCTTGAGGATGGAAACAGATGCGGAAGGGTAGACGCACACATCGATGAGGTAGCTGCACGGCCGAGGGTCAAGGGTCAGCGTTCCTCTCGACAAACAATACGAAGATTTCACGGCTTTGTAGGACTCAACGAGATTACCGATGAGAAAACTGTGATCATGCCGAAACCAAAGGGCTTTCGGTCGAAAGGAGTCAGGGACTTGGTCCTGGCGGTAGTTTGGAGTTGGAAGGGCGGGTGACGTACAGCTCCAGCGAGGATCGAGACGATCCAGTGCACCTCCTTTTGGCACGTCCATGCGAACCAGAAAACTAAGAAAGGAAGTGAGTCAGTATGTGAAGCAGTAAGGAGATGGGTCAGGAGGGCACTCACGACCAACGGGCAGGCAGATGGATCCCAAGATGGCAAACGGCAGTCGAGCCTCGGGAGGTGCACGTCCATCAGGAGAGTCGGCAATGGCCTTCAAGTAAAGCTCTGCGCCATAAAAAGAAAACGTCAATTTACACGAAGGTCCTGCTGCAAAGAGACGTACTGTTGTTCAGGGGTGCGAGAGCAGTGGCGATGATCATTCCCCCACCAACTCCCAGGAACGCCAACCCACCCACTCCAGAGTTCCAACCTCGTCCAGTCTGGTAGATGATAGGGAAAGCACCTGATCACAACGAGGAGCACGGTCAGCCCATTCGCCCGTGTTCAATTCTCGGAAGGAGAGAGGGGGACGCACCGAAGAAGAGATAAAGCGTTCCGTAAACGATCGCAGTGTAGATGGAAAGGAACAGGACAATCGGTTCCTTCGCAAGCAGCTGAAATGGTCTCGTCATGTTGATCTTGAAGATCTCGGCCTTGGTCTTCGTATTGAGCTTGTCAAACTTTCCGACGTAGAACGTTGAGCCGCCGGACTGTTTTTGGAGTCTGTGGGCCTTGGCTCGGAGGAGGGCGGGGGCGTAGGTTTCGGGGACGAGGAGGATGGACCAGATGTAGGTAACTCCGGCGAAGGCGAACATCTTTGAGGGGTTGGGAGGGGAAGCAAAGTCGTGAGCCTCTAGGGGGTAAAGAAGGGGGGGAGAGAAGAAGTTGACGCACAACCCAGAACATGTTCCTCCAACCGCTGATACTGGCAAAACCCCCAATAAATGGGCCCTCGTTTATGAAAGGATAGAGAGGTCCATCAGCTTGAGGGTTGAAGTGTCAGGCGAGATACAGAGACGTACGATGACAGGTCCGAGGAAGGGCGCGAGGGCAAAGAGCGAACTGGCGATTCCCCGTTCAGCACCCGACCAGATGTCGGCGATGTTTCTGCAGAGCACCAGTCAAAAAAATCGGTCAGGTGCTTCGAGGAAGAGGGAGGAGAAGGAAGGTAGGACGTACCCTCCAGCTGTGACGACCGACCAAAACGTCCAACTGTCAGCCCCAGACCTCAAGCCAAACGCACAGTCAAACGACAGACAGCTAGACTCACAGTTCGTCAAAGGCGCAGCTCCAAAGAAACCCGCAAAGAATCGGGTAATCAAAACCGTCTGGATGTTTTGCGCGCAGGCGCCTCCGATGTGGAAGAGGGTGAAGCAGGCGTAGGAGATGAGGAAGACGGGTCGACGGCCGAACATTTCGCTGAGCGGGGCCCAAATTAAGGGTCTACAAACGAGAGAGAGTCGATGGTCAGGGTATGATAGAGGTGTGAGAGAGAGTGGGTTGAAACGGACCCGGCACCTAAGAGAGACAGAGACGAAATGTCAGCCCCTCGCAAAACGCAATCCCTGCAGAACAAGGAGAAACGCACCAAAACCGAGAACGAAGAGCGACACGCCGGCGGTGTAGAGCTCCTTGCTGATCTTGAAGTGGATGATCATCTCTCTTGCTCCTCCAGAGTAGGCCGACGAGGCGAAGGCTACAGGCAAAGGGTGGCGGCGGGCGGCGTCAGTTGGAACTGCTCCCCAAGAGACCCCTTGAGATTGTTGGGACGCACCGATGCAGAGGGTCGTGATTGCCACAGAGCCAGTGATGACCCACTTCCTGGTCTTTGTCCCTGTTGTCGAGCGAACAAGGTGAGGAGTAGGACAGGGCGTTCAGCCGAGCGCGCGCACGGACGAGCCCGAAAAGAAGCTAGCACTAGGAACGCACAGTTGTAAGGATTCTCCTTGTCCCCTTCGAGCCATTCGATGACATACGGGTCCTCCTCCGTTCCTGCTCCTGCGTAAGGAGAGACAATAGGGGAGGGTGGCTGGACGACCTCCTTGGGGGGTTCACCGCCTGGGCGGGGGATGTCAGACGAGTTGACGATGGTCGACGTTGACGAGGCGCTATTGATAGCGCCTGTTTCTTGGGTTGGGTGGGAAGCCATGACGGGCCTGTGGGCGTGCGACGACTTGGGAGGATGAGAGGAGGAGGTAGGTTGCCGAAGACGAGAGGGCAGAGAGAGAGGGACGAGTGGGAAGGAAGGAAAGGAAGCGACAGGAGAATGGGTGAAAACTGAGGGAGGGCGACCGGGCTCCTGGAGAGGAAGCAGCCCCGCAGCTCGCGTCCGGTTCAACGAAGCCGGTAGTTGGGGGTGTCGGGCAGCGGGCATATTGTTTGAGCGCCCAGCTCAGAGTGATCTGTCAGCGAGCGCGCAGGTTTATTGAATGCGCTGCTTGTCGTGTAGTCAGTCGCCAGAGCAGGAGTGAGCGTCCAGGCAGGAGGAGAGTAGGAGGAGCAGCGTCGAAGCGGGATCCGTCGGAGCTGGCTGCTTGCGCGCGCGCAGCGAGCAGATTGCGAAACTCATGCGCACAGGTCCACTTGATTGCACCTGAGGCTCGAGTTGCCAACACTGTGACTCGACTATGTGACCACCTCAACGAAGGCTCGCAAGCGGGCAGTTTCCTGGCAGGAGTTCTGTCTGCAGCCGACCACCAGATACCGCCAGGGCTGAGGGGTCTCGCAGGAGGGCGGCGGGCGGTCTAGACCTGGAGTTACGAAAGAATGTAACTGTGAGTTACGGCCTTGTTACGGCTGAGCGACTCCGCCCGGCTGCTCCCCTCCTGCCTGCCTCCACGTCGTCACTCTGCAAGCCAACAACCGTCAACCCAACCCCATCCCCAATCCTCAAACCCTCACACTCTCACACACCACTCAGACCACTTTCTCACCTCTTCTCAAATCATGTGCGTTAGGGCGGACGCATCTCCTCTCTCGCGCGTGTGCTGCGTGTGCTGACTCGTCCTCCCCCCCCTCTCTCACCTTGTTGCTGTCTATCGCCACCCTCTCCAGGCCCGCCAAGCAGCGCTGCAAGCACCGAACCCTCGTCCTCCTCCCGGGCTCCAGCTCACCCTCGTCTCCCACCGAGGGCAGCTCGTCAGAGGCCGCGACGTCGTCGTCTGTCCAGTGCGTAACCCACTCTTCTGGGTCTGCTCGCCCTATCAACGGGCGACCGTCCTGTTTCACCCTTCTTCCGGTTCGCCACCCTTGCTCTGTTAGACTGACCTCCTCTTGCTCCCTCTCCTCCTCTCAGATGCCCCAACCCTGCTGTCCGTTTAATCGGCACCTGCCCTCACTGCAACCTTGCCTAGTGAGTTCCTTGTCTTCGAGTCAGGTTTCGATTTGTGGCGTGCGATCCCGCTCGTGGCGACCTCTTTTGCTGATGCTCCCCGCCACCTTGCTCTTTCGCGACAGCTGCTCGACTCATCGTCTCCCGGAGGAGCACAAGTGTCCCGGCCTGCAACAGTGGTGCGTTTTTTTGCCACATGCTTGAGCTTGGGTTTAAGGGTTGTGCACTGACCTGCTGCGCGCTCTCGCTGTTCCCTTTCTTGTCCTCATCGACAGCCGTGATGCCGCTTTCGAAGCCAACCGCGCTCGACTCGAGTCGGAAAAGACGGTCGCCCGCAAGATGGAGTCGGCCTAAAGTAGACCGTCACGGTCAACCCCCTCACATCCTCTGTCGGGCTCGGCTCGACACACCACCTTTCGCCTCGATTGATGTTGTCTCCCTCTCCCCTAGAGGAGAGAACGACCTCTCTCGTGGCCCTCTGAAGTCTCCCACTACTTTCACGCTCCATCGCATTTCCGATTTACTTCTACCGCTCTCACGCATTGTCACCCATCCAAACCTTCAGCCCTTCTTCCACCCTTAATGTACCCCTCGTTGTAGACGCCCTTCTCTCTTTCCCTCTTTTTCCATACCAGACCTTTTCCTTTCTTCTTCTTCTTCTAGCAGATCGCTGCTCTTACGCCCCGAGGTTGTGCGAACGACACTGAGGTTGGCGGGGTGCTGAAGGATGCCGATGCTTGTGCCTACGTTTCATCCTCGCCCGCACTCTCCTATCCAGCGCGACAAGCAAACCGCATTGCGAGCGACCGTTCTCTGTCTCTCTCTCCGTGTGCAGCTTGAGAGGATGTTCGAGTCAGAACAAGTGCTGGGGTTGAGGAGAGCGTGCTTTTCGTTCCGGTCTCGCCCGTCCGAGTTTCGACTCGTTGCGTGACCTTCCCATCCCCCTCAACCTGTACCCTCCCATCTACAACAACCAAACGACGATGTCTGCCGACGCCTTCTCCTCTGTCCCCCTCGCTCCCGAGGACGCCATCTTTGCGCTCACCAACGGCTACAAGGCCGACAAGGACGAGAGCAAGATCAACCTCGGTCCGTCTTTCCTTGCCGTTCCTTCTCCTGGCTTCCCCCGCTTCTCATCTCTTGGATCGCTGACATCTTGAGATGATGGGCGGCAACAGGTGTTGGAGCTTACCGAGACGGATCTGGCAAGCCTTGGGTCCTGCCCGTCGTCAAGAAGGTCCGTTTTCGCTTCCTTCTGGTCCATCATGCCTTCTCCGTCCTCTCTGACCACCTTTAACCTCTTTCCCCCCAACGGCTTCTCACGGAGACAGGCCGCCAAGCAGCTCGACGACCTACCCGACCTCGACCACGAGTACCTCCCCATTGCTGGACTCCCAGAGTTTGTCAAGCCTGCTGCTAAGCTGCTCTTTGGAGAGGAGAGTCTGGCGCTCAAGGAGGGCAGGATCTCGAGGTGCGTCCGTTTTGGTCGAGTCATCGCTCTTATTCTCGTCCACGTCTTCATCCATCGCACTCTTCTCCTCCCATCACCTCTACCTTGCTGGAGGATAACCTTACTGAGTCGAGATTCTACTTTTCGTTGGCGTCTTGCAGCACGCAGACCATCTCCGGCACAGGAGCCAACCACCTCGGCGCCCTCTTCCTAGCCAAGTTCTACCCCTTCCCCTCCGCCCAAAAGAAGATCTACATCTCCAACCCGACCTGGGCCAACCACCCAGCGATCTTCAAGAATGTAGGGATCGAACCCATGCTTTATAGGTATTACAACAAGGAGAGTGTTGGGTTGGACTTTGAGGGGTTCAAGGAGGATTTGGGAGAGGCTGAGGAAGGGAGTGTGTTCCTCATTCACGCTTGTGCGCACAACGTACGTTCCTTCCCTTACGCTCTCCTTTTCGTTGCATTCGAAGGGGGAGGGATTTGACTCTCGTTTTTGGATACTTTGTGACAGCCCACGGGTGTGGACCCGACGCTCGACCAGTGGAAGGAGCTCATCGACGTCATCCTCGCAAAGAAGCACTTCGTCTTCCTCGACTCGGCCTACCAAGGGTTCGCGAGCGGCGACCTTGACAAGGACGCGCAGGCGTTGAGGCTGATGGAGAGGTTGGGCGTTCCGTTCCTCGCTTGCCAGAGTTTCGCAAAGGTGCGTTGTTCCTCCCCCCGCCTCTCCCTTACCCTCCGAGTCACTCCCACATCCATTCGTCTCTCGACTGACTTGTGATGGCGGTTTGTCCTGGTAGAACGCTGGTCTTTACGGAGAGCGAGTCGGCGCCCTCCACGTCGTCGGCGCGACCGAGGAATCGACCCAGCGCATCAAGTCTCAGATCGCCATCCTCCAGCGGTCCGAGATCTCTTCCCCTCCCGCATGGGGTGCGCGCGTCATGTCGATCATCCTCAACTCGCCCGAGCTGTTTGAGCAGTGGAGGCAGGAGATCAAGATTATGAGTGGACGGATTATCGAGATGAGGGCCATTTTGAGGAAGGAGTTGGAGAGCTTGGGGACGCCTGGCAGCTGGAAGCACATTACCGAGCAGATTGGTACGTCTTTATTTTTTGCTCGGACCCCTCCGTATCAGGATAGTCTGGTGTACTGACACTCCCCGGCGCAACTTGTTTTCGCTAGGTATGTTCTCGTTCACCGGCCTCAACCCCCATCAGACCAAGTCGCTGGTCGAGAACCACCACGTCTACCTCACCAGTGCGTCGCTTTTCTCCTCTCTCTTATCTCTGTCCCTCGTTTCTGCTCCTCATCCTGACGTCCTCCCCTTCCTGCGTTCAATCTTTCAGCCAACGGTCGAATCTCGATGGCAGGCCTCAACGAGTCCAACATTCAGCGGTTTGCAAAGGCCGTCGACTCTGTCGTTCGGGCCGACTCGTCAAAGCTCTAGAACGCAATTGAGGAACCTCTAAACCTCTCCTTTCCTGCTTCCCCTCCTTTCTTTGTCCTTTTGCTTGTGGGACGCTTCGCTTGCCCTTGTGCTTCTCCGTTGTGCACCGAATGAAATCTCGCCTTTTCTTGTACTTTTGAATGGACTCCTGCTGCTCTGAAGGAAGTCTCGGATGCTGCGGTGGTTCGGGCACAACATGATCATCTTGCAAGATGAAAGGAAACCAGGGACGATGCTGCAAAAGGGCGAGCTCGTTTTAGTGGTCGTGGCCGTCGTCGACCTTCTCGAGAGGTCCCTTTGAGCCCGAGTCCATGACCTCTCCAAAGATCTCGAGTCCCGAGAGGATGGTCGAGTCCTCGTCTTCCTGGTTGCTCATGACGAACACCTGTGCCATCGAGAAAGGGGCAGAAAGGTAGACCGGTCAGCACTCGTCGTCTCGAGGAGATGAACGAATTAAGGAAGAAGGACGTACGTGCACCGAGTTAACGTTCTGGAACCGGACGAGCCTCAAATCGAGCTTGACGGCGCCTTCCCCTTGCTCCCACTGACTCTTCGTCACCTCAAACTCCTGGGTCGGCGCATCGTTCTCGGCTCCGTCGAACCCAAGCGTGGGCACGTTGATGAAGAGCTTGACTCGCTTGGGAGCTTGGGCGAGCTTGTCGGTTGGGGTCACGAGGAGGAGGGAGCGCAGACGGGTGGGTTGGTGGAAAGGGATCGTGAGGAGGAGTTGCTGAGCGATTGCAGATCAACGACAGACGGCGGCCAGTCAGTCAGCGATCGACAGAGACGGCCCTGATCAAAGAAGGAAGCGCACCTCATCTGCGTCCGACTCGAGGAAGCCTGCTCCGTCGAGTGCTGCCTTGAAGGTGTGACTGTGGCTCTCGTTCAGCGCCTGGATGTTGCGGTTGTCAATGACTGGCCGCAAGCTCGTCTGTTCACGAGCGAGAGGGTCAGCGTGTCGCCCGCCAAAGGATGAGAGGGGATTGAAGAACGTACGAGTCCTTCCGTGGACACCTTTGACGACGACTTGTGAACGACAGGTGCAGGACCCGCATGCCGAGTCGCCCTCTCCGTCAGACCGTTCTTGTCTGCTCCCTTGAGCTGATTCGCCGGTAAACGAAACAATAAGCTTGAGTTCAAGGGTTCGGCTAGTCTGATCTGGGCAGATAGAGTGGGCACTCACCTCGTCCACCTTTTGGCCGTTCTTGAGGAAGATGAATGTGGGGAAGGCTCGAACGCTGTACTTGGCCGCCAGCGCCCGAGTGTCCTGGTTCTTCTCGGCATCGATCTAATAACCAAGTGCGAAGCTGCTGTCAGCTGTCCTGAAGCTGGTGTCAGGTTCGAGGAAGGCGCCGGGACTCGCTTTGCAGAACGTGGCATGCAACAGCCGGTCGGACAATGCCTTGACTGATGGAGCGATGGCCTGGCACGGTCCGCACCAGGTGGCATAGAAGTCGACGACGCAGAGGGACGAGCCTGCTTGCTGGACGAGCTGGTCGAACTCTGGTGACGCGCGAGAGGAGGGCAACGGAGGAGGGCAGCATTCAGTCAGCAACAGGCGTCCGGAAGCCATCAGTAAAGCGCGAACTTCAACTCACGTCGAGTAGAAGTAATCTCCGTGACTGGCATGCTGAGGAACTGGGTTGGGAGGCAGGAGGAGAAGGAGTTGTGGTTTGGGGAGGACGTTGGCCGATGTGCTCATCTCGCAAAGGCGGCTCGCAAAGTACGCCCTGGTCAGAGCACTTGGAATCGACAAACTCTTGCAAGAGCGAGTACTTTCGACAGGAAGAAACTTGAGAGAGAGAGACGCATAAAGTATCCATCACAGATATTGATGCTAGGTCTACGGTAAGGGATGAGGGAGAGGGATCCCCCCTTGGCGTTTTGACGACCCTTCTGGCGCGAGTTCTCCCTCCTTTGTACAGATCGAGAGCAGAAAAGCGAGTATGTACGTTGTCGGCCGATATCTAGATGTAGATCTTGAGGATGGCGGAGGAGTTGAGGTTCGGGAGTGGGTCGACCGTTTGAGGACACTGTCGCAGCAGCGCTCGTCGAGTCTTGAGGAGGGACGAGAAGTGAAGAGCGTACCGTCGCTGGGACGCGTGGCCTTGCTCAGCCCTGGCGGTCGATCGTTTCTCGCTGCTTTCCTTTGTTGATAGAGGACGGCGCGTCCTCCCGATGCTGGGATTCTTGTTGACTGAGGTAGAGCGCGCGCTGAAGCTCCTCGTCCTCGTCCTCCTCTTGGGCGTCCGGGTCAAGAGTGTCCACTGGGGAAGTCACTTGAGGACCAGCGGCTGGTTCGACTGATTGAATCTGCTCGATGCTGGCTTCCACCGCTCGGGCGAGGTCCGTCTCTTCGTCGTAATCTTGTGTCGTCGATGTCGTCGTCGCCTCCGCCTTTGGCCTTTTGGAGGAGATGTCTCGGCCATCCTCCTCGTCCACAGGCCGTTTTCGACCCCACTGGACTTGACCAAAAGGGAGCTGGACGCCAGGGGACTCGGAACTGTCGATAACCTGGCTCACGACGTCGGGCTGTGGAGTGCCAAAGAGACCTCTCGTGACGTAGGGTTCTCGATGGCCGAAGAGACCTCCTCGGGGAGGGACGATTTGAGAGTAGAACTCGCAAACTTGATGCCTGAGATTGGAATCTTTACCCCAGGTCTCCTTGCAAAGGCCGATGTTCTGCCGTGGAGAAGTGGACGGCGACGACAGTCAGCGGTACACTCCCAAGAGAAGAGCCTGCAGACGCACGCACCTCGAAGTAGACTTGACCTTTCTTGATCGCCAGGAAAGACGGAGTCGCAGCGACATCAAAAATGTCCAGAACGGTGGGAAACTTGTCGATAGGCACCTGGATCAGGGGTGGAAAGGCAAGAGTCTCAGCACCCTGCGTCAAACTGTACCCACCCTGGAAGCCGTGACGTACCTCCAGCTGAACCACCTCACCGAATCGGCCATCCATGGAACTGAAGGCGTTTCCTTTGAGTGCATACATGACGTCCTCCCTCGTTCGGTGCTCCCCGTCGTCTAGTCGAAAGGCGGTTCAAACCTGAGGTCAGCTTTTGTGCTGCGCGAACCCTCGAGTCGTCCATGCAGTGAGAACGCACCTGCCGACCAGAAGTAGACGATAACGGGCTTCTCTCCTGCCTCCTCGACGGCCTTCTCGAAGTCTGGGGGGTTTGATGAGGCGCAAGAGGTCAGTGGGCGTCGGTGCGAGTCAGTCAGGTGAGCCACTCCCGAGCCAGGGCGCAGAGCAGGAAAGACGTACGTTCAGACGACTTGACGACAATGGGATGCCAGACCATCTCTGTGAAATCTCTCCCGTATGAGTCTGTCTGAGTTAAAAACGGTGGAAGATGTGGTTTGGAGAGCAGAGAAGACCGCACCCGAACTCGAGGAGGACGAGGGCGAGTCGTCGGACCTCTACGACATCCTCCACCTCAAAGCCGATACCCCTCGAGCCCTCGACCTGACTCGGATA
Source organism: Cystofilobasidium capitatum (assembly GCA_014825545.1). Classification (NCBI taxonomy): domain Eukaryota; kingdom Fungi; phylum Basidiomycota; class Tremellomycetes; order Cystofilobasidiales; family Cystofilobasidiaceae; genus Cystofilobasidium; species Cystofilobasidium capitatum. Next base: position 181,312 of record MVAJ01000015.1, read on the forward strand.
GAATTAGCAGGTCAGTCCTGAGTCTGGTCTAGTGTCAGATGTCTCTCGCCTTGCTAACTTGAGCGGTCGTGGTGGTGGTTCAGCAGCATCTTCCTCACCGGTACAACGTCCCCTTCTAGCTCTTTGAGCAGAAGCTTAGCCTGGCTGACATCTCACACTCTCGACCTCAGCACCTCAGCAAGCTCACTACCTGGCAGCTGCCATCTAATCTCGCTTCCTCGACCGCTCCCCTCGGTCATGCTTCCAGGACGGCTCTCTCGAAGAGCGTCGTCCCTGTCGGCCCTCTCCTCCCCCGCCCTCCCGTCTCGCCGACCAGCCTTCTCGACCCTCTCCTCCTCTCGCCGTGCCCTAAACCTCTCACCCGTCCTCGCTTATCCACGCAGCTCCCCCGGTCGACATCTTTCCCAGGGAGTCAACCTGCGGCAAGAGCACGGCCGCTCACTCGACGAGAAAGGGACGACAACCTCCTCCAGCGCAGCCTCGAGGAGGCTCCCTCGGTCGAAACCCCCTCCAGCGTGGTCGGAGGAGAACGTCAGCGTACCGCAGACGGTAGAGAATCTTCTGTCCGACGCACGGTCGACATCTAGCGAGGTTGCCGAGGCCACGGAGGCCAGCGCCTCCGACGACTCGTCTTCGCCTTCCAGCTCGACAGACTCCGCCCTCTCGCCCACCCCAGAAGTCCAGAGCCTCGAGAGTCTTCTCCAGTCCCTTCCCTCGGAGTCCTCCCTCGAAACCCTCAAAGCGACGGTCATCTCTTCTCTCCTCTACGGAGGCGTCAGTGTCTCGTCGCCATGCAATAGCGCTGGGACTGAGCTGGAGGAGCCCGTCATCGGACTCTACTGCCCACTCGAAGACTCGGGGGTCACCAGCACGAACTCGATCAAGGAGGTCGTCGCTAGACTGGGTGGAGATTTGGTCGTACTGGATGCTGTTGAGCTGTGTGCGGAAGGAGAAGGAGCGCTGGGTCCAGGTATGTAGGCCTCGTAGGCCAGCCCCCCCCCCCCCCCTCCACATGCTCTCGTGCTGAAGTCCTGCACTTCTTTACAGCTACCTCGGTCATTACCCTGTCTCCCAACCCCCTCAAGATCCGCTCCTTCACCTCCAATAACGTCGCAACCTCCTATTCGTCCGGTTCTGGGTTCGGCACCTCGCGCTTCGAGCAGGAGGAGATGGACGAGGACGAGGAGGATGAGGAGGACGACCACTTCGATGCAGAGGAGGAGGAAGACGACTACGACGAGGTGGAACCCAGCTTAAACATCGACCAAGTAGGGAAGGGTTCGCATAGTGTGGGAGCGTCGGAGAGTACACGAAACTCCAAGCCCTGGTCAAAACCGAAGGAGTCGACACCAGAGGACAAGGTCGCCGGTGAGCTCCCAACGCTTCCCTCCTCGGCCGGCTCGCCCTCCACTGCTCTCGTTCCCTCCGTTCGACCACGACACTCCCTCGCCTTCCAGCTGCGAGAAACAGAGCAGCTCAACAGCCTGAACGCGCTCTTCTCCGGTGTCGTCAACGCCTCTTCGTCCGCGACCACCTCCGCTGCACTTCCTTCAACGGCTCCTCGCATCATCTTCGTCAAGGACGCCCATCTCATGTCTTCGACCTGGTCCAACAGCTCGACCTGGCCGAAGTGGTTCGACGCGCTCAAGACTGCCGTGCAGAGTCGACGAGCGAGCGGCCAGCCAACAAACATTGTCCTTGGTCTCGGTCCTTCCATCCTCGAGCCCCTCGCAGACGTCCCTCCTCCTACTCCAGCTGCCCTTCCACCTGGTATGGAGGAGATGATGCCCCCCTCATACCTCGAACGACAAGCCGAACGAATCAACAACTTTGTGCCCTACCGCGCTTTCGAGGGAACGGTTCAAGAAGCGCCCTTCGAGGACCTCGTCAAGGAGAAGAACCCTGGTGCCTTTGAGAAGGATCTTTGGATCAAGAAGAGGCTCGAGACGATGGCTGGAGGACGGTGGGGAGCGCTCGTTCCCGCGTTCGAGTCGACGTCCAAGAACGGTGGACCTGCCGGCTCATCCTCGACTTCGCCACTTCAACTCCTCCAGTCTCGGCTTCAGTCTCTCGGTTCTGGCGGTGGACTTGGAGGAGGAGCCGTTCCGTTTGGACTCCCCGGCCTCTCGCAGGCCATCAGCAAGGGCAACGTTGCCGTTCTCGAGGTCCACGGCAACGGCAACCCGTTCATGCCGTCTTCGGACTTCAAGAATCTCTTTTCCGGTCGACCTCAGGAGGGTGGCGCTAGCAACAACAGCAACTCTCCCAAAAAGACCATCTGGAAGATGGTTGGCATCTACCCCCGAGCGCGAACGGACGAGCACAGGAAGGAGGCGCTCCTCGCTAGGATCCGACAGAGGTTGCAGATCAACAACCTCCTGCTCTCTATGGCGCTCTCAAACGGTCGAGGCTACTTCGTCGACGGACTCAAGAAGGTTCAAGCGGACTTGGAGAAGCGTCTGGCGGGGAGAGAGTCGGAGAGCGAGAAGAAGGGAGAGAAGGACGTCAAGAAGGTGGAGACTGAGCAGGCAGACGAGGTTCTCGAACACGTTCTGGCCACGTCAATCCTACCCTGGGATCGAGTCGTCAAGCTCGCTGGCGACGCGGTTGGGGTTGCTCTCTCCGAGCGCTTCCCTCAGATCTGGGCCCTTCGCCAAGCCACATCTCTTCCCTCGACATCAGCAACGGACGACATTCCGGACACCACTCCTTCGTCCCCCTTATCCGACTCCCCGGAACTGTCTTCAAAGCCTCGTCCCAAATCCCCCTTCCTCACCAGCCACCGTCTCCCGGTCACCTGGTCTCAACTCGTCCAGGTCGCCAAGCTCGAGGCTGAGACCCAGTCGGAGTACAAGCGCCTCATCAAGGACCTCAACGCCGGCAAGTCGTCCTCGTCGTCTGGCTCAGCCGGAGGTAAAGATGGACCGGCGGCCGCAGATAAGGATAAGGAGGAGGAGCCCGATCAGGTCGTCGAGGACCTCAAGAAGGACCAGACTCTCAACAAATATGAGAAGAAGGTCCTTTCGACTATCGTCGACCGACGAGGACTTCGTGAGGGCTTCGACGACGTCCACCTGCCGGAGAAGACCATCGATGCTATCCGATCGGTCGTCTCCCTGCCTCTTTTGTTCCCGGAGGCCTTCTCGACCGGAAGTAAGGCGCCTGCCCAACTTTGACTTTCCCTTGTTACAGTGCTGACCCTTGTCCTTCTGCTCTCGTCCCCAGTCCTCAAGAACCATGCGACGTCGGGCGCTCTTCTCTTCGGACCACCCGGAACTGGAAAGACGCTTGTCGGTGAGTGTCCAGCACCTAAGAACTATCTGCGGCACCGACGCTGACCCTTAGGCCCCCTCCTCCAGTCCGAGCACTCGCAAAAGAGTCGGGCGCCCGTATGATGTCAATTCAGCCTTCGGACGTCATGGTACGCCTCCTGTCTGCGAGACTCCTGTGAGAGCATCTGCTGACTTCTCTCTCGCTCCTCAGGACATGTACTTTGGAGAAGCTGAGAAGCTTGTCAAGGCCGTCTTCTCGGTTGCTCGGAAACTCTCGCCGTGCATCGTCTTCATCGACGAGCTCGACGCTCTCTTCGAGGCCAGGTCTGGAGGATCCAAGGGTGGAGGGGACAGCGCTCGTCGGCAGATGCTCACCGAGTTCATGCAGGAGATGGACGGTCTGTCGTCGGCTGCGAAGAACAAGGACCGAGGATTGATCGTGATCGGTGCGACGAACAGGTTCGTCTAGCCCAATGCCCTCTCTTCCTTCGTTGTGAGCCCGCTGACAAGATTCGCTCCTTTACAACACCAGACCGCAAGACCTCGATGAAGCCGTCCTCCGACGTCTTCCTCGTCGACTGATGATTGACCTGCCTGCTGAAAAGGAGCGAGAAGGTGCGTTGAACCTCTATCCAAATACTGAGTTGCTAAAGCTGACCATCGCCTCCATCTGCAGCCATTCTTCAACTTCTTCTCAAGTCGGAAACCCTCGCACCGGACGTCGATCTCGCAAAGCTTGCCAAGGACACGGCGACGTTCTCTGGTTCGGACTTGAAGCGTGAGTGTTGATTGCTCCATTAATCTGTTTCATCCTCCCGTTCACTTGGGCTGACACCCTACTTCGCCTTTCTCAGACCTCTGCGTCATGGCGGCGCAGGAAGCGATCAAGGAACAGTACACTCTCCCTTGGGCGGCAAGGCAAGCGGCCGATAGAGTGTCTGCTGGTGACTCGAGCACTCCTGCCCCTTCGCCCTCCCCTTCGAAACCCGCAAAGTCTCCCATCGACATCCCCGTCACCCCAGAAGCCGAGGCCGAGGCTGTTCCTGAGCAACCTCAAGTCGTTCCCTCGAAACCTGCTCCGGTGCAAGACGCGTCCGGCACCGACCAGCCGACAGTTACTCGCGTCCTCCTTGCCGAAGGCGGCGAACTCCCTTCCCTTTCATCTCTTCCGGATGTACACGAAGCACCGACGGCCGCTCAGCTGGTCCCTTCCGCGACCGCACCCAAATCTCACCCACCATCCGACCAAGCCGCCCCTTTGACACCACCGGAGACGACGAACGCCAACCCTGCCGACTCTGACTCCTCCTCGCCTCCCTCGTCTCCCTCAGGACCTTCGACACCGCTCAGCACCGAGCCCAAACTTCGAGTCCTCACCAAGGCCCACTTTGAATACGCCCTCAAAAACTCGTCGAGCAGTGGATCTGAAGAGCTGGGAGCGCTTCCAGAGTTGCGCAAGGTACGTGATTTCAAGTACGGTTTTCGCGTCTTGCTCTCGATGGCTCACCCTCCGATCTTCTGTCCCTTGCGTTACCTCAGTGGAACGAGCAGTTTGGAGACGCGGGTACGAAGAAGAACAAGCGCAGTGGCTTTGGAAAGGGCTTCGGTTTCGGAGAGCGCGAAACGAAGAAGTAGATGCTCATGACAGATTCTCAGCAAATACACCTTTCTACTGCCGACTCCCTTGCGAGCCCGCTATTTTGGCTTCCCGCCTCTGCCTCTTCGCCGCCTTCCTGTTGAGCTTGTCCTGCACTGCGAAAGTGAGCGGGGCATCAGGATCTTCGGCGCCGAGTGACCCCCCCGGACCGACCAGGGCGAGTCCGACTTTGGACAGGCGTGAAGCTAGATGGTGGACATCGGCGGTAGACATGACGCCTTTCTTCCAGGCCGTCTCAGTCACGAGGTCGACCTCTATCCGACGCAGAGCGGGGAAGCGTTGCTCTTCGAACTCGCTTCGGCGTCGACAGCGGAGGACCTTGACGAGCGCCGTGAGACGTTCGAGGTCGATCAGAGGGAGGTTGGAGTGCGAGAGATGGAGGGTATGAAGGTCGAGCCAGAGGGGGAGATCTTTGAGGGTCGGACCGTGAAACCCTTGAAAGGGGAGGGAGAGGTACTGCACGTTAGGGATCTGAGAAAGGAGTTGGGGTGAGACGAGGCTTGGAGGCGCTGCGGGGGAGAGGTCGATTGTGAAGTCTTTGAGCCGTCGACCAAAGGCGCCGCTGAGGAGGAGGACGAGAGTCGGATGAGTCAAGGAGAGGGGGTATGCGATGTGAAGAGTCAAAAGGTGGTGGAGGTGAGAGTGGACCCTGTCGAGGACCTGGGGCGAGTTGAACTCGTGATCGAGTAGCCGAAGGGAGCGTACGGAGGCGAGGTTGTCGATGAGGTTCTCGGGAAGCACACAGTGGTCGGAGACCGCTACCCAATCGAGCTTTGATGGGATTTCTGCTGGGGAGAGGAGGGCGAATGTGTTGACCATCTCTTGATACAGTGACAGCGACTTCAGTTCCGCGAAGGATGGGAGAAGAGACACTAGCGCTTCGAGACACCGTGCCTTTTCTTCAAGGACCCTCTTTCGGAGTGCTTGTCCAGGGACGGAGGGTCTGATCGGTGCGAGTAATATCGACTGGACGTGCCCGCAGAAAGGCTCGATTTTGGAGGCGATCTCGACAAACGAAAAGATCTTGATGCGAGTTTGCACGTCTGTGACGTCGTCGAAGGCGATCTCTCGCCAGAGTAGAGGTTGGAGGTAGTCTGTAGCAAAGCAGGGGGAGGCCTGGATCAGCCTGGGTCAGCAAAGGATGTAGACGAACTGCGCGCGAGTGCGATCGCACGACGCACCTCGCCAGTCCTTCGAGACCAAGCACATGCGAAAGAGGTCCCCTGCATGCCGTCGAGCCGAGTTGGCGTCCTCCGTGAGGTCGCGCTTCGGTCTGCGTTCGGCGAGCATCGTGAGGATCTGGGAGACGACGTCCCAAGGCAGTCGAGGTGCGAGCGGCGAGGGTGGTTCGTCTCTGGAGAAGCGACAAGCGGAGAGTCAGCTGCTGCTCTAGAAGACGTCTGCAAGTAGACGAAGGACTCACGCTAAGGACGGGTTGGAGAAGCTGGGTATATCGTCCGGCATGTTGGAGGGGCGAGCGTGCGACTGTGAGCTGCAGCAGGTCTGAGGCGCGCGCTGCGGTGGTGCTGACCAGGTCCGAGCTGACGAGAGATGAGCCGATGGGATGAGGAGGCGGCGCCTGATACAAGCAATTTCTGCGAGGGGAAGCTCGTCAGGATGACTGGAAGGTGCAGGAGAGAGGCAAAGGTCGAGTCGGTTTGCAGGAGACGCCGGAGCCGAAGTGGCGTGGTTTCTCGCTTGACACCGATCTCAACCTCGGACGCATCTCCAGGACACGCAGGAAAGGTACATCTGACAGGCTCTCAGATGTAAGCTGTCTTTGTGCGTGCGCTCTGGCCTGACTCTGGTTGCGTTGCTTGATCTGCAGCATCCACAGAGTCGACCTCGGACCCCCTTCCTCCGCCAACTCTACCTCCCGAATTCCGTGTCCCCTCGCTCTCAGCCTCTCAACCTACAGCTTCCATCGGTAAACATGAGTCACTCGCCTCCGTCCTACGAGCACCCTCGTGACGAGGAGGAGTCGGTCGGCCTGCTCAAGCACGATCAGGACGGTCAAGACAGTCGCCAGGAGGATCTCGGCCTGAGCGATCTCGCCCGACCCTCGTCGACTTCCCATCCCGCTCCGATCCCCATCATCTACCTTTGGCGTCCCCGCTACCCTATCAAGGAGAGGGACGAAGACGCGATGGGTCTTCTCGGGAAAGACCGACGAGAAACCGTCGAAATGGTTCGCGAGGCCTTCCCGTACCTCAAGACGGTGGACGAAGAGCGGATCATCCTCAGTACCAAGCGGCTGAACCAGGACGGCCAGCCTGTCGGGTGGGTCAAGATCATGACACCAGCGTGGTCTACTCTGGCTGCGACGCTGTCTGTGGGCATGGGCGAAATTCGGATCCAGCTCGAGGATGGCCCGGGCGACTACGAATTAAGTACGAATATCAATCCTCCCTCGCCCCCTCTTCGGAAGAGCCGATCCTGACTCACTATCCTATACTATTCTAGGGGAGAGACGCAGTTGGAAGATCTTCGGCTTCGTAGTCCTTGGCTTGGTTGGGGCGGGGTTTTTTATCGCCCTGCTCGTCCACTACTTCGGCTAGTTTCCAGTCGCACCTTCCGTCCAGCTGCTCTTGCCGTCATGATACACCTTTCTTTCTCTGCCCGTGCTTGTAAATCCTTTCGTTGCCCTTTCTCTGTCTCCTTCTTCTAGTATGAACCCCTTAAAAGAAACCCAAGTCCTTCGATTCATGTCCATCCCACATCGTCGCCCGTTCCGACCTCTCCTTCCTCGCTGCTAGGCCCTGAGAGAACTCTCTGCACTTCGTTCTCCATTGTGCAGGAAACGAGGATAGGGAGCGATATCAGAGTGGACAACGCTGCATACGTTAGGTGGGCTGTGCTCAAAAAGCAAAAGGAAAATGGAGACTGCATGAATTGAACACGCGACCTTATACATGCTAAGCATACGCTCTACCAACTGAGCTAAATCCCCGTTGTTACATATAGACCGTAACAAACAAACCGTTGGTCAAAAATAAAGTGCTAACGTCGCTAGGCTGACGCGCAGTTTGGTCGTCTGTCGCCCTCAGCCCTAGCAGCTCCCCCTTGAACGACCAGCACCCTCCCGCCCACGGCCGCCCTCAAGACCATGCTGCTTCGCCGGTCGACACTCTACGTCCTCGCCTGCACCGTTGCCGTCTCGGGCGCGCTCACGCTCTTCTACATCCAGGCCGACGGACCCTTGCTCGCGACGCCTTCCCTCCTGCCCGACCTCAACACGCCCCTCCGCGAGGAAGGCCACCCGCCGCACTCGGGCAGCAGCAAGACGGGCCTGGGCGAGACGGACACCGAGTTTGGGATCCTACCTATCGACCTTGGGAGTCCTGTCGACCCGGACGAGATGGTCGAGGGGTCCGATGGGATCTCGTTCATCCCTGATCGACCAGAAGGAGTCCAGCTCGACCTTCCCCCGCCAACGGACGACTCGACGACGACGACCGACCCTGCAGCAAAGGAAGACATTGCCGAGATCCTTCCCCCTCCTCCGACAGAGGTTTCACCTAAACCTCCGTCGATTCCTGCGGATTTCAAGTACAAGCTCAGCTCTCCTCTCCTCAGCACGCGCCTCAGCGAGTTCCTCCACCGACCGATACTGTCCTACGCTGCGGCCCTCAAGGAGAATGTCAAGACGTGTCCTCTCAAGATTCACGATCGACAGGTCAACCCTGACCAGCTGAAGGGAGAGCGCGACTTCTGGAAGAGCGTGAGCGAGACGGACGTCAAGGCTCGCAGGGAAGGCCTGGTCAAGGCGCTCGAGCAGGCAGAGAAGAACGGCGAGAAGATCGTCAGCTCCGAGAACGAAAAGAGCGGCGGAAGGGGTATTGTTGTCGCCGGCGGCAACAGAGTGAGTCCTTGTATAACGTCAAGGAGACTTCTCGACAGCCCAGAGTCTGACTCTTTCTTTCGTTTTGGCTCTTTCTTCTTGCAGGACACGACTGCGCGCATCCTCACTCTTCTGCGGATTCTTCGCAATCACCACAAGTCGACCCTTCCTGTTCAGATCTTCCACTTTCCGGGCGAGATCACGTCGGAAGGCGAGAGGGAGGAGATTGCGACCTTGGGAGGGGAGCTGGTGCAGTTTGAGGGTGTGCAGCAGCTGAACATCTGGAAGGTGTGTGCTTCCCTTTGGCCTCCTCGCTCAACGAGATTTGCACACCAGACTGACCCAATCCCTACACTTTCCCCTCACCGCAGAACTTCCGTGCGTCCCTCGACTTGGTTCGCCCCGAGAGTACAGCTTCGCTGATGAAACAACTTCCTCCGAACTGCAGAAATCAAGGCGCTGTCAATCCTCAAAAGCAAGTTTGACGAGGTCCTCTACCTCGACTCGGACAACATCCCTCTGCAGGACCCTGAGGCTCTGTTTAAGGATTCGGGCTACCTCAAAAACGGCAAGGCTGTCTTCTGGCCCGACATCAACAAGGACCACCGTCAGTTTGCTTTCCCACCTCTTGTCGCTCGTATGATACACTGACTGGAAACGACCGCTCTTCCTTTCTACAGCCGAGAACGCCATCTTCCGTCTCTTGGGAGAGACGTGCGACCATGATGAATGGCAGATCGACTCTGGTGCGCTGCTTCCTCTTCGTCAAAATTAAAACCCTGACGCTGACCTACTCCGCTCTTGATCTTGTCGTGCACAGGCCAGATCCTCATCGACAAGCGAGGCAACGATGGCCTGAACCTCGCTGCGCTCCATCTGGCCGGCTTGATGCAGACCGACCACGAGTTCTGGTTCAAGCTGTCGGGAGGGGACAAGGACACGTTCCGCTACGCCTTCCACATTCTTGGCATCCCGTTCTTTGCTAGTCCTCGCTGGCTCAGTTCGGCTGGAAGTCTCAATTCAATGGAGGACAACCGGTTTTGTGGAAACACGATGTTGCAGGTTCGTCGCTCGCCCTCCCTACCTCTGACGACCAATCGCTCCATAACTGACTTCCGCAATACTTCTCGGCCTCTTAGTACGACTTGACCTCAAATCCTCGTCCGCTGTTCCTGCACGCCAACCTGCTCAAGCACACGTCCGGCGTCCGTCGAGGGTCGACGTTTACGCACATCAAGACGCTCGCTGCACCTCACGCGTCCAAGAACGACCCAGCGCTGGACGGGGCGCGCATGTGGGTTTACACCGGACGAGGGAGGGGGATGTGTGTTGATTTGGAGGTCGAGGGGAAGGAGGAGGCGGTCGTGTACACCTGGGAGGAAGGAGGGGGGCTGAAGGGCCTTGAGGCGCTGTTCTACGACAACGGAGGGAAGGCTGGCGGATGGTGAGGCCAGCACATATGGATCGCAATAGACAATATGACTATCATCCCCTGGATCTGACTTTCGCAAAGTGCATGATGAGCGCTGTACGTCGTACCGAGTGTTTGGTTCGTGCACTTTGTCCGAAGAAGAGAAAACGCGAACGGGCCCTTTTGCGACGCGTCTTCGGTTCTTCTTTCTCCTCGAACAGCCATACTCCTCTCCCTCCTCCCTCTCCGTTTTTCTTTCTCGTTAAAGGCATCAGCTGTGCTGTGCTCTCGATCAAGAAGAGAAAACTCAGAAACCCGCCCTTCTCTCTCCTCTGCGACACCCTCCCGCCTTCTTCTTCCCTCGCCCTCAGGTCAACGCGCCTCCCTCAACATCGCGCCTTGGCTCTCTCTACCCAAGAAAGAAAACGAACACCACCATCCCCTCCTTCAAGACTCTACTTACAAGACAGACTAGGATGAAGTCGACCTTCTCGCTCTCCCTGCTCGCCGCATCCACGCTGGTCGTGGGTGCTCTCCCCGCCTTGGCCGCTCGAGGAGGCCACGCCGCCGACGCCAACGCCCTCCCCCGTCGTCGACACCACGCTCGACGAGCCGCCGCCCTCTCATCCCTCGCCGCTACTCCCACGACGACGACCGAGGTCGAGAGCGCACCTACGACGAAGCCGGTCGACGTCGTCTCGGTTGCCAAGAGGGCGTACTCGACGCCGGCTGGATGGGACTACCAAGGGTGCTCGCTCGATGCGTCCCAGAGACTATTGACGGGCTACTCGTTCTTCCAGGACGACATGACGGTCGACATCTGCTTGACCGAGTGCGGGAACAAAGGGTACAGCTACGGAGGCATCGAGTGTGAGTCAACGACTTGTCCGGCGGTGGTCTTCTGCGAAATGGTTGACTGATCCCCTTCCGCGCCCGATGGCACTCTCCTCTTTACAGGGAAAACTCAATGCTTCGTGAGTCTAGTTGCTCTTGCTAGCTCTGAGGATCAGCTTGGACTGACACTCTGATCTTCTCCTTGTAGTGTGGTGACTCTCTTAGTACTCTAGGCGGCATCTCTGTCGGCAGTCTTCTGGACTCGCTCGTCTGTTCGCAAACCTGCACCGACGGCTCGCCCTGCGGAGGGTACTGGGCCATCTCGCTTTTCAAGTCGACCACCGCCTCTTCCTCGTCCTCTTCGTCTGCTGTTCCTTCGGCTACCTCTACCGCTGCCGCCCTCGCTTGGCCTAGTCAGGGTTGCCTAGTCGACCACGACGAGCCCAGAACGCTACAGGGTTACTCGCAATGGTCCGACAACGGTTACACGCCAGAGTCGTGCATCTCGCTCTGCAAGTCGCAGGGTTACTCGGTTGCTGGAATCGAGGTCAACACTCAGGTGCGATCTCTTCGTTCGCTCCCGCCCTTCGCACAAGACGCACGCTGACTTACATTCTGTCCGATCTCTGCAGTGCTACTGCTCCGACTCTGCCGTTGAGGGTGCCGTCATCGCCAGTGATGACCAGTGCGACTGGACGTGCTGGGGCGACTCGACCAAGAAGTGCGGTGGAAACTGGAGACTGAGCGTCTACTCGACAAAGTCGCTCGAGGAGATCATGGGAGGTTCATCGGGTTCTACTTCCTCTTCGTCAACTTCGGCGGTGACTTCGGCAGCTTCGTCTGCCGCTTCGACCTCGAACGTCGCCTCCTCCTCTTCTACGGTGTCCAGCAGCGCTCTCTCGTCTTCAGTCCCCGCTTCTTCTAGCGCCGCTCCTTCCTCCTCGTCCTCGTCCTCGTCCTCGTCCTCGGCCACGCCTACCACCTCTGCCGCCTCGGTCTCGACCTCTGCTCCCGTCTCGTCTGGATCCAAGGCAGTTTACGTTCACATGATGGTTGGAAACACCTACTCGTCAGTACTTTCCCTGACCTTTTCGGTAGAACGCGGCTGACATATCCCCTCTCTCAATCACCTCCTCAGATTCACGTACAACTCGTGGCTGTCCAACATCCAGCAAGCTTCGGGCGCTGGCTTCGACGGTTTCGCGCTCAACGTCGGTTCGGACTCGTGGCAGTGGTCCCAGGTTGCCTCTGCGTACCAAGCCGCGGCCGCCTCTGGAACGAACTTCAAGCTCTTCCTCTCGCTCGACATGACCGTCCTCCCTTGCTCGTCCTTCTCCGACGCCGACCTCCTCAAGTCGTACGTCACCACCTACGCCGGCCACTCTGCCCAGGCCTACTACGAGGGCAAGCAGCTCCTATCGACGTTCGCCGGATCCGACTGCTCCTTCGGCGTTGGAGACTGGAACTCTGGCTGGCAGCAGGCCGTCAAGACGCCCCTCGCCTCGACCGGAAACGAAATCTTCTTCATCCCGTCCGTCTTTACCGACCCGTCGACGTTCTCGGGCGTGAGCGTCATGGATGGAGAGCTCAACTGGAACTCGGCTTGGACGTCGGGCGACAGTCTGAACACCTGGCATTCGGACGACCGGTACCTCGCTGGACTCGGATCCAAGGCTTACATGGCTGCTGTCGCTCCAGGATTCTTCACCCGTGCGTTTGCCGTCCTTCGTTTTCTCGACCCAAATGGCGCATGTACTGACCTCATGGCTCACCTTCCCTCTTGCCAGACTACGGTCGTGAGTCCCTTGCCCGCCCAGCCTGCCTCTCGCCCCGGGAACTGACGTATGACCTTCTGCTTGCTCTTTTCCAGCCAACTCGTGGAACAAGAACTGGTGGCAGCTGTCCGACGCCTTCTACTTCGCCTCCCGATGGCAGACTCTCGTCGAGAACCGGGACAAGTTTGACCTCATCGAGGCCCTGACATGGAACGACTACGGAGAGAGCTCCTACCTCGGACCCATTGACGGAGACCAGCCCAACTCTCAGGGTAGGTGGTTGTCCTGCGCGTGTTTCCGCGACGCTGCCTCTGACGCCTCTATTCTCTTCTTCTTCTTCTTCTTCTTCTTCTTCTCCTAGCTTGGGTTGACGGCTTTGACCACACGCCTCTTCTGACGCTCAACGACTACTACTCCACCGCGTTCAAGACGGGCAGATACCCGTCCATTACCAAGGATGTCGTCTACCTCGCCGCTCGGCCCCACTCGCGCACGGCCTACGCCACGTCCGACTCGGTCGGTCGACCTACGGGAGGTCAGAACGGTCCTTCAGACGGCTACCTCTGGGGCCAGGACTCGTTCTTCGCGCTCGTCTTTGCGGTCAACGCCGGTCAGGTCACCCTCTCCAGCGGGTCCAACACGAAGACGGTCGCCGTCTCGGCCGGTGTCAACTGGGTCGAGTGCGAGCTCCAGGTCGGAAGCGGCATGAGGGCCCAGTTCAACAGCATCGACCTCCAGCCCGCCTTCACCTGTGCGTCTTCTTCACTTCTCCTTTGCTGTACTTGCCCGGGGTGCTGACGTCGCCCGCTCTCTCCCATCTTAGTCGTCGACAACCCTGCCACGTACAACTTCAATAGCCAATACTACTCGTCGGCCTGAGCTTGGACGGGTGTGCTTGATCTTTGTTTCGTGTGCCTAGCTTTTTTTCCTTCATCTTCCGCCCGTCTTGTCTCTTACGTCTTGTCACGCTGGTTTCGTATCACTTTATTCTTTTATCTCCCTACTTACGGAAATCCCTCCCACCTCCAGTCGTTTCCGCCAGTCGGACGACCTCTCCCTGTATCCTCCGGCTCGTTCACTCCTCTTAGATCTCCCTCGCTTCTCCGACAAGTCCAAAGGGCGTCACGCTGCGCGTTGATCATTCCCTCTTGGGTTTCGTCGGACTCCCACCACCCTGTCTAAAAGGCTCGCTTATCGCAATGCAGATCTAGAGAACAAGACTCGGTGCACTCGAGGATGCGTAGGAAAGGCGTCTCATGAGATTGAGCAGGTCTTGGAAGGGCGAGCAGGTGGTCGCGATAAGAGAGGGGTGAAAAGTCCAAACGGAGAGGTGACTTCAAAGAGGAGTGCATACTCCTCGAACGGTACAGTGCATCAGACCGGGCTGGAGATGGGCTCGGCCTCGGAGCCCTCTGAGAACACGAACGCCTTGTTGAGCTCTTCGCCCGTCTCCATCAGCTCAGTCTTGAGCCTCACGATCTCTCCCTCCAGCTTCTCCCTGTAGGAAGCGCAAGGTGACCGGTGAGTGAGCATCCTGTATGAAGTGTCGAAATCGACGGGCCAAACGCACATCTTGTTTCTGTGTCGTGTTTCCGCCGCCTTGGCCGCTCTTTCGTCCAACCGCCTCCTGTGAGAAGAGGAGAAGCAGAGGAGACACTCCGTCAGCGTCGGACGACAACATTGAAAGGCTGAGAACGCACTGATGCTCCAGGTGTCCCTGCGGTCCTCCATGGCTTCGGTAGGCGAGCGCCTGAAGGGTTGACAGTCTGTAGCCGCCCTTCTGAGGTCCGTAGATCGACGTGGGCACAATTGGCAGGGCCAGGAGTTCTCGTTCTGAGAAGAGAAGGACAGTCCAGTCTATGATCAGCGGGGGGGAGCCATGAGCAAAGAGACTTGAGAGTCGCCCACCTGAAATCTTGAACTCTCGCTTGGCCTCTGCCAGAAATCAGAAGCATGCTTCAATACAAGGACTCACGTGTAGCACGGAGGGGAGAACGCACCAGTCTTCGTAAGAGTAGGCTTGTTGACGAGCTCACTCGCCAGATCTCTCCAGAGGGACGGCCAAGGGTCGTAAATCGTCTCCTCCTCTAGGTGTTCTGGGGTCGGGTCGAAGTCGTAGTCCATGCGAAGGGTACTGCAGATAAGAGACACAGGCAACGAGGACGTCAAGGTCAGAATAAGACCCTCCACCCAATCGGCCGGGACGGTCAAAGACCAGAACTCGAAAGGAAACAGCAGAGCGTACGCGTTCCCGAGCTCGCTGCAAATGGAGAAAATAAGGACGGTCAGCGACAGAAGCACAAGTGATCGACGCCTGGCGACTCACGCGAGTTCGTCCGCGTTGAGAGAGTCCGTCATCTCAAAGTCGAAGACGCCGGTCATCAACCTCATCTTCCCCGTCGACCAATCGTACGTTCGACGCTGGTTGGGATCGGCCACGACCGCCTCCCGAATGGCTGCTCGTTCGGCCTCCCTCGCCTTCGCGCCCTTGTTCCACTCCTTCTCCGACATTCCCCACCGACTAGCCCCTGGCGCTCCCTCGACCCCACTCGTAAAGATGAACCTGGCCGGTCTCCACGACCTCGCCCAAGGTCCAACTTTGACCCTCGACCGCCACCCGCCGTTCGACACGTAGTTTGAAACGTCCTTGACGTCCCGCTTGATCCACTTTCGACCGATGGCGAGGTAGTCCGACTCGGCTGCTCGGTCGACGTGTGAGTCCGAGAGGTCTTTGACGGTCGCCGGAGCGGCCGCGTTGACGAGTACCTGCGTAGGGTGATCAGGCCACGCTCAGCGTCAGCTTGGCTGAGAAATGCGCAGCAGGCAAGATGGGTGGGGGGGGGGTGGAGGCGAGCGAAACGTACCTGCCAAACGAGATCGCTGAAGCAGGCTCGGAAGAACTTGCACGTCCCAGCGAGAGCGATGTAATCCCGGAGCTGGCAAACGAGAGAAGAAGTGTCAGTCTCGAGGCGAGAAGGATGAGGAAAGCCGGACTTATGCGCACCTCGAGATCCGAGTCGACCGAGATGATGAGATCAAGAATCTCGTTCGGAAAGCTGCCCAGACTGACGGTGGAAGGCGAGTGCAGCTCTTTCCAAGTGACGACCTAGGTATGATGGGAAAGGGCGGGTCAAGAGGTGTTCGCAGGAGGCGCAGAGAGGACAAGCAACGGACCTTCTTCTTGAGCTTTGGCTTCTTCGCCTTCTTGACCCGCCTTTCCTCCTCACTGAAATCCTCGTCCGCGCCATCGTCTTCGTCCCAGAACTCCTCAACCACTCGACCTTTGCCTTTATCAACGTTGGAGCCTTCTCCAGCACCGTCGTCGTCGAGCGGACTTTGGACGCTCGAGGCAGCTGCGAGAGCACGATAAAGCAAAGAAGGACCACGAGTCAGTCATCTTTTTTACGCAGACCACGAACGAAGGTAGTGAGAGTAGCTTGCTGGTGAGCAGAAGGAGGAGAACGCACCAGCCTTGGCTTTGGTCGCCTTGCGCTTGCTCGCTCGAGTACCCCTAACCGAGCTCGCAGGCTGCTCTTCCGTGACCTCCATCTCGTCTGACAACGCAAGAAAGCAGAACACACTGGTCAGCGTGATATCCCAAGAGATCCTGATGTCGTCCACTGTTGACCAAGCAAGAGAGACGCGAAGGGGAGCAGGAAACGAACCGTGGGTGGGTCCAACCTCAGCAGCAGCCTCACCGACCCATCCTCCTCCCGCCCTCGTCCTGTTCTTCCTGGCCTCCTCCTCCTGGTGGAGGGCGATGATAGCTTCGGACGCCTTTGCTGCTGACGTTCGACTTGACCTGCGCATGCTGCTGAGAGTTTCGGAAGGGAAGGGGGTGGGTGCGAGTGAAGGGGGTGTGTTGTCTCGCTCGGGCCTCAGACTCCGGTGCCGATAGCAGACTCATCCGCCTTGCACTTGTCTCTTTCAGACTTCTTTCTTGCGCTCGAGCAGGGATGAAGAGGGGGCAAGAGTAGAATGAGAATAGGCTCCAAGGCGACGAGGCACAGATTACAACTCGTGGGCGGGGGAAATGAAAGGAGAAAGTAGATAGAGAAGAAAGGGGTGTGGAAGAAGAGATGGGGATGGACAGGAAGTCGTAGGAGAGCGCGGGCAGGAAGGAGAGGAAAGCAGGAAGGGCGGCTGACGTCTTGTTCTTAATTGGAGAAGAGCATTCGGTAGATCCTGATGTACAGAGGAGCGGTAGCTCGCTCAGCTCGGTAGGCCCGCATCTGATCAACACGATACCAGAAGATGTTAGTGACAGGAACGGCAGCGGCGAGTACAAGAAAGAAAAGAACGGACCTCCTCAACGGTAAGCCAAGACTTCCTTCCGGTGTCAAGGTCGATCTCGTGGGCGCGCTTGGGAAGCTGCCTCTTCCAGGCTAGACCGATGATGTAGAAGATAAGGAGGACGGGGAAGGCGAGGTACGATTTGAAGAAACCGGTGGCGACGCTCGAGGGGTCCGAGAAGTCGTATCCGATGGGCCAAACCTGAGGGGAGGAGGATTTGAACGAGGTCAGCTTCGGATTGAAGGAGGACGCAGGTGGGAGAGACTTACGGCAACGTAGAACTGAGCGATCAGGACGAGAACGAGGATGATGGCACCGAACCACGAGCCCCAGACACCGAAAGCAGATCGGAAGGGAAGCTCCTCGAGAGAGTGGCCCTGAACCTTCCACGCTCGTCGGAACCGGATGTGGGCGACGGTGATGGCGAGCCACGAGAAGAGGGTCGACAGACCCGAAAGTGCGAGGAGCCAGTCGAAGACCTCACCTGACGAGGCCGACACGTTGACGTACGCGATCGGGGCAAAGACGAGGATGGCAATTGTCGAGTAGAGGGGTCGTCCGGCTCGGTCGATGTACCCGAAGATCTTGGGGGCGTAGCCGGTCTCGGCGAGGGCAGTGAGGGTTCGCGAACCGGCGTAGACGCAGGACATGCCGACGGAGAGGACCGAGATGCAGATGGTGACGTTGATGAGGTGGTCGAGACCGCTGATGTTGGCTCGGCTAAGGACGAGGACGAAGGGCGAGGCGTTGGATCCCTCACCAGCCTCAGGGGCTCCCTGGAGTCGAGGGTAGTTGTAGGGGATGAGGAGACCCTAGAAATGGGACGCAAGGGGAGGGTCAGCTCTTGCTCCTTCTGACAGTCAGATTGAATGCAGACTCACAATGATGGTGAGCGAGGTGATGTAGACAAGGGTAATTCGCCAGAAGGTGTTCTTGACGGCAGAGGGCTGTCGGTAAGGCGGAGAAGTCAATTGGAGAGATCCGTCGGAGATGAGTGAACGATATCACGCACCATGGTCTTCCTGGGGTTGGGAGTCTCCGAGGCAGCGAGACCGACGAGCTCAGTTCCAGCGAACGAGAAGGCAGCCGTGACGAATACCGCGCAAACTCCTTTGAAGCCATTGGCGAACGCTCCTGGATCTTGCCAAAGTTTTCCGCCCTGGTAGGTTCCGTACTCGCCAGAAGCAGGTCCTCCTCCGCAACACATGACGATACCGAGGATGACGAACATGCTGACGACCAAAAGCTTGAGGCAAGAAGCCCAGAACCTGCGGAAAGCGAGTTGAGCGGAAGTCAGTCGTCGAGGTCTCGCAAGCTCGTGGAAGGGAACGGGACGCACTCTTCCTCAGCGAAACCGAGAGTTCCAAAGACACTGAGAACAAATATCAAGACCATGAAAATGGTGATCCAGCCGGCAGTGGGGATTCCAGTGTTCCAATAGCTGAAGGAGGAAGGTTTGGGTCAGTGGAGAGCCTCAGAGGTGGCTGAAGGGGAGGTTTGAAGACTCACTTGACGGTGGTGACGGCGACAGTGATCTCGAGGGGCAGGACGACGGCCCACTGTAGGACGTAGTTCCATCCCTGGAGGCGGAAGAAGAGAAGGAACGTTAGCACATGTTTGTGAGTATGAGGCAAGGGAGGTCGCGCGTACCATGGCGAAGGCGAAGGAAGTGTCGACGAATCGTTCGGTAAGGGTGTAGAAACCTGCAAGGAAAGGGATGCTGGTCAGACACGAGCCTTAATCGACAGGCAGCAAGACGAGGAACGCACCTCCAGAGACAGGGTATACGATGGCCATCTCTCCGAGGGCCTGAGTGACGTTGATCAACCTGATTGAAACGCGAGCGTCAGCTTGTCGCTCGGAATCTCAGCCAATGCGACAGGATCGAGACTTACATCGCTCCGATCAAGATCCAAGCAATGAGGATTCCGGCGGGTCCTCCGTTACGGAGGGCAGACCCGGAACCGACGAAGAGACTGCCGAGAAAGAAGGAAGAACGCCAAGTCAGTCTCCGGCAAGAGAGGAAAGCAAGGAGTGTAATCAGCGCGTGAACTGACCCAGTACCGATACTTCCACCTGGATCAAATGAACGCAAAACGAGGTCAGTCTGGGCCAAGGTTTCTGTCGACGGAGTCAAACTGAGGCTTTCAACTGACCGACAGCCTGTCGACGAAAAACACGGGAAGGTCAGCGAAGATCCCGTGGAGAAGGGATGGAAGAGGAGGAAGGCAACCCACAATCATCTGCAAGTGACGAGGCTTCATCTTCTGCTGGAGCCTGTTTGCGAATGAGAGAGATAGCAAGGTCAGACGAGCTGCGGTGGGGCTGAAAACGAGAGGAAGAGGACGCACTGGTTACCGGAGTGGGCCTTCTCAGCCATGTCATCGGAAACCGTTCCTTGAAAGACTTGGTCTCTGCGCACATTGAGAGGAGACGAGAGTCAGCAAGGTAGAGAAGAGAGGGAAGAAAGGAGAGAGACAGCTCACCCGTGAAGACGGACTGGAGCTCGCTCCAGCGAGCGGGCCGTCACTCCAAGTCGAGTGAGGAAGCTCTCATCCTGAGGGTTCCACTCTTCGTGAGCGGCGTCGGCGGCAGGGTGGACCGACTGGGAGTGGCCGGTCGGCTGGTTCTTCTTGAGGTCCTCTTCAGACATGGCCAAGGGATACAGGGTGGAGAGAGGGAAGAAGGATGGTGTTGGGGGGGAAGAAAGAAGGAGGGGAGCGTTAAGACCAATTCCTTTTCAATTGTCATGAGGAATGGGGCCAAGGCAAGCGATCGATAACGGACGGACCGCAAGAAAAAAGGCAGGAGCCGTCGAAACTCTTTATTCTCCTCCGCAACGCCTGGGCGCGCTCTACGTTCAGCTGTGGGAGGAGTCAGGCAGAGACTACGTTAGACAAGGGTAGACTAAAAGGACGAGCCGTCAGGGCGAGAAAAGGTAAAACTAACGGCTTGCCCAGCAGTAAGCCACCTGCACCATCTCAAGACCGTACGCAGGCCCCGGAGCCCTCCCGTTTCTCCCCTCCAAGCTCACTCACGTTCCGGACGGCGCCCTTGACGAAGCGCTTGAGATACCTATCTCTCCGTTTCTGTTCTCGTCTGTTCCCAGAGAGGAGAGAAAGGCGAAGGAATGGAAATCACGCTGGTCAGCGCGTCATCGCAAACAGAGCACTGATAAGGATTCCTCAAAAGGTGCTCACGCACCTTGCCCGGCAGCGAGAGCCAAGGTAAAAGACGTCCAAACGCCACTCGTTCGAGCTTGCTCTCGGCTGAACCGCTGTCCTGCGAAGAGAGAGAGAGGAACCGTGTGGTGCATTTCCACGTCTCAGCATTGGCGGAACAGCGAAGACCTCCCAAGACTCCTGTCCTCCATCTGAGCTGCTGACGGCGCTTAAAGCGAGAAGGACGAACCTGTTGCCGTCCCCACCTCCCCTTCATCTCGATATCGCAGTCGAAGCGACACGTACGCAGCGCATCCATCCATCCGCTGGACCTGACGTCCGACGAAAACTGGCGAGGGGGCTCTGGAGGGGTGAGGGCGAGAAGGAGAGGGGAAGCTCGAGGGGGCGATATCGGGTGAGTCCTTCGACTGGTCCGACGACGCTGACAAGAGGAAGGGCCCAGCACTACGGATTGAGGTCATGCAACGGTCAACACGATCAGCGAAGGAAGAGGGGCTGGAAGAGGACATACTTGAACACCAGAAGGGCATCGGGTCCAGTGTCAAGCTGAGCTGCGAGGGTGGAGAGTAGAGTAAGGTGGAGCTGTTCCGACCAGGTGCTTCTCCGCAAGGCTGAAACAACGACGACGGAAGAAGGTCAGCCTGGAAGAACGTCGTCGTCGTCGTGAAGATTTTGGGGGTTGAGGAGAAGGGAGGGAGGAGGAGGACGTCGAAGGGTCGAGCTGATGCTGTCGAGTCAAAGTCCGCCCTACCGCCTGGACCCCTCGTTCGTAGTACTCGCCACTTGTCCCTCACCCCGTAGCCAGGGTCCTCTGCTGCACACCCCTCGCAAGATACTCAAAAGATGGTCGTAGTCAGGTAAGAAGGGCCAAGGATCCAGTCCTCCGGTGTATGTAAAATCCCGTGGTCGAGTCACTCTACGCGCAACCGCGGACTGACAGCGAGCGAAGGATGGCGCAGCAAGAGGTCATGATTCTTACAGTGACCAGAGAGCGAAGGCGCCGTCCCTCGAGGAAGGCTAAAAGGCTACGAGGTGGGAGGACTAGGTGCGACAGAGCTCGAGTCGGGTGTGGGAAGACCAGGTGCGGAGGAACCCTCCTCATCCTCCTTCTTCCTCCCCTCGCGCGCGTTCCTCTCCTTCTTGCCCTTGTCGTCCTCGTTTTCCGAGTCGGTCGAGTCTTCTGCGCGGAAAGCCTTTTTCTTGATCTTCTCCTTCAGGCGCTCTTTGCGACGCTAGAGGAAAGGAAGGGGGGCGAGGCGTCAGTGGAGGGTCGAGACGAACGAGAAATCGGCAAAGAGAACTCACTTCATCCTTGGCCTTCAGACGGAGACGAAGCTCCCACTCCTCGTCAGCGTTCCGCTTCTGCTCCTTATTGACCAGTCGCTCGCTCAAGACCCAGTCTGTTGAGAGAAAAGGGGGTCAGGACGCTGAAAGGTGCTGCGAGAAGAAGAGAGGACGAACCCGAAACTCCGTCGACGGCCGACTGAGGGTCCTCCTTGTGCCTAAGCAGGTACCCCTGGATCGAAGCAGTCGAGCTGCAGCAAGCGTAGTAGGTAAGTCAATGACGAGGCGGAGACTGATCAGAGAAAAGAGGGGGGGGACTAACAAAGTGTTCTCGGGCACCCTCGTAGAGAAAACCTCGGCCAACCGACAGACATCCTCCCTGAACCCCTCCATCTTGGCCGTCGTCTTCTCGTTCTCCTTCTTCTCAAACGAGTCCTGCCCAGCCTCAACCTCAGACTTGGAAGGCAGCATCATCTGCTTGAACAGTCCCGAGGCCTGGGCCTTGGTGGCGAGCGAGAAGGCGACTTGTCTATCCATCCGACCGGGGCGGATAAGGGCAGGGTCGAGTCGAGCTGTCGAAACGAGATGAAGTCAATGATCAGACCCAAGACCAGACAGTGTGAAAAGGCAGAAGTGCAGAGAAAGTGGGCGCACCGATGTGGTTGGTCGTCGCAAAGCAAATCCGACCCTCCGACGCTCCCACTCCGTCAATCGCGTTAAGCAACCCACTAAGCGTCAACGACTGTCCCATCGGCATGCCCATCGACATCCTCCCCGTAGACGGATCAAACCCCGACGAAACATTGAGCGACGACGGCCTAGGGGCGAAGGCGCAGTCGATGTCCTCCATCAACACAATGCAGTTTGGCGGAGTCTGGTTGAGCGCCTGCAGCAAGGTCGCATCGCCGACCTCCTCGTCCGCTAGGTCAAGCACGTAGATGTTGAGCAGAAGGCTGGACGCGACGGCCGTGCACAGAGACGTCTTGCCCGCTCCTGGCTCGCCGTAGAGGAGGATGCCTCGTCGATGAGGGATCCCTCGCTCGGAGTACCACTCGCGTCGACCGAGAAACTCCCTGACGTCCTCGAGGATGTCCTCGCCAATACCGTCCGGGAGGACGACCGAGCTGATCGACCGTTTGCCCCTTGACGTCTTCCCGATCCAGGCACGCATGCCCTGCAGAGCACAACAACGAATCAGCATCTCCCAATCTTCTCAAGCAAGGCCGCGCAGTTTCAATAAACGTACCATCTCGTCGTCGTACTCATACCGGTAGACGGTCACTCCCCTCTGGTCGCGCTCGGCAAAGTGCTCCTTGGCAAACCGGACGAGATCGTCGAGGACTTGCTGCGAGGTCTTTGCAGGGCTGGAAGGTGAGGTCGCAGTCGAGAAAAAGGGAAGACGCAAAGGCGGGAAGCGAAGAAGAGGGATAAACCGGATCTTGAGGCTGCAGAGAGAGGTGAGAAGGCAACGTCAGCACCAAGTTCAGGCCGCCCTCAAGGAATGGAGAAATGGAACGCACTACTTGATAGTCTCGTCCTGCGGCGCACTCGAACTCTCGTTCCCGCCATACCGCGCGTTCCGTCGAGCGCTCCTCTGGCCTCCTCCGTATCGTGTCTTTGTGAGACTATGCGAAGTTCGGGATTCGCGCGAGACGATGAGTAGGTGGTTCTCGTGTCGGAGGAAGGTGTGCGACGACGGGAGAGGGATGAGGCGGAAGTTGTGCAGCTTGGATGCGGAGCCTGAGCGACCCCGTTGCAACAGAGAAGGTGTGACCAGAGGGTGTCAGCCTTGAAGGGGTTGCTAGATGGGACGCTGCGCAGAAGTGAGGTGGAGGAGCGGACGTACTGCTGTGCAAGGAGTTCATGGGCTCTCCGTGGTAGTCGAGCCTTCCCACCGTCTCATTGTCGTCCTCAACAGTCTCAGGCACAACCTCGACCTCGATCTCGCGGTTGACGAGCAGGCGATCGCTCCCCGGAAGGTCCGAGAGGTAGAGCGACAGCCAGGTGTAGGGCGGGGAGGCGATGTCGACGTAGCAGGTGGTGAAGAGGACTAGACAAACAAGCAGCACAACATCAGTAAGGATCAGAAGCAGGAGAAATGACAGGAGAGACGTACGATCTAGGACCCATTTTAGCGGCTGGCCGAGGAAGCCTCTGATGGCACTCGAGAACCCGAGGAGGAGGGGCAGGAAGCCTGCCAGCCAGCCCAGGGGTCCTGCTCCTCCCCAACTCCCGAATCCACCCAGTCCGCCGAGCAAGGAAAGCAGGGACGAGGGCAGGGCGCCGGCATGAGCGAAGCCTGGGAGAGGAGGGAGTTGGGTGGCGAACGGTGCTGCTGCGGAGGAGGAGGCGGCGGCGACCGAGGCGACGAGCGTCTGGTTGAGCGACATGGCCGGCCTGCTTGGAACGAGGAGAGAGCGTGTGAGAGAGAAGGTACGAGTATGCGAGGAGAGGGTTCTCTGCGTTTTATGCGGATGGTGTTGCTGGGCGCTGACTCGGAAGGTGGAGACTGCGGCTCTGAGGCGGACAAGAGACTGGGATCCGTACGCTGACCGGACCCCACTTCGACCCTTGACTCTTTCCTCGTCCGGTTTGCAAATGGTCAAGCGAGAGTGTAACAAAAGGGGCATAATCTACATAGTAGTCTCTTCTCACTCCCAAGCGGCGATATCATGAGCGCTCAACGCCCTCTTTCTCCTCTCCGCCTCCTCCCTGACCTCCCTCTCCTCCTTCTCCCTCCTCGACCTCTCCTCCTCCTCATCGTCCATCGCCAACACCTCGTCCGTCCACACTCCCCCAATGAAGTTGAACCCCGTCATCACCCTCAACGGCTCACCCATCATCGGACTCCCCACAACGAGCCGCTTAAGTCGCCAGAGGTGGACGTCCTCACTCTCCCGATCAGGAGGCTCGGTGACCAACTCCTCGAGATTCGGGCAGTGGTTGACGATGTCGGCCATCTCGAGAGGGGGTGCGTTTAAGCTGGCGTGGTGGAACGTGAACGAGCGGAGTTTGGGGCCGAATTCGAGTAGGTAGAGGTAGACTTGACGGAGGACGTCTTCGTCGAGCTCTTCCGTGTAGATCTTGACTGATTTCAAGTGGTCGAACGGAAATCTGGTCCAGCCAAAGCGAGAGAAGAAACAAGAGTCAGTCAGTGCCAGCAAGAAGAGAGAGAGAGAGAGAGAGAGAGAGAGAGGGTCAGAGCCAAATGGGAAGGACAGACCGTTCCTTCCTCCCTCCGTTCTGCGTGATGCCAGTGTGCGAGAACCGTTTCGCCGCGTACGTCACGCTCGTCAGTTCGTCCCAGTTCATGTTCTCGAGCCCCATAGGAATCACAAACGTGTCCCCGTCCGTGTCTAGGATGAGATGTTTGATGGGCTGCCGAAAACCCCTCAGCTTGTCCAGCGTCTCCCCCGGCTTCGTGACCAGCTCCGTCTCCCTCGTCCAATCCTTCGCGGGCCGTAGGGGTGGATAGGGCGAGACGAGAGGGCAGGAAGGGAGATCACCGTAGTGAATCGCGAGCGTTCGGAGATGAGAGAAAAGCGGTGGATTCCTTTTGAGGTGCCAAAGGTACGACGTGAAGGGAGAGAGGTTGGGGCTAACGCGCGGGAGGTTGATGTTGACCGTCTTGAAGAGTGCGTCTCGCGCGATGCGCTAGATCAAAGGGAGTTTAACTTCGAGACGTCAGCCGAGGTCAGAGGCAAAGCGTGGGTTGCTGACAGGCAGAGAGAGGTTGAAAGTTGGGGAACACTGACCCTCCATCGACTGCACACCCACCCGAAATCCTTGAGCAACCCCGCCCTCTCAAAAATGCTCGACACCGTCCCCATCTCGTCGTCGTAGACGTCGTAGAACGCAATCATTCTGCGCAGGAGCTTGTCCGACAGGTCGTGAATCGTCGCGACCGGTCGGGCGGAGATGGTGTTGACCTTTGTGAGCTCGTCTGGCGAGAGCGGTCGGCGGGGATCGACTTGGTACCATCCTCGTGACGACTGACCAGGCGCAGGCGTCGTAGAGACCGAGGACGAGGCGGAATTGGGAGCAGGGCGGCCAGTCGGGAGGTAGTCATACGGCGAGGGACCGACGGGTGCGTGGGCGAGGGAGGACGAAGGCCGGGGCGTTCGAGCTGTACTTGCAGAGGGGGCGGACGACGACCCGGCAGGGGCGTTGTAAGGAGACGGTAGTCCGACCGAGTGGGACTTTGTGGGACGCTCGCGAGGGTCTCTCGGTCGCTGTCTGAACGGCTGAGCTTGGTAACGGACAGACATGGCGAGATAAGGTCTCGAAAAGGGAGAGATGGTCGGGCGGGCAGGGCGGACCTTTCCGTCGTTCACACGAGACTTTGCAGGGCACACTCTCTCCCACCTCACATCCAGCAGCAGCAGCAGGAGAGGAATATCGCTTGAGAGCTGAGAAAAGCGCATCGTTGATCTCCTCCTCATTTTGTGCGCCTCTATCTACAGCTCATCCCGTCTCCCCCCCCCCCTCCTCTAGATCCCGCTCACCGCGCTCATGCTAGACTCTTGATGAAGTCCTGTCAAGAGAAAGTAGAGGAAGACTGGGTCAGACGGGCAGCTTCATTCGATGATAGGAGAGACGAAGGGATCCGTACCTGCTCGAGCCGGCTGACGGCAGCCTTGAACTGCTCCGTCTCCTTCCAGCAGTCTAATGGCTTGTCCTTGTTCTTCCTACTCAGCAAACGACGACAGCAAGTTCAGTGACAGAGTCCACGTAAGTCAAAAAGGGAAGGTTTGGGAGAAGGACTGACAGCAAGCAAGCCCTGACTCCCTCTCGAGCCTTTCCAACCTCTCCACTCTCCACTTCCTTAACCTTCTTCTGCACGCGCTCAACCTTGGACCGAACTTCGTCAAGGTCTCCCTTGAGGATCGCACTCGTCGTTCCTGCGGCCGAGGCGGAGGCTTCTCTGGAGGTGTTGGAGGCGGCTAGTTCGGAGGCTAGGGAGGAGGCGAGGGCTGCTTCTTGCTCGCGGAGGGAGGAGAGGGATCGGGCCAGTTGAGCTCGGATGTGGTCGCTTGACAAGATCAAGAAAGCAAAAGTATTCGAGTGGTTAGATTCGTGAATTCGTGAGAGAGAGAAAGAGAAAGATGGGGGTGACGAGGGGTGCTACTTACTCGAGGGAGGACTGACGAGCGGGCGTCGGGGCGGTCGAGTTCGACGGGTCGGCAAGCTGAGCAATGAGCTCAGGCGAGAACTGCGGTCCAGAAAGAAGGAGGACGAGACAACAGTCAGTAGCCGAACTGACGTTGATTACCGGTGGGGAGAAATCGAGTGAGGAGGGGTGTTGTCCATCGTCCCAGTCGTTAGAGGCAGCCTCATCACCCCTCCCTCAATGTTCCTTTATGCAGCCTATGTCTCCACCTTCGAGTGAGCTCTAAGCAGGACATCCAGACCCCCTGTCCTCCACTCCGACCCGATGCTTGAGACGTCGATCCTTGACGATGCCGGTCCGGTCTGCGGGAGGCCTGGAGAACCAGGGAGTTCTTGGGACGAGAGCGAGGGAGGAGGGACGCACCTGGACGGTGCCCTTTCCACTCTCGGGGTAGAAGACCTGCTCCTTGGCTGCCTGTGGCGACGACTGTCCGGATCCCATTGCTAATGTTGTAGAGAAGTAGGGGGTTCTGGAGGGAGAACTGGTTGGTTGTTTGAGGGTCGTTTGCCGTTGCTTCTCGTCGTGCGGGCCCATCAGCGAAGGCCGTACGACTCTTGGTCCACTTGCAGCCGTAGATACGTCGCACAGATGCAAAAGGGTATGCACAGTTAGCGCTGGGTCATTAGATTATGCCCGTGTTATCAGAAGTCATGTTCATTCGAGAGGAAGAGAGCGCAGGTAGAGGAGAGCGACCGACCGTTCGTTCGTCCTGCCCGCGCGTTCCGCCTTCGCTCAGCTGGCACCCGACGACCATACTGGAATCCGAGCCAGCAACCATCTCCCCCTCCCCCTTCCATCTAGGTGCACATGTCCTCGCCCTTGTCCTCGGAAGTCGGAGTCGACCTGGACAGCGCCTCGTCCCTCTCTTCCCTGTCGGAGCTGGAAGACGAGCTCGACCCGCCGCCCACGACCGACGCCAACGGAGAGGACGACGATCCCCCGACCGGTGGCAGAAGACCGACTCGCACAGGCTCCAAACGCAAGCTCAACCCAGAAGCAGTCTCTGACGCTCAGACAACGAAGCGGGCCAAGGAGAGGAGCAGCAGCAGGAAAGTCAAGCCGGAGCTTTTGCAGCAAGGCGACGACGACGAGGCGGATCGTCCTCAGGCCGTCGAAGCGGTCTCGCCGTCGGACAACGCAGGACGGCGAAGGTCGTTCAGAGGCCCTCATGCGTCGACACTCCTCCCTACACCTCCTACCGCCCCTGGGACGAGCACATCGACGTCTCCCGCGAAAGCAACTCGGCAAACCGCGCCTTCCACCTCGAAACCGACGCAGACCGCGACCAAGAAGAAGACGACGGGCCGAAGGGTGTCCACTGCGCCTGCCCTACCTGCCGTCGCTGACGAACCTTCCACATCATCGATCGCCGAACTCGCAGACGCTCCTGCTCCACCTTCCCCTCGCCCGTCATCTCCGCACCAAGCCGCTCCCGTCGCGTCCGGCCCCCCGACGTCGACCGCCCCTCCCTCCCTCGAGAAGTCCGCCCCAAAGCCTGCGGATACCGACGCGCCTGCGGCCGACGCGACGGGACCTGTTGAGCAGGTAGTTCGAACGGAGAAGGGTGTGGTCTGGGTCGGAGGGAAGGAGACGTGTCCCATGTGTATCCAAGAGACGCGGGAGGCTCTCGCAAAAGCGACGGCGACAACGACAACAGCGACGGACGAGTCCACCGACGTGGTCATGAACGACGCTTCGATGGACGGACCCTCGACCTCGAACGCTCTGGGTCTCTCAAATGGTCAAGATGCCTCGTCTCCACCGAAGCCGACTCCGTCGGACGGTCCGTCCGCGACGTCGCACACGGCGCTCGTGTCGAGTCCCACTAAGACGGTCGACGGACAGCCAGAGGTTATCCTCGACTCGTGGCTGAGCTGCGTCCGATGTGAGCTCTCTCCTCTCTTCCCCTCTCTCCTGTCTTCGTTGTGAAATGGTTTGCGAGGCTGACGGACGGCGACGTGCGCTTGCGATACCTTGACAGGCAAATGCTGGCATCACTTCGACTGCATCAAGAACAAGCACCCGGAGACGCTGCCTGAAGGCTTGCTGGAGATGGAGTTGAATGATGGTGAGGCGGCAGAGTTGATCGGGAAGTGGTTCTGCACCGGGGAGAAATGGTCAGTGCCCTCCCTTTCATTCCGCTGCAGTGCAGGGCTTCGAAAGGCTGACCCAGGTTCACTCGTGCGGCTTCTTGCAGCTCGACCGGCAAGGCTAATCTCAAGGCCAAGCCGAAACGCACGTCGAGTCGGGCAACGAAGGCCCAGAAGGCGACGTACGAAGACAACGACTTGGACTTGAATCCAGATCTGCCTTCGCCCGTCCTCACCTCGTTCGACCTCCCTACCAACTTGCCCTCGCTCGAACCGCCTGAGCCTGGACAGGAGCACAGGACGGAACGACACGTTTCGCTTTGGCCGGGGCTCTACGAGCGATACGAGGCCATGGGTAAGATCTCGTCGGGCGGGTTCAGGAGGGTGACGCCCGAGGGACTGAAGGACGAGTGGGCAAACGAGGGTGAGCGAGGGTGGAGAGCTGGAGGTGGGGTCGTCGTTGTGGAGAACATCGTCAGTGGGAAAGAGGGGGTTGACGTTGTCGAAGGGGGAGAGGGAACGGCCTTTGAGAGGTTGGGTGGGAAGCTGCCGCCCAGGACTCTGACGGTCGCCGACGTCGCTCGCATCAACGGTACGTCCCCTGACGTGCAGACTTCCCGAGCCCCTTCTTCTCTGACCTTACACATGGCCGTTGTCGGGAGCAGGTCCAAACCAACCGGTTGAGGTTCTCTCTGTCGACACGCAGAACCCTTCCCACGCCGTCCCCGGCACGAAGGGCGACTCCTGGACGCTCCAGCATTTTGCCGACTACTACTCGCACGCGTCCGAACCTGGGCGCAAGAAGGTGCTGTTCAATATCATCTCGTACGAGATTACGGGGACGACGCTCGGCCTGCAGCTCGAGCCGCCAAAGGCCGTCAAGGAGACCAGCTGGGTCGACCGACACTGGCCAGCCAGAGTCAACGGCAACAACGCACCGCCTGCTCCTCCTGTCCAAAGGTACCTGCTCATGTCGCCCAAGGGCACCTTTACGGTTAGTCAACCCCCCCCCCCCCAACCCTCCTGCGGCCCTCGACGTTCCTGCTTACGGACTGACTCGAGGCTTTCGGGGCGATAGGACTGGCACGTCGACTTCGCGGCCAGCTCGGTCTACTACCATGTTGTCCGAGGTTGCAAGGTCTTCTACTTCAGTGCGTCTCCCTTCCTCCCCTCTCCCTGCATGTGCCTGATCGACCACCTCTTTATCCCTCGACAGTCACGCCCACCAACAAGCACCTGGATGCATACAAGCGCTGGGCAGGCAGCCAGAAGCAGACCATGGAGTTCGTCCACATGCTTGCATCGTTAGAAGTTCGGAAGACTGACGCGGACTCATCTTGCTGCATTCAGGTGGCTCGGCAACTCGGTCGACAACGTCTACAAGGTCGTCATCAAGCCTGGCGCAACGGCATTCATCCCCGCAGGCTGGATCCACGCCGTCGTGAGTCTGATGCCTTACTGGCAAGTACACCGAAAACTCTCTGACCGATTGCTCTCCTCGGCTGCAGTTCACGCCCGAGGACTCGCTCGTCTACGGAGGCAACTTCGTCCATACCCTTGCAATCCCCATGCGTGAGTCTTCGCTTGACTGCAAGCTCTTTCCAGGCATCCCTCTTCTGACCCTCGTCATCCGCCTTTGCAGAGCTCAAGGTCTGCGAGATCGAGGTCTCTCACAATGAAGAGGAGGAGCACAGGTTTCCCTTCTTCATGATGTGCGTTCCTTCCTTTGCACCTTGAACATCTTTCGACGAGGTGTCACTCCTCAGCTGACACTATTCCTCTGTAGGCTTTGCTGGTTCGTCGCCAAGGACTACAACAACCACCTGGTCTCCCAACAACGGCTCTATTCCAAAACGACGCCTCTCGCTCGGACCCAAAGTGGACAGGAGTTCGAGGAGATGACGCCCGCTGTCCTCAAAGCTCTCCTCCAGCTTTCGCAGTTTCTCTGCGACTGGGTGGACAAGAGAGCTATCAAGAAAATGAAGGGCAACCTGAAGCCTTCGGACGACGCGGCCCTCAGGCTCGAGATCGCGTCGAGCTATGTGCGAGAGCCATTCCAGCTCGCTCATGAGTTCCGGAGTCGGGTCATCCTCGCCATGAAGGCGGCGAAGGAGACTGGTGCCGAGGGAGAAGAGGCGGCGGCAAGTCTCGTGAGTGCGGAGCAAGCGGTCGTTGATCAGGCAATCAACTCCTCGACTTCGACGGCGGCCACGGTCAACGGTGCGAACGGCGCCCAAGTCAATACACCAACAGCGACGACCTGTCAGGAGCTTGGGTGAGTTCTCACTCTTCCATTCCTGTCTCTTTCGATATTTCGAGCAACAACTGACGCAGTGGACGTGCTTTTCTATCCCCACAGTTTCACGGATACGTGGACCAGACCTCGTGTCGAAAAAGGGCTCGTCGACGTCCCTCGGCCGGGCTCGACCATGAAGGAACGGGTCGAGCGCCACGACAAGATCGAGGAGCAGGTGCGGACCAAGGAGGAATCCACTCCCGGCGGAGGAACGAAAGTGACCGTCGTCGTCGTCACGCGAGTCAGCTCGGAGGTCCAGTGGCCACCAAAGGACAAAGCCGTGCCTGCGCCTGCGTCCTCTGCCGCTTCTCGACCGATAGCGCCCCTCGCCAAAGGGCCTTCCCCTCCTCGACCGCCCGTTCAGACCACCTCTGCCCAGATCCCCCGGCAACCGCCCTCGACCACCTCCAACGGTCCTTCGTCAGTTTCTGGACTCAACGGGACGACTGGCCATGCCTCCGTGAAGGGTCGGCTAAGTGCAGGTCCATCAGCCTTCCCTCATCAGACCAACGGACACAAAGGCCATGCGCCTCCGATTGTCCGTCCTTCATCAGCTCAGCCGACGGCCGGGTCCTCTTCGATGGCTCGAATACCCTCGAACTCCTCGTCTGGTTACGGTCGACAGGGAAGCAGCATGCACGCCGCCGACCCCGCTCTTTCCGGCTGGGAACCCACTCTACCCGCCCCAAGGCGACCGTCCGCCAGTCAGCCTTACGCGCCTTCCCTCACGCAACCTGCACACCATCATCAGCCCCCTTCCCTCCAGCACCATCTCGCCTCCTTCTCGCAGCAACAGCTGACATACGGGCAGCCTCAAGGCCGTTACCCTCCCCCGCCCCAGCAGCAGTACCGCCCTCCCCCTCAGCAATACTCCCCTCCTCAACATCCCCCTCAGCACGGATACCCCTCGGTCACGTACCCTCAGTCCTCAATGGGGTCGCAGTACAGCGACCCCTACCAGCCGCTGCCGCTGCAGCAGCAACCTCCGATGCCGTACGCCAACAGGCAAGGAGCGACCCAGATGCACCATCCGAACGGGCAGTACAACGGCCAAGGACCAGTATCGCAGAGGTTGCCGCGGTCGGACCAAGCGCCTTTGCCCATGCACTCCTCTCACGAGGCTGCTCGTCGTCTTTCGGCGTCGCCGGTCAAGCCCTCCCCCGACCCAGGATCCTGGAGTTGAACGGGCCAACCACCCCACCTCCTCTCCCTTCATAGTTCGATTTTGTCTGTCTCGCCACGTGCTCCTGTTGCTACAATGCTCTGTTGGTTTTTTAAGGAGTGAGGGTGGGAAGCTCAAAGGGAGGAGGGTAAAGACGAAGAAAAGGGGCAACTCCGACGCGATCACCTTCCCTTTGTCTCCCGACCGCCTTTTGCCTCCCTCCCCTCCGACCGCAACTGCGCCGTCCGGCTGACGAGTGAACACTGAATTCCTCTCCAGCTCCCTTTATGCTGACCTGCTCGTTTATATTCGACGAAAAATCAGACTCACAGGTTGCGTCTTTTTTCTCCCAAACCACGACCTCGACCCCCCCTCCCCAACTTTTCCTTTCCTCTCTTCACCTACGGCTTGACGTCACTCTTCTCCTTTTCTCAGTTCATCATCAGTCACTTCAGCGCTGGCGCGACCTCCCACTTCCACTTCACCGTCTTCCTCAAGTTCTTCCGACATGAGCTCCCTCCTCCCCTCCTCCGCCCCCAAGCGACCGGCCGGCCGGATCTTCATCGGCCTCAACGTTATCCGTCTCATCTCGATGGTCAGCCTCATCCTTGTGGTCTCATCCACGATCACCAATATGGTCTCGGATATGAAAGCTGTGAGTTGACCTTCCAGGGTTGAAGAAAGGGTTAGGGGCCGAGCGCTGACAATCTCGAATTGGTTTGCAGGTCAACGCCTGGATCAAGGCGGGTTCTCACTCTTCTGGGATCACGACAACGACCCTGGACGACGAGGACTGGGACTGCGACACGATCGAAGACTCTTGTGCGCTACCTTCCCTTTGTTCGACGTCGTGGCCAACCTGCTCTGACGCTCCCTCCTTCACCTCTCTTTTCGTCGACAGCGGTTCCAAATCAAGTCGGCGGCGCCGTCTTCTCCGTTCTCTCGCGAATCATCATACTCATGGTCTGCTTCGTCCTCTTTCTCAGTGAGCTGGATGGCCCAAAGCTTGTGCGAAAGTTCTTCGAGCTGTGAGTTTACTCTTCCTTTGACCAACCAGAAGCGTACGAGCTGACTCTCAATCCGCTGTCGCGCAGTTATGTTCCGTCTCTTGGACCGGCACACAGCACGGGCACTCTCGGTTTCATCCAGATGTTGTGAGCGTGCCCCTCTTCCTCTCGTCTCGCACTGCGTGCTGACCCTGATGCGCAACCTTTGCAGTGTCGCCGCAACCGTCCTTGCCATATACGTTCCGCCCTTCCTCCAAGTGTCGGCCTGGTTCCTCTTCGTGATCGGCTGCTTCAATTTCGCTCTGGTGCGTCCGACATCGACTGAATCCGGAAGAGCTTGATCCTGACTCTTGAATCTCGCACTCACAGGGCTTTTTTGGTGCCAAAGTCAAAGTCTGGCGACGAATTTTGTCGTTCGAAAACCTGTCTACTCAAAACCTGTCTACTCTCACCCCTCAAACCTCCATGGCCTACTCGGCCTACCAGACGGCCTCTTCCAACGGCGAGAAGATCTCCAACTCCAAGACGCGGTTCTTCCCCTCCTCAGCATCGGACGAAAAGCGACCTGCATCAAAGGCGTACACCGACATCGAGAAGGACCTCTCGGAGCACCCACGAGCTGGAAAGATACCATTTGTCTCTTTTGGCGGCCAGCAACCCAAGCCTGCGAACGGGGGGAACGGCGTTGAAGGGGCGGGTTGGGGAGGGTTTGGTAGGAAGGCCGAGCAGAAGGCAAAGTTGAAGGGGTACCTCATCTCGAAGCCCACCAGCGCCGTCAACAAGCCGTAGCTGCACTTTCCTCTACTTCCCAACGTTAGCCGTCGTTCTCTGTTCACGATGTGAAGCGCGTAGGCTTACCGAGTCGGTACTCTCAATCATCCACGGATCCACTTTCTCTCTCCCCTCCCCCCTTCTTTTTTTGGCAAGCCCCCAATCACTACACCTAATCTCGCTTGTACTCTCCAACCTTCTCTCTCTCCCTCATCCACAAACTCGCACGCACTGCATCACCGTTATGGCTCTCATTTTCATCCTGTAGTGTCTCCCACGACTCTTGGACTATCCCTCGTTCTTCAAGCTTCTCGCCCTCACCCTTCGTCAAGCACAGAAGACGTAAACGCACTGTTTAGACGACCTCTTGTCTCACTCTTGTGCCCTGAAAGAGATGGATCTGGTCTGAATCATGAGTGGCTCGAGCATGAGTCCTGGCCAGCCCTTGTCTTCGTCGCTCGCCTCTTTTGAGCCCCGAGCACAAACCGCATACAGTCGACTTCCTTCCCTTTCTCCCTACTCGCTTCCCTACCCTTCTCCCGCTTCTCTCGACAGCTTGCCATGCCTCCTAAAACCAACGGCAAGGCAGCTCCCGCCCCGCCGATAGTCGACGAGAAGCCCCCCGAGCCGCTCCAGGCCGTCGTCCTGGCCGACTCATACACCTCGACCTTTGCCCCGCTCACCGTCTCCCGACCGCGGTGTCTCCTCCCGCTCGCCAACGTCCCCTTGCTCGCATGGACGCTCGAGACTCTCTCGCTGGCCGGCGTCAAGGAGGTCTTTGTCTTCTGCACGACCAAGGCCGACCAGGTCAAGGCCTGGCTCGAGGCCTCGGAGTGGGTTGACGGCGGCATGCGGGTCAACACCATCGTCGGCAGCAACGCAACCTCAACCGGAGACGTGCTGAGGGAGCTGGACGTCATGGGTGTCATCAAGGGAGACTTCATCCTCATCAGAGGAGACGTCGTTAGCAACGCAGACCTCCGAGACGCCGTCGAGGCGCACCGGGAGCGTCGAAAAGTCTCTAAGGACGCCATCATGACCATGGTCCTCAAGTCGGACTCGCTCGGTCGGTCCATCAGGTACGTCCTCTCGATCTCTGGAGCTGTCTTGGTGCTTCACTTTACGCTGACGCTGGTTTCTCCCTTGTCAGGCCGATCCCGTCCTCCTCTGTCTTTGCTCTGCACCCCGACACCCACCAGCTCCTGCACTACGTCCCCACCCCAGCGCTTCCCATCACCAAGCGCATCGCCATTCCTGGGTCCGTATTCGACAACAAGTGGGGAGTTGACGAGTGCGAGGTCCGCGGCGACCTGGTCGACTGCGGCATCGACATCTGCTCCGTTGACGTGCGTCGTCACCTGTCGACTCGTCGCTTTCTGTGCCTCACCTCACTGATCAACCTTTCTTCATACCCACGATGCTCAGATTCCTCCTCTTTTCACCGAGAACTTCGACTTCCTCTCTCCTCGGACCGACTTCCTGCCCTCCATCCTCCACTCCGACCTCACCAACTCTAAAATCTACGTCCACCTCACGGCCTCGTACGCCGCACGCGCGCGGGACCCCGGAGCGTTCGACGCCGTCAGCAAAGACATCCTAGGTCGCTGGGCGTACCCGAGGGTACCAGACGGCCACTGGCCGGTCGGGGACGATGGACAGGACGGGCAGTACGAGGCCAAAAAGGGAGGGAGCTACGTCAGTTGCTCTACCGTCCTCTCGCGCACATGCACGGTCGGCTCGCGCACCCTCCTTGGACCGCAGACCAAGATCCTCGACGGCGCGGTCATCCACAACTCCATCATTGGGTCGAACGTCACCATCCACCCGTCGTGCCGCATCTCCAACTCGTACATCTTTTCGGACTCGGTCATCTCGGCTGGTTGCGTGGTGGAGGGATCAATAGTCGGCTACGGAGTTACGCTTGGGGAAGGGACCCAGGTCGGCCAGGGTTGTCTTATCGGTGACGACGTCATCACTGGCAAGGGTGCCGACCTGGGAGAGTTCCGGCGGGTTGGACGGCGAGCTCGGAGAGGCGACGACGACGATGATGAGGAAGAGGAGGACGAGGATGAGGAGGACGAGGACCGGGATGAGAACGACGGCTTTTCAACAGGTGTGTCAAGCTCTGTCAACCATCAGATCAGCAGAATCCACGACTAAAATCCAACACCTATGCTTTTTTCAGAACAACGCGACGCGATCCTCGGTGTCGGCCACTTCGGCTTCATCTGGCCAACCTTCGACCCGTCCGACCTCGCGACCGACGACTCGGACGATGAACCCTCGTCCGACCTCGAGGATCCCCTTGCCTACCCGCCCAACGCGGCCTTGCTCCAGCTCCACCGAACGACGTCGCGTCTCAACCTGTCCGACTCGTCCTCGACCGTGTCGATGCTCTCGCAAGCGTCGTCGGCGTCCTCCCTCCACTCGTCCAACTCGTCCGACGGCCAAGCGCCCGGTCTGTCGCGCGTCATGGAGCTCGGAGACGAGCCCAAGTTCAGGGAAGAGTGTGCAGCGACGCTCCTTCACGCGTTCGAGAAGGGAGGAAAGGTCGACCAGGAGTCGCTCGACTTTGCGGCGTTGCAGATCAAGTCGGCGCGGGCGACGACCAACGTCACGCCCGGGCTTGTGAGGGAGACCGTGCTCGCCTACCTGGTCGACCGGGTTCAGGCCGCAAAGGACGGCAAGCCGGCACGGGAGGTCCTGAAGGAGGCCGATGCGCTCTTTGAGGTCTGGGGTGGTCTGCTCGAGCGGTTCGCAGAGGAGGTGTCCGAGAAGGTTGAGGTTTTGCAGATGCTTCAGGTGCGTGACACATCTTACCATCCGCCCGTCTTGAGTTTTGACGACATTCCTTTGTCTGCTGACTGACTCTCTTGCCCTTCGCTCTTGCAACAGAAACTCCTGATCGAGAAGCCCGAGCTGCAAGCGTACTACGCGGCGTTCCTGACGGCGCTGTACAACTCGGACGTGGTCGACACGCAGGACCTCGTCGCCTGGTACAAGCACCTCGGCTCACGGGACACGCCCGAGATGGAGCGGCTGGCCAAGCTGGCCGGAGGGTTCGTCAAGCAGGCGATGGAGAACGAGGAGAGTTCCGAAGAGGGCGAGGACGAGAGCGAGGAGGAGAGTGACTGATGGATGCTTTTAGAATCACACGACAACCAACGTTCCTGACAATCCTCGCTGTCCGACCTGATAGACTCACTCCTGACTCTGGGGACGGTTCGAAAGATGTTCCCTCGACGAGTCGTTTTGCGTTCCTTCTGTGGGCGGAGTTTGGGCTGCCTCAGGACGCCAGCCCCTGACGTCGACCCCATCTCGTCCTGCTCCTCTCCTTACCCTCCCCTCAAAACCGTAACGATGGCGAGGACAGCCGCAACGTCAAAGGCCACCACCTTGAAGGGAGGATCAGCAGCAGGAGCTCGAACGAGCCGAACGTCGACCCGCAAGAAGCCCAAGAAGGAGAGCCTGCCCATCCAGTCGAACGCGTTCAACCAGCCCAACGCCGACGTCGTCCTCCTCACCCCGCGCACCCGCACGCCCTCGGGCTGGCTTGCACCGGCAACGACGTTCAAGCTCAAGCGGTTTTACCTCCAGTACTGCAGCGACGTCTTTCGCGAGATGTTTGAGCACGGGGACGAGTCGATCGGGGACACGCTTGACGGGCTTTCGCTTATCACGCTCGGGGACGACTGCAAGTCGTTCAAGGTGATCCTCGAGTGGATGGTGACGGGCTCGACCAGGCCAGATGCCAACGACGTCGAAACCTGGTACGTCGAAGCGTGAGTCTCCCCTTCTCGCTGCCTCAGGTCGGGGTCTTGTCCAGAGATCGACGCTATCACCTCCCCACCATTCCTCTCGACAGGTTGCTGAACGGGATGGAGAAGTGCGTCGTTCAAACTCATCTCTTCTTTGGAGAGCATTATCGACCATGTCCACGCGTTGTATCTGGGGGTTTGCAGGTACCAAGCCGAGGAGGTTCTCCAGAAACCTATCTACGACTTTATCAAGGCCGCCGCCAAGATCAATCCTCCCAGGCTGTTCGGTCCCGTCATGGTCTGCGGCTCATCCCACCGAGAGCTCCTGTGCGACATCCTCCTCCTCTTCCAGGACACCTTCAAGACGACTCGAAACAACCACACGGGCTACTACACCGGAGCCGGACACCTGTACCACATATCGGAGATCCCGGAGGTCTACTTCAAGCAGGTTCCGTACG
This sequence comes from Cystofilobasidium capitatum, assembly GCA_014825545.1. Taxonomy (NCBI): domain Eukaryota; kingdom Fungi; phylum Basidiomycota; class Tremellomycetes; order Cystofilobasidiales; family Cystofilobasidiaceae; genus Cystofilobasidium; species Cystofilobasidium capitatum. Next base: position 219,576 of record MVAJ01000015.1, read on the forward strand.
GTGTCTTGAAGGAGATGCTCTACTTCGAGAGACTCGTCGAGTCAACCAACACCTCGACCGGTTGGAAGGACTATGTGGAGTCTGTCAAAGTAAGTCCGTCCGCCTGATCTCTCGACACACACTGCCCCCTGACTCATCTTTCCTGTTCAAATTTCCAGGAACATTGGGGTGAGTGGGATGCGTCGTCCGACACCGAGCCTGAGGACAGTGACTCGAGCGACATCGAGGAAGTCGACCTGTGAGCAGTGAGCGAGTTTGCCTTCAGGTACGCATCTCGCCCCATTTGCTCTAGCCCCCACGAGATCCATGACTGACTCTGACTTTTTTTTACCACACAGAATGTCGCCTGTACGATCCTACCCTTTACGAACGAGCCCTTCCCCTTCTTCGTCTGCACTTCTACGACCCGTCACGACCCGCTGTACTTGTCTTCCTCTCGCACCTCGCCTTCGACCCCCACTCGCCACTTCTTGTCCTGCAGATCTGTTCATTCCCTTGCTACTCTCCTAATCCTCCCCACTCCGCTCTCTCTGTTTTCCGATATGCACCTCTCTGTCTGTGTCGATGCAAGTTTGGGAGGGTCAAGCAAACGTATGCATTTTGACAGGCTGCTACTCTGCGCCCCTCCAGCGAGCCAGGCGACAAGCCGACCATCGCATCCTCCTGAACATCCGCATACACCCTACCTTCAACCATGGACAAGCTTCTTGCCCAGCTGCAGCCGTCAACAACAGCCCTCCCCCAGGCTCAGGAGCACAACTTGTTTGGGAACGTCGAGGGAGACCGCGGCGTCCGCTTTGGAGTGCCGGCCGTGCCAGACGTGCGTCCCCCCCTTCCCCTCCCCTGCCTTGGCCACCCGACCCACCTTCCTGCTCGGTTCTCTTCTCACTGGTGCGTTCCAACGAGCTGACATTGCTGTCTTCCATTTCGGATTCCCGTGTGGATCCTCTTTGCAGCCGTCGAGCTTCCTGCGCCTGCACACGGACGACCTTTCTGACCCCAACTGCAAGATCAAGATCAACCACGGAACGACAACGCTCGCCTTCCGATACAAGGGCGGCATCATCGTCGCCGTAGACTCTAGAGCAACGGCTGGATCCTACATCGGTACGTCTTCCTTCCTCCAGTCGCGACGGGGTCGTCGGGGTTTAGCCAGATGAAGCTCGCAACGATCGGAGAGCTGACCTCGGATGAACCTCTGTCGCGTTGGCCTCGAATAGCTTCGGGTACGGTCAAGAAGGTCATTGAGATCAACAAGTACTTGCTGGGGACGATGGCTGGAGGAGCTGGTGCGTTTCTCTTCTTCAATCCTCGCTCCGTGAAGGGCTCTCTTCGGAGACGATTGCATCTTCGGAGCTGACTTGTCGACGACGTCGCGCTTCGTCCCTCTACTAGCCGACTGTCAATACTGGTTCGTCCCCACGCTACACCGTCTCACCTCCTCGCTCGTGCTGACCTCGACTGTGTTGCGCTTCTAGGGAAACGTACCTCGGCATGCAGTGTCGGTTGCACGAGCTGAGGGAGAAGGAGCGCATCTCGGTCGCAGCGGCGAGCAAGTACCTGAGCAATCTCGTCTACTCGTACAAGGGAATGGGTCTGAGCATGGGTACGATGATCTGCGGTTGGGACAAGACTGTACGTTTTGCCTTCTTCTCTTCGCCATATCCTCGAGATGGGGTGTCGAACTTTCACCTTGGGCATGTAAGCTGACTAGACGTTTCCGGACCTATTCTCAACCCCAGGGACCAGCGCTGTACTACGTCGACTCGGACGGATCGAGGTTCAAGGGGGACGTCTTCTCGGTCGGATCGGGATCGACGTTCGCGTACGGAGTTTTGGACCAGGTGCGCATGAGACCCCTTGCCTTTACTACAGTCAACGTCCCTTCGATCATTGAAAACTGACTTTGCCATGGCGCTCATGTGTTCTGCTAATTGTAGGGCTACTCGTGGGATTTGAGTGATGAGGACGCGAAGGAGCTGGGTCGAAAGTCGATCGTCGCTGCCGGTCACGTACGTTGTTCCCTCCCACCTCCCCCGTCTCTATCAGCCAGTCCTGCTGAAACCCTTTTCATCCTTCCTCATTCCCCTCTCCACAGCGAGACGCCTATTCAGGAAACACGGTTAACCTGTTCCACGTCAAGGAGACCGGCTGGGACTTTATCGCAAACTACGACCTGTCTGCGCTCTGGTACCAGTACCAGGACGACAAGCTCGTGCGGGTCGCCCGGCGGCAGGCCGAGCGGGACGAGCGTGTGCGTTTGCAGGCACAGGGGGGCGCGATGGAGGTTTGAGAGACAGTTGCCCCCGGAAGGCTTTGACGATGGGATGTGGACTTTTCTCTTGTCCCGTGTGCGAAGAGACGAGTGCGTGCCGAGAAGGTCATGCATGGGCAGAAGGGAAGAGTGCACGCATTCAAAACGAGCTCAAGATCGTTAACGCTCTAGCTCATCCACGTCTCCCACCTCGCCTTCTCCATCTCGTCCCCTTTCCACGCGCCCATCGAGATCGTCTTGACCTCGCTCACGCCTTCGCCAGCCTCGACGGGCTCGTACGCCTTGTCGAACGAGCTGAGCGCGATCGGGGGGACGGACGTTCCCGCTGCTGAAGGGTACAGGCGGTACAGGTTGTTGTGCTTCGCCAGAGCGACCGACTCCGGCGAGGGAGGGAAGAGAAAGATTCTGTGAGTGTGGGAATACGAGGAGAAGCTGTTAGTTGCTCACGTTCTTTGGAACAGGGGGTCGGGGGGAGGGCGATGATCTTCGAGCGCAGGAGAAAGGAGAAGAGGCAAAACGCACCGAACGGGTACGCCAACCTCCTTCGCAAGGTCCAGCCATGCCTTCCTCGTCTCGACGTTCCGGTTCGTATTGTCGACCACGACCCTCCTCCCCATCCCCTCCTCCCCCTCTTCCCGCTCAAGCTCGGCCCTGGCCACGTTCAGGCAGCGCGCTTTAGTCTTGAGCTCGTCCTGGTTCACACGCACGTACCCCTTGGGTTCGAGGTAGAGACGAGAGAAGGTCGATTTGCCCGATCCGGGCGATCCGACGAGCAGGACGAGCTCGGACGTTGAGGGAGCTGGAACGAGGGGTGTGAAGGTGGGTGTGAAAAAGGGTTCTGGAGCGAGAAGAGAAGGAAGAATCAGTTGCGAGTTTGGAAACAAGTCAGCTTAAGTAATTGACGTGCACTTTGAGGCTGAAGGGCAAACGCACGAGGGGGGAGTTCGGTCGGTCGAAAGCCCTTGAGAGGTGGCAGCTTCTCCTCCTTCTCGAGAAAGTACGTCTGCCAAGGGAGAAAAGCTCACAGGATGAGTTCCGTCTTTTTTGTGAGAGAGCGAAGCAGGAGGGGGAGAAAGAGTGCGCACCTCTGGCGTCACGAACTTGATCCCAACATTCTCCGCCCACTTTCGGTCACCGTCACCGTGGTCTTTCGCTCGACCCGCCGCGTCTCCTACATAGTAGCTCTCCTTCAGATCTGTACCAGACCAACAAGATGAGATTACGACGAGTCAGATGTGGGGCGACTGATCAGTGGGGAGGAGGAGGGGACGTACCGACGGACGTTCCGGACGGCAGGACGGAGTCGAGGTAGTAGTCACACATGCCCAGCATCGGCTTCCGAAAGTGGTCCTTCTCCATCGCAGCCAGAACCTCAAAGGGTGTCTCTGGGAACTATCCGGGACGACCAGACGTACAATTCGACGAGCTGGGGTCAGGATGGGGACGGGTGAAGGGGAGAAAGTGAGGGGGAGGACGGACCTTGCGCGCGATGGCTTCAATCTTCAACTTCCAATCATCCCTCCTCTTGTGCTTGCCCGTCGGGGAGGTTGGGAGGCCGTTCTGGTTGCTGATGATGGCGATCCTCCATCTGATCCGAAAAAGAGAAGGATCGTCAGTCCGACTGCGAGGGGAGTTTGTCCAGGCAGAGGAGAGCGCACCCTTTCGTGTGCAGTTCAGGAAGGAGAGAAGCAATCTTGGGCGTCCAGAACTTCCAGTCCGAGCCGTCCTTTGGAAATTTCCCACCGGAGCGAGTCGTGATGAGCGTCCCGTCCAGGTCGAAGAAGGCGACCTTGACTCCGCCCGAGGCGGCTGCGATGGAGGTCGAGCTGCTGGACGCGACTGGCTCTGCTGCGGGAGCAGGTGACGATCGTTCCTTACCCTTTGTGGACAACGGCAACGACGACGGCAGGTTGAGGAGGTATCCGAGGTGCGAGTAGTGCAGGAGCGAGGGTCTAAAGGTCGACCGGGCGACGAAAAGGTTAAGGAGATGCGGAGGAGGACGCGTTGGAGGGTCAGCATCTGCCCCGCCTCTGACGACTCACTCAACGCAACGACTTCAGACTTACGGACTGGACTGGACCCAGAACGAGTCCGTCTTGGCTGCTTTGGCCTTCTCGCTCGCCGGGGCAAAGAACGAGTGCGCTGCGAACCGGGCAGGAAGGGGAGGGAGCATCGGTCAGTCTGAGGGCGACCGTACCATCGACGGGACGAGGTCAGACGCACTCTTGAGCTTCTTGGGCGCCTGGTCGGACGTGCTGCTGCTGCCCTGTCGCTTTGAGCTTGCTGGTGCTGCCATCTGGACGTATCTGGCGAGGGTACGGTACGCGTTCATGGCCAGATCCGAACCTCGTCCAGGTCGTCCTCGACGACGACCCAGAAACGATACAAGAAACTTCTACGATGGCCAACCTCGCCCTGTCAGACCCAGCCTACGCAGCTCAGCTCGACGCCCGCCCGCTCAACCCTGCAACCGGACTCCTCTCGGCCAGGGACCTGTACGAGTTTCCAAGGAGGGCAGCGGTCGGCGCCGAAGGCAGCCCAGGTACGAGTCCCTGACCTTTTCTCTGCCAGCAGTCTGACATCGTACTGACACGTCGTCACTTGTATTTGATCGCTCAGACGATGCATGCATCTACATGGCCGGAAACTCGCTCGGCCTGCTGCCCAAGAAGGCACGCGAGATCATCAACCAGGAGCTCGACGTCTGGTCCACCCGGTCCGTCTGCCTTCCTTCCCTCAGCCCTCCTCAAGCCAGACGAAACTGACTCCCTGCAATACTTCTTTCGTGCAAGCGGCAAAAGAGCTGTCGTAGGCCACTTTGATCACCCTCACGGTCGACCGTGGAAGGACATCGATCAGACCGTCACCCCTCAGCTCGCTACGCTCGTCGGCGCCCTCCCGTCCGAAGTGGCCTGCACGAGCACGCTCACGAGCAACCTCCACAACCTGTTCGTCTCGTTCTTCCGGCCGGAGAAGGAGGGTAAGAGGAGGAAGATCTTGGTGGAAGGAAAGGCGTTCCCAAGCGACCAGGTACGCTCGCCCCTCGCTCCGCAACTCCGCGGCCTCGCACGATGAATCCTGACAGGTCGAACGATCCCTTTCTTCGTCTTTGCAGTATGCCGTCCAGTCTCACCTCGACTTCCACGGACTCGGACCCGACGCTCTGATCGAGCTCTCTCCCAGAAAGGGTGAGGTTAACCTGCGCACGGAGGACATCTTGGCCGCCATCAACGAGCAAGGCGACGAAGTGAGTTATCAACATCTGCTCGACACATCCAACCCCGCTCTGCTTATCAAGAGATGCTTTCCTTCTTTGTCAGATCGCCCTTGTCTGGTTGTCGGGTGTACAGTACTACACGGGCCAGTTTTTCGACATCCCCACCATCACAACGGCCGCCAAGGGCAAGGGATGCGTCGTCGGCTGGGATCTCGCACACGCTACCGGCAACGTCCCCCTGAAGCTGCACGACTGGGGAGTCGGTGCGTTCCTGCTTCTTCGCCTGGCATCTGGTATCCTGTCCTGCTGACCCTCTGTACTCTGCGCATTCCCCTTCAGACTTTGCCGTTTGGTGCCACTACAAGTACCTCAACTCCGGCGCTGGAGCCGTCGCAGGTCTCTTCGTCCACTCGACGCACACGACTCCCTCTCATAAATCCCCATCCGGTTTCACCGGCCCTCGACTGGCCGGCTGGTGGGGTCACAACCCCTCGACGCGGTTCAGCATGCCCAACGTCTTTGAGCCTATCGAAGGCGCTGGCAGCTGGCAGCACTCGAACCCGCCCATGTTCTCCCTCCTGCCTTTGATCGCATCGCTCGAGACTATCGAGCTCGCCGGAGGACTCGAAAGTTTGAGGGAGCGCAGCATTCAATTGACCGGCTACCTCGAGGCACTCCTCAAGGAATCCAAGTTCTACCGCTCGCCAGGGTGGACGGTCGGTCAGGACGTTGGGTTCTCGATCTTGACGCCTGATAGGAAGGAGGAGAGGGGTGCGCAGCTTTCGTTGGCCGTTGAAGGAGGTCCGAAGGGAGTGATGTTCAGGGTGTTTGAGGGTATGTTGAAGAGGGGTGTGGTAGGGGACGAGAGGAAGCCCGACGTTATTCGGATCTCGTACGTCTCTTTCTCTCTCTCGCTCCCTCTTGGGATACCCTCGCTGAACCAAAATGGGGCTTCTTTTGTACGTCTGACAGTCCGATACCGCTCTACAACTCGTTCGAGGACGCGCGTCTCGTCGTCAAGTACCTCGACGAAGCGCTGGAGGAGGAGACGGCGCGACAGGCTTGATGAGGAGTTCCCTGTCTAGGGGACACTTGCGGGTAGAGCTTTGCTTTGCGGCGGGATCGTCAGTTTCGTCGGGGTCGAGAGATGAGAGATGAGTATAGATCATGAATCGAACGAAGAGCGTGGAGCTAGTGAGAACAAAAGGAGAAGATTGAGAGGATGGAAAGCTACCTGAAACGGCGGGTGGTGATGAAGTGGGAAGGTCAAAGGAGGGTGGTTGTCGCAGGACGACAATTGATGGAAAGCCTGAGACTGCCGCTCACCCAGAGACGGGTTTAAGCCTGAGCAAGGAGTCCAAGAGTCCAACGGGGGGCTCAGGAATTGATGGGAAGAAGCAAAGCTTGACAACGAGACCCAAGAGGATCAATGCGAAGAGGGACATCACACCCGCAACCACCGCAACATTCTCCCACTCCTTCAACTTCTCCTTCGCGCTCTTCAGCTCGACAGCTTCAGTTGAAAATAGTCCCACAGTCAGTCAACGAAAAGGAGTCGGTAAGGAAGGGCAAGCACTCACCGAAACGGGCATGGGGGTCGTTGGCGGCGTCTTTGACTTTGACCATCACGTTGGTCGGAAGATAAGTGACGGCCCAGACCTCGTCGGGAACGGCGACCCAGCGAGCGGTCTTGTCGGTAAAGGTCTGCCAGTACCAAAGCTCGAGTCGGTGCTCCTCGATTCCTTGCAGGACAGGGAAGTACTTTTGAAGCTGCGAATCATGGCCTGTGCCCGCCGGCCCAAATGGAAAATACATGGTTCAGCTCGTGAACGCCCCGGTTGGCAGACAGTGAGAGATCTTACCTTTTTGTCTGCGAGGATGAAGCCGCGCGTGGAGCCATTGGCAGGTCAGCGAACACCAGACAAGGTCTGGGGCGCTCAGCACTCGAGGGCGAGAAGGAGCAGAACTGACAGCGATCTTGGGCTGGGCTTTGGCCTTGTCAGTAAGCGAGACCTCGTAGACTTGCCAACGACGAACGCGCCGGCAGAGTGAACGGTGGGAACGAGCGCAGTGTACCTTGGTCTGCAGACGGGATAGGGAGTGGACGGCCATGTCAGCGAACAATAGACAAGGTCTTGGGGCTTGCCGAGGTCGGTCCATCGTCGTCACCCGTCGCGGAAGTGGTGGGAGGGGTGGCGGGAGCGCTGGTGGTCATCTCGATCTGCAGCAGAGGATGGAAAAAGCCAGTCAGTAAGGCAAGAGAAGGGAGGAGGAGGGAGCTTCGGGTTGACTGACAGTTTGGGTGGGGTCGGAGAGGGAGTGTGAGGTGCTGGATTTAGAAAGTGTTTCGCCCCTCTCCCCCACTTTTTTTCCTCCCAGGACTACCCACGGCCCGCACCTAGTCAGAAAGCTTAGCATATTGTTCAGCTGAGACCGGTCAGTAGGTCAGTGCGAGGAAGCTTTGAGGTTGAGCGGGCGACAGTTAGCGGACCGTGTGAAGGGCAGAGAGGGTGCAGCACGGATTCAGACACACTCTCGAGGCAGAGGCGCTGGACTGGAAGCATGAGGGCTTTGTACAAATAAGACTGAGAGGAAGGGCTTTGAGCGCCAGAAGGAGTTCGTCAGGGGAGGGTGAGGAGGGGGGAGGTGAGAAGGAAGAGTGATGGGAACGGACGAGGAGTCGCAGTACATAAGTAAAGGTGGGAGTGGCTACAACGGAAAAGGATGAAGGAGAAGGGAGTGAAGTCAAGGATACATTGAGGGGTATTCCTCCCTAAGCGGAAGGACCATGGGAGGGGTGAGGAGACAGGAAGTATATGAGAAGGAAGATGAGAGCGCCAATCACTCCCAGGAAAAGCATACTGGTGCCGAAAATCGCACAGTTGTGCTTGAAGCCTGAGCGACAAGCCAAAACGAGAGTTCAGACTGGGAGAGAAGAAGGAGGAGGAATGGTGCACGTACGAGCTTTCTCGTCCCCATGGCCGTCCTTAACTTGGATGCGCAGCTCGGCAGGCGCTTTGGCTGGAAGACCAGGCCAAGCCTCATCCAGGATCCTTGCCCAGATCTCCCCGGCGTTGGAGGTCACCTTGACACTGAACTCGATCCGATCCTCGTCCACCGTCTGGAGGTAGGGGAAGGCCCTGCGCGCCATCTCGATCGTCTCGAGGCGAGTCCGGCCCAAGACGCCCATCGCGTCGTCACTAATCTCCTTGATAGGATAGCGAGGGCGCCAGCAGTAGACGACAGGGACGGCTGCGGTGCTGTCAGAAGTCGACGAAGGTCCGGCAAGGTCGCTCATGCCTAGGACCTCTGGGAGATCGCCTTGTCCATGCTGGTCGTGCTTGAGCAGGCCGACCGACTCTTCCTCGTCGAGAGGGTGCTCGTAAGAAGGGGGCGAGTGACTCATGTTGATCGACGGGAGCCTTCGACAAGGGGGTAAGATGAAGAGAAGGGGTCGGGAGATCGAGTGGGAGGTCGAGTGGCGAAGGGAGGAGGTCTGAGGGTCGACGCCGTAGGTGCTGCAGATCAGCAACGCAAGCAGAGTCAGACTAGAGCGCGCACACAAGCCCAGCAGCCAGTATGATAACTCGCCCTAAACGTACCTCAGTCGGATGGAGTGGGCGTCGGAGGGCGAGGTCGGTGTCGAGCGAGAACAAGGTCTGAGGACGACAGCTGCGCCTTCGAGCTTTCGATACGGATCTCATCTTGACCTCGCACGCTGACCGACCCAGTCTGCATTTACAGCTGATACGTCAACAAGGCCAAGCCAGATATTCGGATCAGAGCCGTCGTTCAGGAGGTCTAGTTTGCGTGCGTCCTCGTTCCTGCCCCCGCCGGCGTCGTCCCGCTGTGCTGCCTGACTCGGAGAGGAAGCTGACCTGCCCTCACTGATGGGCACCTTCCCCATTCGCAGTCTAGACATGTCGACTCTTGACGAATTAAAAATCGTTGTCTACGGTCTCATCGTCCAGGGGATGAAGGAGGTGCGTGTCCCTCTTCAGATCTGCTCAAAGCGCGAGTCTCTCAGTACTGACAGGCCCGCGTACTCTGCTTCTCATCCTCTGAAGCCATCTGGATAAAGTTCATCCTAGACGTCACGGGTATCGATCGTGGCGTCGTCAAGACGACCCTCGACTCGCTAATATTAAGGAACGAGATCAAGCGCGTGAGATCTCAGGTGTGTTGCGTTCCCCCTTTCATGCTCGTCAAAAATCGTCTTTGATCACTCTGCTTCTTTGCATGTCGCCCCTATCCTCACAGAACTACCCGAAGCGGGCGTTGCACATGCTCTCCGACCTCTTTCCTTCCTTTCAGCTCGCGACCGACTAGGATCCTCGCCAGGTGCAGAGACCTTCCCTTCCACAACTCTACTCTCCTTTTCCTTCCTCGATCCTATCCTTCGGCACCTTTGACCCTCTCCACCCCTTCAAGTACGGAATTGTAAAGCGGGAAGTTGTTGGAATGTAGCGAGTCAGTCGGTGAAGGGTCAGACGAGGTCAGGGCTAAAGGATCAATGGAAAGAGTCAGTCTTCGTAGGTCCTCTCTGCCGCTCAGGACCCGTTAAGGCACGCCAGAGGCGATCAAACTTCCTTTAAGCGCAATATTACGAGCGAAGGTTCATCCACAGAAAGCAAAAGAGCGGAAAACGAGAGGATGGACTGAGGCGTGTTGGTGAAAGGTCTCTGCGAGCTCAGATCTTAGGGAGCCGGGAGAGGGATCCGCAAGACCCTTGGAGATGGCCCTAGGGCGAGGCATTGTACTGGAGGCAAGCATTTTTTTTTTTAAATCCAAACGGCGAGCGAGGTGTTAAGAAGGTGGGCGTGAATCTTGACAAGGCATGCAAAGAGGTCTTTTGCAAGAGAACATTGAACGCAAGTGAGGTGAGACCACGGATCGAATAAGTTGAAAAAGAGAAAGGCCATGAACAAGAACTGGAGATCGTGTTGAGCTGCCGTCGCGAGAAAGTGGTCTAGTCAGCGACCAGAGCAGGAAATAAGATGGAGGTTTAGATAGACTGACTATTGGTGCGGGGTCGGACGAGGGAGCGTGTGGTGCTGCTGGAATTGAAGTCTTCACTCATCCCCCTCCGCCCACCTTTAATCCTTCCAACACTACCCACGGCCCGCTCCTAGACAGATAGCTTAGCTTATCGTGAGTGTCTTGATTTTCCTGGCTGTGCTTAAAGCAGGCCCACCGACGCCCCTCATCGAGAGAATGTTCGGATGAGGGGGGCGAGTGACTCATGTTGACCGAGCACAGCTGTCGAGAAGGAAGATGAGGTCGAGCGAGCAAGCGGAAGCTAGTAAGTCGGGCGAGGGGAGGGGGTCTGAGGTCGACGCTGTGGGTGCTGCGGTCAAGCATCGCAAGCAGTGTCAGAACAGAGCGCACGTGCAGGGAAGCAGTGGGATGAGGGCATCTCAAGGACGTACCTCTGTCGGAGGGACTGGGCATGCGCAGCAGGGCGAGGTGGGTATCGGACGGGTAGGGTAACACAGAGTTTGTCTCGGACTCTATCCCTCTCCACAGCCGGATGCATACTGAGTGTAGGTTTCCCATTCCGAGTCAGCCGTGGGATCCTTCATCAGCACTTGAGAGTAGGGACAGTAGTGAGAGAGGTCAGTGCCAAAGATACAAGTGGTCATACAACATCTCGTTCTCCTCTCATTCGGCCCTGACAGCTCGCCTCCACCATCGTCTCCTCCTCATCCCACCCTCAACCTTTCCCTCCCCAACTTGAGCAGAGGTCAGAACACCATGACTCTCGTCCAAGTATGCCCAGCCATCTATGTGCAGAATCGCAACGGTGACCGAAATGCGTCAGTCAAAGCAGCGAGTAAAGAACAAGGGTGGAGACAAATGAAGCACGCACCGAGCGTCAAGCGCGAGAAAGTAGGTATCCAAGATCGTCCGACGTGGTCGATAGACCAGCTCTCCCCTTGGACCCACGACCAGGGCTCGGAAGGTTGAACGCCTTCGAGCTTTTCGACCCTGCAGACAGAACACATCAGAGGCAAAACTTGCGTCAGTCGACGGATTGAAACAGGGAGAGACTAACCAAAAGCGAGATCAAAGAAAGAGATCAGAAGGGCAGACGAAAAACTCACTCGATCCCGTTGGGCGCGACCAGACTCCCCACCTCTCTCCCCTCCCACCGACTCTTCCCCCACCCCTCTCCCCCGCCATCCAGCGCACCCCACCTCTGCGTCTCCCAGACGCTGACCTCCTTCCTCTCGAGCGGCCAGACTTCGGGCGGGAGCTGGTCGTCGAGCAGCGTCAGATAGGTCTTTTCCAGTGGAGCGACGAGGCAGGGGGAGGGTTGGAGGGTGAAGAAGGTCGACGTCCAGAAGGAGGATGGTCTGGTGGCAAGAGAAAATGGACCCTGTCAGCTTCCAAGATGATTCGACTGGGATGAGAAAAACGGCGGGAAGTCAAAGAGCAGAGAGAGCAGACTGACAAAGCGCCGGCAACGAGCGGGCCCCAACCGACAGGCAAAAGCCAACACCAGACTGGAACCCAGCGTCCACCCAAAGTGACCCCGACAAGAAGCAGAACGTTGGCGGCGATGAGCGTGTTGTGAAGAGGAAAAGTGGGGGAGATGAGTCGAGTAAGGGCGGGAGTGAGGAGGTCGTGCATGTCAGAGCTGCCCAGAGAACCCCGAAGTCAGCCGTTTGTCGCAATCTGATGGTTTTTACAGTAGGTCTGAACTCACAAGAGTCCCATGAGGTTCTGAATACCCTGGATGTTGGAGTAGTAGGTCGTCGACAAGGATTCGGGAGAGCCACCTTGGGTCGTAGGTATGGGCGACCCCGAGCCGACTTGCGAGTTGCGTCTCTCATTGCCCTGAAAGAATCATGGTGAGGAGCTGGTCAGATCAAGCGTCTTTTCGTCGACTGACGAGGTCTGTCGGTGACGATCCTGGACAGGTCGGGCGGCTGCAGAGTACGCACCTCGGAGATCGACCCTTCCCTCCTTTTCGACCCTTCTAATCCAGCGACAGACATGCTTCTCCCGTGACTTCCACCAGAACCTACCAGCCTTCCCTCCCACTCTGACGCCTTCGTGACCGGCGACTTCTCTCGCTCCGGCGATCGACTGACCAGTGCGGCCTGCGTGGGACGGGCGACGCCGACGGTGTTGCTGGTTGCGAGAGGGTTGAGGAGCGCCGAAAGCAAGATAACCGACGGTGCCATGAGCAGTAGATGAGGATAGAAGGCTTCGAAAAGGAACAAAGAGGGGTGTCAGAGACGGGTCTATCAAGTTGGAGGGTCGGCAGAAAGCGTACAGATCAACCCCCAGGCGATGGCAAAGCAGACGCTCCAGCTCTTCCTCCTCCACGTGAATACCTCCTCCACCCGATCCTGCAGCCAAAAGATGATTCCGACCTTGAGCACGAACGTCCGAAAGTTGTTGGTCGTGCTCGTGAGGTTGAGCTCCTCCCTGCGCGAGCTGAGGACGTCCGGTCGGTTTGTCGGCGTGGCGGACGAGGATGTCGACTTAGGGATCCCGGGGACGACGGCCGAAAGCAGCAGATCAGAAAGCTGCGTCGTGAGGGACTGGGAAGGGACGGCTTGAGCTGCAGGCTGAGCTGGAGGAGCGCTGTAGGTGAGGGGGACCGTCGTCGGCTGGACATGCGCAGGGTCGGACGAGTGCGACGCGAGAGAGGCCTGGGCCGCAGGAGGGAGGAACGAGGGCGAGATCCGCCGTGCTGCCGACGGGATGGGATGCTGCGACGACGGCATGGGCCGAGGACTGGAGCTGGGGCAAAAGGCAGGACAGGCGAGATGGTCGTTCGTCCCGAGTCCCTGCTCCAGGCCCACTGCCCAGCACCCACGCGTCAGCCCAGGCGGACGAAGGGGGGATCTTGACCCATCTCGATTGCTCATCATGATTGTATCACAACGTTAATGTGATTCGAGTTGTGAATTCCAACTCGCTCCCGACCCCGACAGCCTCCCTCGAGTTGCTGCTCAACGACATCCCTCGACCCCGTCGCTCAGCATGTTCTTCGACCTGCACTCCCCGTTCCCTTCCCCGTCTCACGCGTTCCTCTCAGCGGCAGCCTCATCCTCGGCCTCGCAGACAGCGACGTCCAAGAGCGCCCTCAAGAAGAGCAAGAAGGGCAAGGACAGGGAGGCCGCATCCGCACCCGACATTCGACCTACCAGCCCTGCATTCGTCGGAGGACCCAAGGAGCAGAGGGACTGCTGGTGGGGCATTGCAGACTCTGACAGGCAGAGGGTCGAGGAGTCAGTCTTGCTGTCCAGGCACTGTGAGTTGTGCTTCCCCGTACCTCTTGAGACTCCGTCCTCCTCGCCTCCGGCCTTCCAAAGACTGATCCTGCGACGGCTTCTTCTCTTCTCGACATATGTCCAGTGGGCTACAACGTCCTGGCCTTCACTCAGACGGCTCACACCAAGATCGACTCCAACAAGCACCACAACCCCTTCGCCTCGTCGTCCTCTTCGACCTCCTCTATCAGCCCGTTCCCTCAACTCGACCCGCTCAAGCTGGGTGGCCCGCGCGTGGACGGAGGGGATGCATTGGTTCAGATGAGTAGGATGCACATCGTGCTCGATGATGGGAGCATGAGCGGGTCCGGACCTGGCTTCGTGAGTAGCTCCTCGGCAACCTTCTCACACCCTCTCCTGCGAGTGGGCGCTCACCACCCTGCCCACCTCGGTTCACATCCCAGGGTCCCCAAAATCAAAACCTGCTCGCAGGCTACGACATCCTCTCTGTTCAGCCGACGACCCTCAACACCTTCACGCACGCCTGCCTCAATTTGACCGTCCCAGGACCCACGCAGGTTCGTCCGCTCATCCTGCTCTGCGCAATCGGTCATCGCAGCGACCAGAGCCAGGGCGCTGGTACTGACATCTGTCTTACCTGTGTGTGGCTCCTGTCTCCTACCAGGTCTCCATCATCACCTTGAGCTTCCCCGAGGGTCCGAAGGGCTGCCCGTTCTACCTCAAGCGCAAGCCGGTCTTGCAAGCGCTTCGAAACGGAGCTTTCGTAAGTGTCACACCCCTCTTCACTCATCTCAGCCCTGACTGACGGATTTTTTTTTCCCTTCGGTTGCCGCAGTTTGAGATTCCCTACTCTCCCTTGCTCCCTTCCCTGTCCGCTTCAACCTCCCAAACCTCCCAAGCGCGCCGCAACACCCTCTCCCTCGCCCGCGACCTCATCCGGATCACCAAAGGCAAGGGCATCATCCTCTCGTCGGGAGGGAGTGAGTGGGGCATGGTCAGGAACCCGGGGGATGTGGTTGGGTTGGGGATCATGATGGGTTTGAGCATGGACCAGGCGAGGGACGCGGTCGGTCGGAGCGCGAAGAGCGTCATTCTCAGAGCTCGTACGTCCGAACTCCTTTCTTCCTCTTTCTCGCGCTTGTTTCGAAGGCGTGCGTACTCACTTTTTGCGTTTTTACCTGTCGTCCTTCACAGAAACGAGAAAGACCTTCAAGGGTCTGCTGAGCATCCCCCAGGTTGTGCTGGTCGACGGAGCTACGGAGGAGGAAGGAGATAATACACCGGCACCAGAAAAGGAAGGTTCGACGCCTATGGTCGTTGAATGATCATCATGTTTGTCGGAAAGTCTTTGAGATTTGCAGAGGGAGGAGGCTAACGGAGAGGGGGCGACGGCTTTCCTGTTGAGCCCTCAGAGCACAACGTTCAACAACAACAAATCATCGCATCTCGTGGGTCTTAAAATGGGAAGAGGCCTTGAGAAGAAAGGATGGTGGTGATGGTCAGAGAGAGAGAGAGAGAGAGACACCCCTTTCTGCGTTGGAGCTTATGAAGGACGATCGTGTAGGCTGCAATTGGATCCGTGGCCGGGCCGCTGCCAGAGAGCCCTTCCCGTCCTCCGCTCCTTCCGCCTCCCCTCTGAGCGTTAGAAATAGAGATAAAGAGTTAGCCTGGCCATACTTGCACCGTGAACAAGTGCAGGGGAGATCTTTGCAGGCGCAAAGGATTTCGGGAAGAAACACAACAAAGGAATGAACTCTCCAAAGCTCAAAGCAAACGTGAACAGCGGCACAATCTCGGTTGTCAAACAGCAGATTACATTGAGGGGCCTTATTCGACTGGGATTCCGTTCGGATGAGACTTGCGATGCAAGAGTTTGAGAAAGGCGAGAGTGAATTCATGTGGATCTTGCTCGAACTCCGTACGCATTTCGGAGTTGGCCTCGAGGAGCGACCTCGTAGACTGAACGACGCCCCAAGCCACGATCTCGCTCCCACGCCATGTTGACCCTGCCCCAGCGTCAGCTGTACGAGCTCGTACGTCCTCAATTCCCGAGTCAGGCCGTTGTCCGGGCGTGTAAGGTGTTGAGCTGACCTTGTGCCTTGCCTTCTGTCGCTCGCCTCGGACAGACCTCGTCAAGCCCGTCGGTCCTCTCTCCCACCTCAACCTCCCTCAGCCCGAGGACGACCGTCGTACTGCGTAACCTCGATGGGGAGGGTAGGGAGTGGGCTTTGCAAGGGACGTCGGTCACGAAGGTGCTGGTCGGTCGGTTCTCTGTCCTACGCTCGCTCCTCTTGCCTCGCTTGGACTGACCCTGGCGCTCTTCCCTCCCTTTCCTTGCCCTCTTCCATTCACCGAGAGCAGACGGATGCTCAAACTTGACACTCAGGATCAACACGCCTCTTCTGACGTCCACGCTCGAGGTCTTCAACTCGACCAATCTCAGGATCTACCTGGGCAACCAAGGCCAGCAACCGGTCGCAGCGACAGTCCTACTCGACCCTCCGCTTGCCAACGTCGAACTCATCGTTCCTTTCGACGAGACCTCTCCTACCTTCATCGCCTCCTCCACCATCCCTCCTTCGTCCACCTCCTCACCCGAGGAAGCCTGGAAGGGAACGACGCTGCGTGCTTCGAGAGGAGACGCCGACGACGACACGGGTGCGGACGACGTCGTTCTCGCGATCTCGCCCCCACCGACCGGAGGACCGGAGCAGCACACGTTCCAGCTCGAGCGGACCGAGGAAGGCTCGTGGGGATGGAGGGTCAAGGGTTTGCAGAGGGAGGAGGCTGGCGGAGAGGGCGACGGGTACCCCATCTTGAGATGACAACGTCCAACAACAAGCATCGCATCTCGTGGAGCGTTGTCCGTCATTAGAGGCCCTTGTCTGCATTGCAGTCGCCGGCCGCGGTCGACCAGCCCAGACCATGAGGAAGATGAACCTCCCGGCCACCGCCAGTACGAGGAGCGCAACGAGAACGGTGTAGAACCAGCCGCGGATCCTCTTCCGGTCCTACTGCAAAGCAAATTTACGAGCGTCAGGTTTTAAAGGTCGACAGACAGGAGAAGGTGGCGTCCACGTACATGCTTCGTCCAATTGACGAATCGTCTGCCTCTGAAACGAGACGTCGGAGTTTGAGCCTCGAGATCGGCAAGAAAGTGGGTCGTGCGAGAGAGACTGACCGCTTCCTTCTCCCGCTCCACCTCCTTTGATTCTTGAACTTGCTCAGCGTGCGAGCCAGCATAGGGAGAGATGAGAGAAGGCCGAATTAAACCAGACCCTGTCGAGAACAGAATCGACGCCGATGGATCAGTGACCTTCGCGGGATGGTGGGACAGGGAGCCAGCAAGCGGATGTCGACTTCCAGGCAGAAACCGAAGTCGCCAACCCGATGTCGGACTCGAGACTAGATTTGGCAGTACGGATGTCGACGATCGCCTGCGCAGTCTGCCCGGTGAGGCCAACGGGAGAGGGTCGCAGGGTCGCAGGGAAGATGTGGGTGGGATGGTTGGGAGGGCGCGGGAACGACAGACTCTTGTCCGACAAGTGCTGGTTGTCGGCGATGAACATCTTCTGAGGGAGCGAAGAGATGGTCAGCTTCAGATTAAACCAGCCAAGCGGCAAGAGGAGAGAGACGTACGGCTAGGAGTGAGATGGAAGTAGACGGCGGGTAGAGTAAGAAGGGATGCCCTCGTCAACGATGTCCGACAGTGCAAATCGTGGCGAGACCAACCTTTTGAAGCTCAGAAAGGATGTGTAAGATGCAAGAGAAGAGAGCTCAGCGGATGAAGCGGAACGACGGTGAGAGGCATGAGCGGAACAAGACTGCGGCTAGTGTTAGCCTCCGCGACAGAGTTGCCGTCCACGGGCTTGATGGTTTCGAACAGAAAGTTTAATCGATACATCAACCTCTCAGCGTCTGATTTGGCTCCCTCAAGGAGTCCTCGTCCAATCTCCACTCTTTCCTCCCGACTTGGCAACAACCTTGATGTCTTCGATGACCATCTCCTTGCCGGCGACAGCTTTCACCATGTCCCACACCGTCAGAAGAGCGACAGAGACCGAAGTGAGAGCCTCCATCTGATCCGAAAGAGGGAGAGGAATTAGGTCAGCGAGTGAGATGAGGGAAATCCGACGAAGATCAGGACGCACCTCAACTCCCGTCCCTCCAGCACACTCTGCAGTTGCGTTAACCTTCACCCAACCTCCTCCACCCTCCACTCCTTCTCCAACAGACTCTGACTCAAATACAACGTCGACGGAGCTGAGATTGATTTGGTGGCATAGAGGGATGAGGTCGCTCGTTCGTTTGGCGGCCATGATCCCTGCGAGGTGAGCGACGGCGAGGGCGTCGCCCTTTTTGTTGGCGGTGCGAGGGTAGAAAGTAGATGATGGAGAGAGGAGATCGAAGGCTGCTTGAGGCTGCGAAGGAGGGCGATGGGAAGAGGGGGGGGGGGGTCAGTCAAGATCGCCCTCATGAAGCAAATGTAGACGAAAGTGAAACGCACAAGGAAGATGCGCCCGCTGGCCGTCGCAGACCGAGCGGTAGACGCCTTTGCAGAGATGGACACCATGTGGGGCCGTCCAGTCTTGTAATTCATGTGTGTTAGGCGAGGTTCGGAAGGCGTAGTGTAAGGTTCGTCCGAGGGAGGGACGGAAGAGTACACTCGAAGCGACATGAGGTTGCTGTTTGGTCTCGAGAGAAGGGATGGCCATAGGGTGGGTCGGACTGCCGGACGTCGACGTCGAGAGTCTGCGAGAGGGAGGGTTCGCAAGTCAGCGAACAACCCTCAGATCCTACCCTGAGGCAACCCCAGACTCACTGTGGAGATGACGATCTACCCACCGATCAAGATCATCGACCGACCACCTGCCTTCTGACTTTCTCGCGCGATGGCTTCCACCCCTTCGTGACCCTTCTTCTTCCCGCCGACGGCCTTCCCAATCACCTTCTCCAGTTCAAGCTGCCGTTCCGACTCGATCATTGGCGTCCGCAAGATCGACAGCAGAGAGCTCTCAGCGGGCGAGAAGAGGCAGGGCTTGAGATTTCCGTCCGCCGTGACTCGCAGTCGGTTACACGTCCCACAGAAGTGCTCCGTCATGGACGTGATGAAGCCGACCTTGCCCTTGAAGCCGGGGACGCCGTAGTGCTTGGTCGTGTCGTTGGGATCGTCCTCCGAGGCCAGTCGCTGGAAGCCGGGATGCGATGACCGGATGGTGGAGAGCATGTCCTGATACGAGAAGAACTTCTGCATGCTGTACTTGTTGCCTGAGGGGAGGGGGCGGAGTAGAGGGTCAGTACGTCTGTCTGCAGATGTTCGAGCCAGCAAAGGAAGGAAGCTCATGACGAGCGAAGCATGCGAGCTCACCAGTAAACGGCATCCACTCGATGAACCTGACGATCACATTCTTCTCCCTCGTCAACTCTACGAACCCCGCCAACTCGTCCTCGTTCAACCCCTTCATGACGACCACGTTGATCTTCGTCGTCAACCCTTCCTCCCCCAGCCCGAGCGCGACGTCGAGAGACTGCATGACAGCCGAGTGGTACGTTGACGGTCTTCGAGTCAGAAAGGGGAATTTGGAGGGGACGAGCGTGTCGAGCGAAAGGTTGAGATGGGTAAGGCCGGACGCGACGAGGGAGGGCAGCTTGCGGTGGAGCGCGATGCCGTTCGAGGTCATGCCCAGTTGGTCCAGCTTGAGCTTGCCCAGCTCGGCTGCATTTCCAGACGATAAAACAAGCGCTCGTCAGTGTACCGGAGAGATTGTGGGGGGCAAGGGCCAATAGGGCAAGGTGCAACGCACATATGATGTCGGCGATGCCCTTTCGAACCATCGGCTCCCCTCCCGTCAGCCGTATCTTCCTCACCCCCATATCGACGAACGTCTTGGCCACCTGGACGACCTCCTTATCGCTCATAATCTTGTTGTCCGGCGAGAGCGGCACTCCCTCGAGCGGCATGCAGTAGGTGCAGCGCAGGTTGCAGCGCTCGGTCAGGGATATCCGGAGGTACGTGTGCTTGCGAGCGAACGAGTCGATGAGCGAGGGCGAGACCGCGTCCAGCTGAGAGAGCTTAGCCTGCAAACGAAAACAGGCAGGGTAAGGGTCAGTGTCTTTGGAAGATGGGAAGAGAGGGGAGTCAGATGAGGAGGTGGGCGGACCTGGACCTTGAGCCGCATGTCCCTGGCCGGCAGCGAACTGGCGACCGCGACCTGAGGGACCGCCCGTCGTCCAATGGCAGCAGCAACAGACTGCATGGCGCGTCTTGCTGTCGGAGGTCTTTGCGGTCGTCTGTAGCTGAAGTAGGAGGGGAGGGCGGGAGGCAAAAGAGGTCGACGTTGGTGTTGGAAATCGCATGGGCTCGCCCAAACTCGATAAGCCAGAGGGCAGAACGTACTGGCGTGCACTTTGCACCTCTTCAAGCGCAAGGCAGCAGAGAACGGGCGTGCAAGAGGGTCATGAAAGATCGCAGTCGTGGAAAGGGGGCAGTGGGCTATGATACAGTCTCTCTCATCCAGCATCTCGTCACGGTCAGACCTCGTCCGCGAGCGCCTCAACGGCGTAGTAGATGCCTGCGAGAGAGGCGCCAATGGAGAGCATGACAGGACCTGGATGAAGGGTTCGAATGGCTGAAGGGAGGGTGATGGAGGCCGCTAGGGCAGAGGCGGCTGTCGATGGAAGAGATAAGAGGTCAGCGCGGTGTCGCCGAGTGCCGACGCATGATCCGGAAAGACTCACCAACGCCCAGCTTAGGTCCGTCCTCGAGACCAAAGCTCGTTCCCTTTCCTCCGAGGTAGTAGAGCTCTGCACCAACGAGACCACCCGCGAGGAAGCCGACCGAACGGAGCGAGGGTTGGGTGAGCAACCGGTAGGCCGAGGACGAGGCGAGCGCGCCGCTGTCAAAAAAAGCGTCGTCAGGTCAACCTGGAGGAAAGGTGAGAGATGAGATGCGAGAAGAGGGACGAACGACATGAGGTACGCTGGGTTAGCGCTGACGATTCCGGCGGGCTGGTAGACGGTCGCTGCCTGCTCCCCCACGAAACAGGCAAGGCGTCAGCCCTTCTCCCTCAAAGACAACACGAGAAAAATAAACGCACTCGAAGGACAGCGGCAGTCGGCTTTGACAGTATCTTGGAAGAGGAGGAAGAAGATGAGGACGAGTCGTAAGGGGTGAACATGTCGTTGGTGGAGGGTTGAGAAGGAATTGTGGGCGTGGGGGTGGACGAAGGGTGGAGATGTGGGTAGAAAGGATGGTGGATGTGGATGTTGAGGGTGAGCCTTCTTGACCTAGGAACATGAAGTCACTTTAGAAGGGTTGGGGAAAGGGCTGTCGGAGGCGGCTTGGGGCGACGGGCTGGGGCAGGGAAGTGGGTGGAATGAGGCCGAAGATGCGCGCGGCCGCTTTCGCTTGGACCGAGTTGCGCCTACGAGATCCAGATCGTTCGATGGAGCGAGTCTCCTGGAGTAATCGAGTGAGGGGCTTAGAGACCGAAAGGAAGGGGAGGCAAGGGGAGGGAGGGATTTGGAGTATCCAGGCAGCCGGGTCGGAGTTTGAAATCGCATCTGACAACAGAAACGAACGCTCGGACGTCAACCATGACCAACAGTCAGCCGCACGTGGCTTCAGCGAGAAGAAGAGAAGAGATCAGCTTTCAAAGGAAGCAATGTTACGTGCATACAAAGTAGAGTCTCCAGATCCTCACTCGCCGAGCTCGTCCGCCATCTCCGCATCGCCAAGGATCGTCGTGTCTCCCTCCTCGTACTCTGACTGGTCAACGTTGGAAGATCTTGCGCGTGAGTGAGTGGTGCGAGAGGGTGAGGGCTTGGGTGGAAGGGTAGGCTGAAGGATGAAGGCGTCCGCGTCGCGCCTGACACGACAAAGCAGGACGTGGCATCAGCAATCGACAGCAGCTTCAGTCGAAAAGGCACGCACCCAAACTCTCGGTAGAGCAGATCGTTCAAAGCCTTGTCTTTACCCTCTCTGACCCTCTTCAACTCAACCTCCAGCTCCTTCAGCTCCGCCTCCAGACCAGCCCGCGTCGCTAGACTCGATCGATGCAACCCCTTGGCTAGAATGTACTTCTGAACGATTGGCGGCTTGGAGCCCGGAGCGTTGACCAGCAGCGGTGAAGGGAGGAGGTACGGAGAGAGCGAGTCGTCCGAGTCGGACCCTGCGCCTCCGCCGTCGACGTCCTCTCCCCCAGGCGGCAAGAGCGCGAGCTCGTCGACCGAGTCGTCCTCCCATTCCGTCAAGTCCGAGCTCGAATCGTCCCCTCGCTTCTTCTTCTTCTTCCCCGCGGGCTTTTTGGTCTTCTTCTTCCCAGCGACAGGTCTTGAGGGAACGACGTCCTCTGTGAACTCAACCCTGTCCGGCACCTTTCCCTTCCCACCTAGACTCTGGTCCAACCTTGACCACTCTTCCTCCCCCTCCTCCCAGCGCTTCCCGGCGCCTTTAGGGTAACCGCCGGGAAAGATGGACAGCATAGCCTCGAACGCCGTCTTGGCGGCCGACGAGCCCGCCGAGCGGGACGCGTTCGACTGGGGCACGAGCGACGGGTGCTGGACTCGCGTATGCTTGGCCAGGGCGTCCGATCGGGTGAAGGACTTGTCGCATTCTATGTGAAGAAGGAGCCACGAGTCAGTCTCCGGCTCGTCGACCTTGCGCGAGGGAGAAGGGGAGGCGTACGAGGTTCCGGACACGTAAACGGCTTCTCGCCAGTGTGGCTCCGGAGGTGACTGAGCAAAGCGAACCGCGACGTCTGCGTCTTGCCTTTGCGAGGACAAGTGGCCCATTCGCAGGTATAGGTCGTGCGACTGGTGCCGATGTGGTCTGAGAGAAATGGGAAGAACCGGGGTTGGCGAGGTCAGCGATGGAGAGCGGCAACGAGCGACAGCCTGCATCCTGTCATTACCCCTGCTTTGACCTTCCCCTGCCAGCAGGACAAGGGCCAGAGAGAGACTAGCCTAAAGGGCACGTGAAGAGCAAGAGACGAGCCTTTTGTGATGTGGTCGATGAAGACGCCGAGCTCGCCAAACGTCCTCCCGCAATCATCCCAAAGGCACTTTGCCAGCTCGCCCTGATCCTTCTTGCCCCCACTCGCCCCGTCCACCGCTTCGTCCTGCTGTCCTGCAGCCGAAGACGGCGATCGTTTGCGCTTGTTGACACCGCTGGACGGAAGGGAGGAGGATGGGGAGCCGAGGGCTGAGTCGGACGGGCCGGACGACGAGGCGGAGGAGGACGAAGAGGAGGAGGACGAAGAAGACGGGCTGGGCGAAGGCGGTCCGGACGAGGATGCTGACGACGAAGCGTAGTGTCGCATGGCAGCCCAACGAGAAGGGAGAGTCTTGGTCGGTCGACGTTGAGGTCGAGGGCGATGGAGGGTCGGACGTCGGGCGGTCCAAGGGCGACGCAATCCCTGGGTGATCAGATCGTGATCGGATCAGGGCAAGATCTTTATAAAGTCATGATGAGATCTAGACGATATTATGATTCATCCCTGTGATTTAGATCAGAACCTCGTCTGATCCCGATCGTGGTTCGTTCAATCAACCTTCTTCGCGACAAGCCTTCCTTGAGCCTTGAACCATCATCAGCACCATGGCCTCGTCGCGTTCGCCGCCCATCTCGCTCCAGTCGCTACCTCCGGTCGTCCACATCATCGGCCGCTCCTCGTCCGCCGACATCGACTTTGACCCGGCGACGTTTGTGGGTTCCGAGGGCGACCACGCGCCCCGGCCCTCGCACGTCCGACGAGACACTGGAGACTCCACCGCAAGCGGAGGAGGAGGAGCGTCAGGTCTGAAGAGGAAGGACAGTCTGGAGAGTACGAGGAGCTTCGTGAGTGAACCTTGCTTCAAAGTCTAGCAGATGGGTCCAGGGCGTGGGGCGCTGAAGATCAAGGGAAGGCATGTTGGGTTGGTTGAAAGGGGCTGGTTGCTCGTCGGCGGACGGAGGAATCCACTCTCCCAGGCATTCTTGGGAGGCGTGAAGCAAGGCCAGAGCTCTACGTAGGCTGTACAAGGTAACCAGCCGCTGGTTCGTGCAGGGGCGTCTGCGGGGATGATCAGGCTCAGCTTCCTTTCATGTGCTTCCTCGGAGGGACGACCGCGCACCCCCCCCTTCATCCTCCCTTCCCTTTCGTGGACTTGCTACCCCTGCTCGCTCATAGCACTGTACTGACTGAGACTGCTTCGGCGACAGTACAACATTACTGTTTCGTCGTCCACTCAGGTCGGGCGCCAATCTCCAACTCCGTCGCACCAGTCGTACCATCGTCCAACGTCCCGTCAGTCGGCCTACTCCTTGACCTCTCCTACCAGCAACACTTCCGCCCTTCCCAACCCGCCGCCTCCAGGTCGAACTCAACAGTCAGCCTTCACGTCCGGTGTCCTGCCTGCCAGAGGATTCTTTGCCCCTCAACGACCTGGTGACGCTCGAAGGGAACAGGGCGAGCTGAACGCCTCGACTTCCTCGAGGTTCGACCCCAAGCCCTCAGCATCGCAGACTTCCTTCGGCTACTCATCGAGGCAACCCTCAGAGGAAGGCTCGGTAGCTCCCTTAGACCCTCTCCAGCGAGTCGGAGGTCCAGGAGCAGTCGCCTACAAGGGCTCTCGAGAACCGCTGCTCGACTCCCTTCCGGTCACCAGGGGGGGTCTGGGAGATTCGCCTCGTCACGCCAACGGAAGCATGGGCGGCTCGCCAAAGCTCAACTTTGGAGGATCGCCAGGGTTGACGTTCGGCCTGGGAGATGGATCCAAGAAGGGTTCTCCGGCCGCCTCGAAGGCAGGATCGCCCTACCTCGCGCAGCAGCCTTCGACTCCGCCAGCGACCGCTCGACTGCCTGCTTCAAAGCGCGACATCGAGGAAGGCAACACCAAGCGGGTTCGGGCGTACGAGCTGCACGACTCGTCGAACGCGTTCGCCCTGGGTGGCCGATTGATCACCGGTGGAGACGCCTCGCCGCTCCCCATGCTGCTTACGTTCGTCCTCGAGATTGGACTGTCGGCCGCTTGGATCGGGACGACGGGCGTCGGTCTCTGGAGGCACGGGGTGTCGGGCAACGGGGATAACGGGGGCATCGCCGTCGTCGTTGTCTTCCTGTGGTTGTGGGGTATCAGCTTCGGAGCGATGATCGCAACTGTGCGTGCTCTCCCTTTCCGCCATCAATTCCTCCCGCACTGCAGATACATCAGGCTGACCCCTTGCTCCGGGTTCTCCTGCAGGCCTTCCGTGACCCTGGAATTCTCCCTCGGAACCTGGACCCGTCTCCTCCCATGGCGCCTACCAGATCGACTAATTCGCTAGTACCCTTGCCCCGAGAGCTGAGAGTCCGCGCCGGACGGGTGACGGTCAAGTACTGCGACTCGTGCCGCATCTACAGGCCGCCGCGAGCGAGTCACTGCAGGATCGTGCGTTACCTCCCCCTTCTTCCCTTCCGTCGCTCTCTCGAGACAGAACGCTGACCTAGCGGCACCTTACCAGTGCGACAATTGCGTCGACGGGATCGACCACCACTGCGCCTACCTCCACACCTGTGTCGGCCGCAACAACTACACGTCCTTCCTCGCGTGCCTCTTCTTCACGGTCCTCTCGCTCGTGTACATGATCGTTTGGTCGGCAGTTTTCCTCTGGAGGACGTCGGCCAGTCAGGGCAAGACGTTTGGGCGGGCGTTGGGCGACGAGGCGGGCAGTGGAGTCGTCTTCGTGTTGGAGGTGTTGATGCTGATGCCCGTTGGCAGCTTGATGTCCTACCACTTCTGGGTTCGTCTCCTCTCCCTTTCTCCGTTGTCACACCAGGCGATTACTGATCTTTCTGACACTTGCGAACGCAGTTGATGCTCAACAACTCGACCACGATCGAGGAGATCCGCCGAACGGCCGCTCGAAAACTCAACGCTCCCCCATCGAAGTTCCACAAGCTCCTACCGTGTCTGGCGACCGTCCGACCTCACTCGAAGCGGGACGAAGACGAGAACCCGTACTCGTTTGGGGTGTGGTGGCGGAACTTTGGGAGGGGGGTGTGTCGGCCGAGGGTGGGGAGTTGGATGGGGTTCAGCGAGTGGAGGGAGGTGTCGGTTCAAGAGAGGGGAGAGAGGGAGAAGTAAGGGCGCGGAGGGCGATTACTTGCCGACGTTTGGGGCTTTCTTGTTCTCATTGTGAGTCTTCATCAGATGTCGGCGGTGTGGCCTTGACGTGTAGATCGGGCTGACACCCCCCCCCCCCTCGTCTCATCCCTTCCCGCAGATTCACGACACTCTCTTAATCACATCGCAACACTTCACTTTATCTCATGGTCCTGCCGTACCAATCATGAGGCGATTTAGAGCGGCCTAGGATCTCGCGCGATGGAGGGCAGGCTGGTTGAGCGCGCGACGCGTCGCCTTTCAGTGCCAGGGTAGCATACACAAGACGTCTGAGGGGGAGTACTTCATCTTCTTCTGGAGCTGCACTCGAGAAGATGATTCTCTGCGAGGAAAGCGAATCTAGCCTGGGCTGGTCCCACTGGCTTGGGTTTGCTTTTCGGTCCAGGAGCGTCGAGGAGACGCGTCGACGCGCAGAGTTTTCGCGCCTGCTGCTGCCCTCAACCTCTTCCCCTGCCTGCCCTGCCCTCCCTCTTCAGCACCACTACCCTCCTCGCCCTCAGTCAGTCAGCTCGGACGGCCAGGTCGACATCTCGGTGCTCGGTGTCCAGCGTCACGCTTCCTCCCTCGTCGCTTTCGCTCAGCTCCTTCGCCCCAGCCCGACTGTTTACGGCCGCACCAATCGTCATCGACCTTCGACGTCGGCAGCCCCCCCCTCCCCCTCTCCCCTTCACATCTTCCTTCTCAGCCAGCTTCCTATCAGACGAACCCGAATGGAGCCTCGCACGCGCTCGACTCGGTCTTCGCTCGGTGGGGTGGCAGGGGCAGGCTCGCCTGTCGACCACCGCGTCCGCGCGCTCGAGCCCTCTGGGCCAACAGGAGGTCAGCCTGCAGCAGGACCTCGACGACAAACGACCCACGCCCAGCTCGACGCCAGCCTACTCGACCCTGCCCTATCGGTTGCTGCGACCCGAGGCACGATCCCGTCCAGTCCGATCAAGATTCTGGGCTTCCAACCCCGTCCGAGCTCGAGCACCAGCAGCTCGTCGCTCTCGTCCCGTCCGCTCTCGCGCTCGCTCCGCACTACCCACCCCCACCCCCACACCCTCCCGTCGACGACTAACGGACAGCAGCCGCAGCAGCATTCTTCCCAGGTCGAACCGCTCGCCTTCGTACCCTACACCGCCCCCCCAGGAGCTCATCCAGCTCAATCAACAGCTCAGTCACCTGCCCCTCCTCCGCATCCGTCTCAGCCCCAGCCGACCAGCGCAAGCCTCGACACCTCGCCTCTTCACCCACACTCGTCCTCGTCCGCGACACAGCACCCGCCCCTCGAACCCCTCGCCTCGAGCTCGACGGCTCCTCCCCGGTCCGGGAAAATGTCAAAGTCGTCCTCGTCGGGCTCCAAGAGGGCCAAATCTGGAGCGCCTGCAGGGGGGGCATCGAGCACAGGAGGCGGAGGAGGAGCAAAGAAGAAGTCGGACGTAGAAGAGTCGACGTCTGGATTCGCTCAGGCTGGTGACCTCGACCTCGAGTTCAAGACGGTGGACGGGGCTCAGATGGTCCTCGGCAAGGAAGGAAAGTGGTTTGACTTTGTACGTCCTTCCTTTCCCCTCAGCTCGATGCAACCCTGTCAAAGCAGGCGATGCTTCCTCGAGCTTGCAGCTCTCAGAGCCACAGTGAGCAGCTTAGCTGACTTCTTTGTTGCTGTTCGGCTGGCTCAAACAGAACCCTGGGCCGAACGGAACGGGCATGAAGGACGGAGAGGTTGTGTTCGAGTGCTTCATGTGCGACAAGAGTCAGTCCGCCTCGTACCTCTCGCCTTTCAGCCCTCGTGTCTGCGAAACCCCAGGAGCACCTCGATTGACCTCTCCCCTTTGGCTTGATAGTCTACCTTGGAGTGCACGCTCGGTCCATCTGGCGTCGACACCTCAAGGACAAGCACAAGATTCCGCTCTCTCTGCAGCCGCGACGAACGCGCTGGGACGGACGTAAGTAGCTCGCTACCGCTCTTCAGGGCGCGGCGCGCTCTTCGTACCGTTTTACTGACGTCGGTCTTGGATGGATCTCTTACTGCAGGCGAGGACAAGGTCGAGGCAGAGGACAAGGCGGCCCCGAAGAAGAAGAAAGTCTCAACCTCGAAACGGTGCGTCTTCAACTCGAGCTCCCGGTGCAAGCAGCGAATGCCTACTGATGCGCACGACCGCCCTTGCAGACCTGAATCGAAGTCCAAGAAGAGCAGCGCCGGCATGTCCAGCGCTTCATCGGCTGGAGGCGGGCCGTACGGAACAACAGACGACGACAGTCAAGACGAACCTGGCTCGGAGAGCGAGATCGAGAGCCTCATGCCTGCCGCTTCGGGCTCAAGAGCTCGGTCGCGGACGTCCAGCGGTGGGAAGGGCAAAGGGAAGGGGAAGGGACGGGCTCGACCGGTCAGCCCACCGGCGACGATCGTCGAGGAGTTTGACGTCCAACGGTCGTCCAGCCGCTCGCCAGACTACAACTCGCCCGAACACCCTACGTTCCACCACCATCACTACCACCATGGCCTTCACCCGGAACAGCAATACTACTACCCCCAGCAACCTGCGTACCCTCCTCCGCACCAGGCGCACGTCCAGCAGCAGTACTCGCATCCTCAACAGCAGTACGACGCGTACTACCAGCAACAGCAGCAGGGCGGCTACCCGCCGGTCAACTACCCCCCACCGCCGGCGATGAACCACCTCTCGGCCTACGCTTCGTCGTCCATCCAAGCCCAGTACCACAACCCCCAGCAGCAGTACGCCATGCCCTACTCCCAGCCGCAGGAGCAGACCCCGCAGCAGTACTCGTACGGCTACTCGTCTCCCTTCGCGGCCGACGGCGGATCAACCTCGTACGCTCGGGATGACCCGCACCACCAGCCTGGCCTCGACGGGGCTGAAGGAGCGCCGTACTACGGTTCGGCCCTCGATGCACCCCACGGTCGGACGATCTACCGACGGTCTTCGTTCCCTTCGCTGCACCACCATCCTCACCTCGCAGCCGACATCTCGCCCGCTCGATCTGCCTCTGCTGCACCGGACTCGCCCAGCCGGCCGCATAACGTCAAGAGGTACCGGCCTATCGAGGACGAAGGGGATGCGGCCAACCTACTCATCCAGCTCAAACAGAGCAGTCCTCTGAAACCGAGCGCTGAGGACGAGATGATGCGGCGGGACGACGACGATGACGGCGACGACGAGGTCGACGACCGCCGCATGGGAAGTCCAGGCCGAGAGAGCGAAGAGAAGCCTTCCCTCCTGCCACCTCATGGACTTCTGCCGGCCCCGGAGATCGACAGCGGTTCTTCACGCCGGTCGCGTTCCGTCTCCCGAGGTCGTGTTCACTCGGCCCACCCGCCGTCACCGCCCTCCGCCAAGGACGAGTCGCTCGATCCGGCCTCGTACATCCTCTCCGGATCGGACGTCATGCTCCGGACCCATCTCACGCGATCACCCGCCTTCCCTCACCCTTCCTCGCCGTTCAGACCGCCCGACTCGTCGCCCGTCATCGGTCGTCACGGTTCTCAGTCGAGAGACAGCATCGCGAGAGACGCCTTCGTCACTCCGTACGGCAAGTACGCCGCCCGACGGACGTCGTTCCGTCCCTCGGCTGAAGCGGGCCAGGATGCAGACTCCGTCGATGGCCAAACTGAGCATCGGATCAAGCAAGACTCGAGCGACGACAGGCAGCTCATCTCCTCTGCCCTTCAGCCCTCCAGTCCGGCCTTCATGACCGACTCGCCGCAGGTCCAGGGCGAGGACGAAGGCTCGTCCAGTCGACGGAGGGATGCTCCTCTTGTGCCGCTCTTCGCTCAACCTCAGATCCCTCAGAAGCGGTCGATCACGGCTACGACACCTCTCATCTCTTCCCTGACTCGGACGACGCTCCCAGCGTGGCACCCGACGCCGCTAAAATCGTCGTCAACCATGACAGCGCTCGACTACACGCCGGTCGTCTCGTCGACGCGCACGCCCTTCAAGTCCTCTTCCGGATCGAAGTCTGCCACCGAAGTCGAGGACCGACTCGCCCCTCTCAAGTCCATCCGCTACACGCCTGGTGCATTTGGTGTCGGTGGATCGTCGACGCCTCATGAGCCGTCGCTGTCGAACGGATCGTCTCCTCCCCAGTCGTCCCTCTCTGTCCTCTCGTCGCCCCAGTCGCTTGGCCTCACCCGGTCGCTCGGCCTCGCACCCGCCACTCCCGGAGGGCAGTGGGACTCGACCTTTGGCACCCCAGAAGGCAGTGACGGCAACCTCCTCATCGGCTCGCTCAAGAAGCGACGCGGGTCGTGGGCGGTCGGGACGAGCAACCTCTCGGGCGTCAAGGAGCGCGCCAAGAAGAAGCTCCGGACCCTCGATGGCGGAGGAGTCGACGCCGGCGCCTTGCATGCTGAGGGATCGGGCTTTCGCGAGGAGACGACGACGACCAACGCGACGGCTGGCCCAAGCAACAGTGCTGAGACGACGCCAAAGGCTGCAAGCGCCGCTGAGGCTCTCATTGTCAAGGACACCGTCAAGCGCTCTCCTATCCAGGCCTAGACACTCTCCCTCCCACGGCAACACGGACGCCGTCCTTCCATTCCATCGCTGCATTAGGAATCGCTTCCATCTTTTGCCCTTCTCTCTTCTCTCTTTCCGTCTTTTGACTTTGATTTTCTCTCCCGTTGACTCATCTTGTACCCCCCCCCCGTCACCCCCTCACCCCTCCACCTGTGATACGACCCTTATTCCACCCTTTCTCATACCTCCTGTTGGCCTGCTTGAATGACTTTTCTGCACCTGAAAGATGAGAGCAAAGTGCCCATGGGCAGAACGCATGAGCGGGAGGGGAGCGCGACGACGCAACATCAACATTCGTCCCCGGCTGGTTCTGCCAACGACGACCCGTTCCTTTCCGACAAGAATGACCTACTACACAAAGCTCAAGGTGGCAGGTACTTATCCTGTCCAAATGCTCTTGTGTTCGTCGTTCTCGAGGGCTGACTCGCCTGCCCTTCTGCAGAGCTGAAGGACGAGCTCGACAAGGGGGCCATCGCCTACCCCAAGACGGCAAAGAAGCAGGACGTCAGTCTCTCTCCCTCGCATCCTGTCCTGCTGTTCTTTCCATGCTGACAGCCTCCTTCCTCTCTGTCTTGCAGCTGGTCGACCTTCTCG
Source organism: Cystofilobasidium capitatum (assembly GCA_014825545.1). Taxonomy (NCBI): domain Eukaryota; kingdom Fungi; phylum Basidiomycota; class Tremellomycetes; order Cystofilobasidiales; family Cystofilobasidiaceae; genus Cystofilobasidium; species Cystofilobasidium capitatum. The sequence goes on from MVAJ01000015.1 coordinate 250,578, forward strand.
TCGCGCAGGCTAGCGAAGCGGTGACGACGGTCGGCTTCGAGCAGGCCACCGTCCCTCCTCCAGCAACCGACAACGGACCGACCACGGACGCCCGGCCTACGACGGATATTCCAGCAACGGCCTCGGACATGCTCTCTCACGCAGAGAACGGAAAGCTTCCTGCCGCAGAGTCGACCGCCGAACCGACGGCAGCGACAGCAGAGACCGCACCCCCTCCTCCTCCATCGCAACCGACGTTCGCTCAGTCCAAGGAGTTCGCAGCCACCCACGTCGACCCCTCTACAGCTTCTCAGGCCGAGCAGACGACGACGGTACCGGATTCGACGATCACGGCGTCTTTCCCCTACTCAAAGGAGGACCTCACCGAGACGCTCGTCGACGAGGTGCCTGTTGGCATTGAGCAGAGCGCGGACGGCGAGGACGAGAAACGGGGCGGGAACGACGTGTTGGGTACGGATGCGGACGACGTCCACCTCGGAGATAGTCCAGTCGTCGAGAAGGGAGACACTCATACGCAGGGAGACGTCGACATGCAGACGTCTGCCGCGCCGGCAGAGGAGGTCAAGCCCGACGGAGAGGACGTGTCAATGAATGACGCCGAGTCGTCAGTCCCCGTCGTCGCTGCATCTGCCAGCGGTCCTGCACCCGTCCCGACCGCTCCTCCGCCTACCCCGGCAGTCAAGCGGTCCATGTCGCCCGAACCGACAGTCGAACCGGTCGCAAAGCGCGTCAAGCAGGACCTGCCCTCTTACCCCGCGCCGGCCAACTTCGTCTCTGGCACCCACCCTCCAACGACTGCGCTCTACATCACCAACCTTCGACGTCCGTTGCCTGACTCGGCGCTCATCGACCTGCTGGAGGAGTTCGGCGAGCTCGACGGCGAGGTTGGCATTGGCAAGGGCGCTGGCAAGGCTGACTCGAAGACGGAGAAGGAAGGCTGGTGGTTGTCGCCCATCAAGTCGCATGCATTTGCAGCTGTGAGTTCTCGACGTCCTCTCAAGCTATCATCTCTCGATCCCTCTTTCTGACCTGGTTTATTTTACTCCTTTGACTTCCAGTTTACCACGCCAGAAGCGGCTCGATTGGCGTACGAATCGATCCTAGGTCGCACCGACTTCCCGCCTGAGGCACCTCAACCCACGCCTCCGCTCGACTGCACCTTCGTCCCTTCGTCCGAGATCCCGGCGTTGATTGCTCAGGAGGAGGCTGCCTGGTCGAATGGTCGCAAGAAGCTCGATCTGCGTGTCGCACTGACCCACGTCGGCGAGGAGGGGACGGACGAGAAGGAGTGGACGTACACGTACGAGGGAGCTGGAGACGTCAACCTGTTCCGAGGTGGCGTAGGGATAGGAGGACCCGGACGAGGAGGCTTCGGTGCCCCTCGAGGCCCTTTCGCGCCTGGAGGACCGCAGGGCGCCAACTTCACCGGTGGACGGGGAGGGTATGGAGGAGCGGCGCCCTTCGCCGGCAGAGGCGGATTCGGAGGCGGTCGAGGAGGCTTCATGGACCGAGGCAACTTCGGCCCTGGACGAGGAGGGTTCGGAGGCGGTCCTCGAGGAGGGTTCTCCAACGGCGGCATGCCTCCCGCGGCGTCCTCGGTCGACCTCATGTCCTCCAGTTCGGCACCCTTCGACGACCGGCGCTCGATCCGGCCGACAGAGAACAGGAGCTCGGATAGCTGGGGCGATCGCAGTCGACCGCCTCCCTTCCGAGCAGGTCCTCGAGACGACGTCAACGACCGACGGCCGCGCAACGACTGGGGTTCCCGCGGAAGGGTCGACGACGATCGACCGAGTTTCGGCGGAAGCGACTCGTACAGGCCTGATCCTCGACGAGATGTGGACCGACGGGGTGGTGGTGGATGGGGAGACAGAGGCAGGGACTGGTCGAGGGAGGGCAGGAGAGGAGATCGATGGTCGCCCCCTCCTGCCGGCGACAGGAGGGGCAGGGACGTCAGCTTTAGCCCTGTTCGACGGAGGGAGAGAAGTCGCGGTCGAAGTAGGAGCCCGAGTGGAGAGAAGGGGAGGAAAGACGGCTGGGGGAGCAAGAAAGATGGCTGGTAGTCGCTGCACCCAGCTGAAGGGTGGACAATCGTGTCCTCAAATGCCTAAGATCTAAATTATGCCCACTCGCATCTTTGCTTCATCGTTGCGCATGGTCGTCCGTCGGCGTGTGCGATGGTCGGGAGGCGCACCATCTTCGCATGATCTCTCCTTCTCCACGTTGATTCGAGCTCGACTTCTTTAGCTGACCTCCCTCTCTCTCGTTTCCCTTCGTACTCCATCGTACTTTGGCTGACGGCCGTCGAGCTGACAGGGCCTTAGACAGTACTACACACACCAACCCACTCGTCCAAGAATCCAAACCATCTACCCGCTGTCCCTTTCGGATTCCCGTTCTGGGTTTCATCGAACGGAATCAACGGCAGCTTGTCCTAGTCGGACTCGAGGGTCGGAGGGCTGCAACTTGTCCTCAGTCCTACCATCCACCATCCTACGTCGCTCGGCACGGTACGTCGCTTCTGCTCCCTTGTCAAAAGACTTCTCTGAAGTTTCGTGCTGCTTTGTCTTCTCCGCAGGGATCAACCATGGTTCCTGTCACGCACGCATCAACCCGACGGTGGCAAGCTCCAAGGACCGTGACAAGTACTCGATCTCGAAACGGGAGGTGCAAGCAGTCTCTCGATCTCTCCAAGAGTGACTTTGTCGGTCTCGAGCTGTTTCTTTGCACACATGCCTGCCCTCCTTCAATCGTTGTCTGATGACCGAACTCCCTGCCCAGGCGGGCAACTGCGAGCGGTTGTCAAACTTTGGCTAGTCCCACCTCGAGACTTCCGAAAACGCACCCTCCTTGGCGGTCATCTTTCATGTCGTTCTCCTGGCTTGCTGCCTCTTCTCCCCAGATTCAAGTTTTCCAACGTGATGATGGATGTCTCTTATCGAAAGGATTGGTTTGATGCGATGCGGACAATTTAAACTCAAACGCTTTTTTTGAACTAACGGCGACGGAAGTCATTCTCTCGGTCCACTCACCCGCGTCCTACTCGTTATTGTTCCTTACTGATGTCATTTCGGGTGCTGACGAAAAGTCGTTTGACTGCAGCACCTTCATCGCCGCCGAGATCGCAGAGAAGATCATCGGAGACCGAGAGATCGACCCCATCACCCTCCTCCCCGGCGCTCCCAAGAGCAGCTCCTGGCGATGGGGTTACGGAATGTTTACGATCATCGTCCCCGTCTGCCTCCTTCCCATCATCCTGACGCTCCTTTGGGGTCAGAGGAAGGCAAAGAAGGCGGCCAAGCTCGCCCGAACCCACAAGCCCGCTCCCCGATCTCCCTTCAAGGTCCTCCTCCACTTCGCCAAGGAGATCGACACCCCCGGGCTGCTCCTCGTCGCTGCTGCTCTTGCTCTCATCCTGCTTCCTCTCGGGTTGGCCAAGGGGTCGTCTCGAGGTTGGCAGACCCCGTCCATGATCGTCATGAGTGTCATCCCAGATTTATGCGCTTCCTCTTCCATGTTAAGCTCTGTACCATCGCTTGAGAATTCTCTAGGCCGAGGCAGCGTTGCCCTCCGGTGCGGCCGATACGGTGTACGTCTCGTCCAGTCGGCCCTTGATGTACTCGCCCGCCCTGTAAAAACCGCCAAGATACCTTAAAAGCGTCAGCACGCCCGTCCAATTCTACCGCGTGAAAGGTGACAAAGGAGAAGGAAGAAGAGGAGGAGGAGGGTACGTACGAGATGTCTTCGTATCGCTGAGGTCGGTCTGCCGACACGCAGCTGGGGAACGTCTGCGCAACCCATCCAGAGTGAGACGAAAGCACGACCAAAGTCAGGAACCGAAACGACGTGCGCATTACGCAGCCGACCCTCTCCGAATGAGCGGAGAAGGCGAACGGGGGGGTGAGTGAAAGGAAAGGAAAGGAAAGGAAAGGAAAGGAAAGGAAAGGAAAGGAAAGGAAAGGAAAGGAAAGGAAAGGAAAGGAAAGGAAAGGAAAGGAAAGGAAAGGAAAGGAAAGGAAAGGAAAGGAAAGGAGGGAAGAGAGACGAACGGTGATGATCTGATCGGCGTCCTCGCCGAAAAAGAACGGGATCGAGAACCGCTGGAGACCGGTCCTGTTTATTGCTCGGTGTCGAGTAGAGACGAACACGTCGTCTGAGCGAAGGTGGTGTGGAGTGGGGAAGAAGAGGGGGGAGGGGAGTCAAAAGGAGGGGGAGAGGGTCAGTTCTTCCCTTCTGCTGACGCCTAATCAAGAGAACGGCCAAGGAAAGGAGAGGTACGCAACTGGAAGCACGTTGAAGGGCGTCCGCGATGTTGACCTCCAGAAATTTGGGTAGAATGAGTTTCAGAGACGGGCTGTAAGCGCAGCGAGGGGTAAGCAGCAACTCACGACAAAGGTGCCTTCCATAGGCTCGGCGTCGATCCATTGGCCTTTCCTGTTGCAGACTTGGAGCGCCTTGACGCCCATCTGCTGGCGGAGGATCGTGAAGCACTCGTCTGCAAAATAAGTGCAGAAATTTCATATTTGGAAGTCAGCCGACGGCGGTCCTTCTCCAGGGAAGGGCGTAAGAAGCCCTTCGACGCGACGACCCCCCCAAAGACCCCTAACACAGGAGCAGGCATGAAGCACGCACAGTCTGAATGCGCGCCGATACCCATGACCCTATCATCGACCACGCCCGTTTGAGGCGGGTAGTACAGCAGCCGCATGGCCGCGCTGGAAGCGTTGGCGACGCGGTTGTAGAAGTAGTCCCGGGGCAGGTCGAGGGCGAGGGCAAAGAGCGGGAAGAGGACGTTGCGGCCGAGGGAGTAGACCGCTTGACTGGAACACACGAGTGAAGGAAAGTTGTCATGAGAATGGGGAAGCGTTGACGGTGAATGTCAGTCTGCGCCATCCGGACTCGGAAAACCAATCCAAAAGCGAGCGACGTACTAGTACTCCATCACGTCCTCCCTGAACCCAGCCAGCTTTCCTCCTCCTAAAAGCTTCTCGTCCGGCCAGAGGTTGCCTGCTCGAAGACCGTCGGCGTCCGGCTCGGCAGGCGCAGCGCCGGGCGTTTCTGTCCCGAGGTCGAGCGCTTCGTGCCTGGTTGCGGACGTACGTTGGAGTGAGGAGACGGAGAGAGTGAGATAGAGGGAGACAGTCAGTATCAGCTGATACGACGAAAGGAAGGCAGGTAGGGAGGGAGACGGACAAGTCACCCCTGTTCTCAGGGCTGAATCCAGGAAGGCGTCGCAAGGTCAGTTAGGTTCCCATGCGACGAGGCGATAAGGGAACGTGGACGCACTCAACGTTCTCGGAAAGAAGACCCATGTAGCCCTTGTAGGCGCTGCTCTTGCTCATGTGGATCTGGATCGGACGGAGGGAAAGAGGACGTAAGAGGCGAGCTCTCGTTGGTCAGCTTTGGGCCTTGGCAGCGTGCAAGGCATGCAGAACGACACTCAGGCTCTGCCAGTAGAGAGCGAAGGGCAACAGTGGCAGTTGGGGGAGGGAGAAGAAGAGGAGAGGTACGGACGGTCATCTTCTCCTCCCCGGACAGGCTGTTGAAGAAGTTCTCCGCCCGTCCAAACACCCGCTGGACGAGGTCCTCGGGCACGGTGTGGTTCTTGACTAGAAGCAGGAGAGCAAAAAGGGGGTGAGTGAGGGTGATCAGATAATCGAGAGGAAAGGTAAGACTGACTGTAGAAGAAGCCCTGGAGGAGGGCGGCCTGGCGGACCTGTCGGACGAGCTCATCCTCGGGCAGGCTCAGGTCGCTGCAGGCGGGAGTCAGCCTGTGCTCTTACTCTCATGCAAAGAGATAAAATGAGGACGGACATGACTGGGATCGACTCGAACTCTGTTGGTGCGAGTGCAGCAGACTCTTGCAGAATGGAAGACATTCTGGTTCGGATCCGAAGTTTGGGGGAGGAGGTGAGAGACAGAGAAGAGAAGGCAGACACAGGCGGAGTTGAGCGAAAGCCTCCGAATCGGACCCTTGTCTGCGCGCGCGTACCTCGCTCCTCCCAACGCGTCCTCTGAATCATGTACAAGTAACGATGTCGGCGACTCTGCATCCAAAGCTCTTCCTCCAGGCCATCCTGGCCCACCCGTCCCTGTCCCACAAGCACTGCCTCGGGCTCTTCAAGGCAACCGGCCAGGCAGCCCACGACTTTGACCCCAACCTGCCCCCACCCCCGCCGGCGGACGAGCTCGAAACGAGGTGGAACGACTTCCGGCACAGGCTCAACACGCAGCTCGAAGTCCTCGGGCTCCAGCTCACGCAGGTCACGGACGAGGGAGACAAGGGGAGATGGGTCGTTCTGGTGCGTTCTCCCTCGTTGCTTCTCCTCGGATCGACTGATGACAACCCTCCCTCCTCCCTTCGACATCAGGTCAACACGGAATCCGACGACCTCGCCCAGCTCGCAACGGTCTACACACCCCTCGAACTGACCTACCTCAAACTCCTCGTTCGTCCTCCTTGCCTCCCTCCCTCCTGCCGTCCGCTCACTGACCTCTTTGTCGCGCGTGTGGGGTGGTGGAGAGCAGATCAAAGCCATCGTCCTCGCCCCTTCATACACCTACTCGATCTCGCGCCTCAACGCGAGCAGACTCGTCGGTCGACTGCCGAATCAGCACGCGCTCACGCGGGCGGGGGCGGAGAACCTGGTTGAGCGGTTCGTCAGTAGTGGGTGGGTCGACGTGTCAAAGTCCGTTCCCTATCTCCCCTCTCACTTCCAACGCTTCGCTTCCCTCCCCTGGAAAGACTGAGCAAGACTCACAACATTTTCTTCCGCCTTCTCTATCTCGTCCCGGTTTTAATCGCAGATCGAAAAAGCGTCTGTCGCTCTCGATCCGCACCCTGACCGAACTCGAGGGCTACCTCGAGACCGAGTTTGCGGCTGCAGATGACGATGACGAGGACGATACGGACGAGCTGGACGAGAACAGGGGGACGAAGTTGCTCAAGTGTTGCGTTTGCAAGACGTTGGTGACCAAGGTCCGTTTTTCTCCCTCTTTCTTCTCCGCACTGTTCGGATCTGTCGCCTCTGACACCCGCCCTTTCCTCGTGTTTCGTTCTTGTTGCACTCCAACCAGGGCAAGCTCTGCCCGTCCTGTCCGCTCGGTCAGACGGCAATCCACAACCACTGCCTGCACAAGCTCCTCCTGCGCGCGTCTGCCTCCTCCCGCCGGGCCAACTCGTCGCAGAACCAACCGAAGAAGGGCGTCGTGCACTGCCCGAAAGAGGGTGATGGGGTAAACTGGGTTGAAGACGGCGTCGAAGGAGGGGACGTTTGGGTAGAAGTGGGTGAGCGGGCGTTGGATGGGGATGGTGGGGTTGAGGACGAGATGGACTTTGAGGACGACGGGGTTGAGCCGAGGGGTAAGGCTTCGAGTGTGAAGAAGAAGGAGGGTGAAAGGAAGAGCGTGGGGAAGAGAGAGGGGGGAGAGAGCGAGGAGGAGGAGAATGAAGCGCAGGAGAGTGGGGCCGAGGAGGGAGAAAGCGAGAGTTCACCCGTGAGGAGCAGCAGAGGTCCGTTCTCTCCCACTTCTTGTCGACCTGGCCTCGCGCAAACTGACGAGCTCATTCCGTTGTCGGTTCTTCAGCTTCGCAACCGAAAAAGCGACGGACGGAGGTGTCTGTCGACTCGGACGACGACGACGACGACTCGAACGCTTAGTCCACACGTCTCTTCCTCGTCTCTCTCCATCCTCGCGCGCCTTCTTGCACATCTGTGCCCTCGCAGATTCGAGTCTTCCTGCCGCTCGCACATGTATTACCACACCCCTCACGCTCGTTTATGAACGCACGCCCTGTCTGTCATGCCCTTCCTTCTTCCTTCTTTCGCCACCCCTCCTCCGACCGTTCGAGCCGCTTTTCGTAGTGGATGATCCGCGTCTGGATCTAGTCTCCTCTTCATGGGACATCGTGGAGCCTGTCGGATGAGAAGAACACCTGTCGAGGATCGAGACGTTTCCTTTGGTCTGGCCCCATCGATCCTCTGTGCGACCAAAGCTGTCTGTCTCTAGCTTGGGTCGGGAGCTAGCTTCTCGAGCCTTGAGAGCGGTGCGCGTTCGAGGAGCGGAGCGAGAGCTGGCAAACAACGGCTTAGAGTTGGGAAACCCATTCCTGCGGAAGCGTTTTGAGACCCTCGACGAAGGCAAGGCAGGGAAATTTCGATCAGATACTGCAGGGTCCAGCCTTTCGGCGCGATGTCCGAAGGAGGCGAGATCGAAGATCCGCCAACGTCGGCTCCTTCTGCCAGCTGCTCAGACACCAATTGTTGGAGAAAGAGACGAAGACTCTGCTAGGAAGCGACAGGCTGGAGGATTAAGAAGGGAAGAGGAGTAAATTTGTATTGTCCCAAGGGCGTCGTGTGGACTACCCAACTTCCTCCAGCTTGTTTGCATTTCGCGCGCTCTGTAGACTGGAACTTCTGGGCGACAGAGAGGGAGAGCGCTGATCCAAGCTGGATCGAGGGCATCTCGAGTGCGGACCGGCTCTTGGCAGGACGTCGGGTCCCCTTCGGACGAGGCGTTTGAGACGTTCGCCGGCGTGGAGACGCGAAGATCGAGAACGCCTCTCCGTGTAGAGGAAGAATTTTCGCCTCGCCCCATCAGATACAAGAGCAGCAGCAGGACGGGCGACTTTTTCCCTTCCTCCTTTCCCCTCAACAACCTTCCCCCTCTTCTCTCGCCCTCTCTTCCTTTCTGACGCGACAAGGAGAACCAGGTGCGTCTTTCCTCTTCCAACTGGCTGGGCCAGCGATGCGCACGCTCCGTGCACATGCACGTCTTGCCCCGCAGCGAGCCTTCACCTGCTTGTTTTCAGCCCACCTCGCACTATCTTCCCCCTCTGTTCTCTGCAGCTGACAGCTTATGCCAATTTTCTGCTTTAGCGACCATGTCCGACATCAGTTCCGCCGAGAACGACCACCACAAGACGGTCTTACACCCGACCAACGACGAGGAGAAGACGGTTGACGGACAGCATGCCCGGAACGAGTACGATGAGGCCCACATCCCTACGCTCGACATCAACCAGGCCGAGATGAGCCACGGAGTCGCCCAGGTCGAGGCTGCTCAGACCATGCTCGGAAACAAGGGTCGAATCATGATGTACATCGGTATCGCGCTTGCGTCGTATGTTTACTCGCTCGACGGGTACGTTCCCTTCCTTGCCTCTACTTCAGCTTCTTTTTTCTAATCGATCCTGACGAATCGTCTCACGTTCCTGACTGTGCTTCGCTTGCGCTCTGCAGAGTCACCACCTGGCAGTACCTGCAGATCGCCACTTCGTTCGTCGTCAAGCACTCGCTCACTGGAACCGTATCCACGGCCGGAGCGATCATTATCGCAGTGGGCAAGCCGTTCATGGCCAAGCTCGCCGACTACCTCGGACGAGGAGAGACCTACATTGTCGTCACTCTGTTCTACGTTGTTGGCTACATCCTCTACGCCACGACCCAGACTATCGGACAAATCGCGGCCGCCCAGATCGTGAGTATTCCCTCCGACTCCATCCCTTTTTCCTGTACCAATCGCTGACTCATGATCTGCTTCCTGTGCGCTCGGCAGATCTACTCGTTCGGTTACACTGGTCTTCAGATCATGACGCAGGTCGTACTCGCCGACACGACCACCCTCCAGTTCCGAGGATTTGCTGCCGGCCTTGTCACCATGCCCTTCATCATTAAGTAGGTCTCTCCTTCATCCGATGTTGCCCTTACCTTCGTCTCAGTCGCTGACAGTGAGTCGTTTAACTGCAGCACCTTCATCGCCGCCGAGATCGCAGAGAAGATCATCGGAGACCGAGAGATCGACCCCATCACCCTCCTCCCCGGCGCTCCCAAGAGCAGCTCCTGGCGATGGGGTTACGGAATGTTTACGATCATCGTCCCCGTCTGCCTCCTTCCCATCATCCTGACGCTCCTTTGGGGTCAGAGGAAGGCAAAGAAGGCGGCCAAGCTCGCCCGAACCCACAAGCCCGCACCCCGATCTCCCCTCAAGGTCCTCCTCCACTTCGCCAAGGAGATCGACATCCCCGGGCTGCTCCTCGTCGCTGCTGCTCTCGCTCTCATCCTGCTTCCTCTCGGGTTGGCCAAGGGGTCGTCTCGAGGTTGGCAGACCCCGTCGATGATCGTCATGATTGTCATCGGAATCTGCCTCCTCCCCGTCTTCGCTCTTTGGGAGCTCAAGTACGCAGACAAGTACGGCTTCCTTCCCATCGCGCCCAAGCGATTCTTTAAGAACTACAACATCAGGTTCGTCTTTCTTTCCTTCCAAAATTCTACTCGAAAACTCGTCTTAACTCCGTTCGCCCCCCCCCCCCCCTTCTCCAGCGCCGCCTGTGCCATCGGTTTCCTCGACTTCGTGTCGTTCTACCTCCAGTACACCTACCAGTACTCGTTCATCACGGTCGTCAAAGTCGGATGGTCGCCTCGAATCCTCAACTACTTCTCGCAGACTCAGACTATCGCCCTCTGCGTGTTCGGTCTCCTCGCTGGTATCATCATGGCCTGGACCAAGCGGCTCAAGTTCCTCCTTGTCGCCGGTCTCTGCATCCGACTGATCGGTGTAGGTCTGATGATAAAATCAAAGGGAGCCCTCGGATCGGACGCTCTCCTCGTTTTCGGTCAGGTTCTCCAGGGAGTCGGAGGAGGTTTCGCCGCCGTCGTCTCTCAGGTTGCTGCCCAGGCTCGAGTCAGCCACGTCGACGTTGCCGTCGTCACTGCGCTGGTTCTCCTCATCACCGAGGTTGGCAACTCTGTCGGATCCGCCATCGCTACCGCGTACGTCCTCCCGCTCCCGCCTCCGGAAGAAGCAGCTGCTGATCCTCCATTCCTTTTGACTCTACAGTGTTTGGACCAACGAGATGCCCCAGGCTCTCGCCCGATACGTCCCTGGAAACAATGCTACCCTCAACGCCCAGCTTTACGGTTCGATCTACACCATCGCCTCGTACGTTCTTGCGCTTGCGTCCCCTCCCCGCTTTGAAGTTGTTTCTGACCCTTGCCCAACCTTTGGTCCGCCTTTGCAGATACCCCGGAGACTCTCCCATTCGACAGGGAGCCATCGAGGCTTACGGCCACGTTATGAAGAACCTCTGCATCGGGTAGGTTCCATCTTTGCACCCCTAGACTCGTGCAGACTCTGACGACCGCTTCTCTTCACTTCTCCAGAGCTACGATTGTCGCCATCTTCCCTCCCATCATCGCCTTCTTCTTCATCGACGACATCGTCCTCGACAACCGACAGAACGCGCACGACGACCGCGACCTCTCGGGAGAGATCGTCGAGAAGGAGCCCGTCGACACCACTCGATCCAGGTGGCGACGCTCGTTGGGATGGTAGTAAAGAGCAGCCATAGAGACCCCTTTCTCCCTTCTTTCTACCCCCTTTCTCTTTCGATATTCGCTCTTTTTTGGTTGTCCTGTCTTTTCTCTCCCTCATTTGCTTTGGTTCTTCGCACTCTACCGCTAGATCTTAATCTGGGTATCACATGACCCCTCTTTGAACGACGCCTAATGCAAAAACAGCGCGCGGGGCACCATGAGGAGATCGGACGTGGGTTACCAGAGTCTCTACGGGTGGTCTCTGTATAGTATTGAGGTTAGGCGGGCTGAAGAGTAGTACGTCGACGACGTCTTGCAGCGAGTCCGACCCTCCCTCCGCCAGGGTCCCCCTCCGACGTCCAACCCGCCAGACACCTTTTCCTTCTCGCTCTCTGCCGCTTTCAGCATCAGGAAATCGGTCTAGCTACCCTCAGCACTCTCTCGACCGGGCCGTCCATGTTGTCGTTTCACCGCCAGATCCTGGACGAGGTTGCCTCGCCCGACCATGACGATCTCCTCATCCTCGCCAAGGGGCTCGGGCTCAGGCGGATCATCTGCCAGCTCATGCGCATCTACGACTCGCCCAACAACCTCATCCTGCTCGTCATTACCCTGCTCTTCGATCTAGGTTGACGGGTGGTCTTAGGAGTGCCAGAGGGGCTGATGCGGGCTTTGCTCTTGTGGCCAACAGATCAACGCAACTCCGGCTGAAGAGACGGGCATCGGAGAGCTGTTGTCGACGCTGGGAGTCCGCCGACCAGGAATGAGGGTCCTCACGCACGAGATGACGAGCAAGGAGAGGTGTGTGGTCCTTTCCTCTATCTACTGCTGGGCTAGCTCGGGATCGCTCGAGGACTGACCTCGAAAGGTGGCGACGGGTTCGGACAGGAATGAGCTCTACCTTCAAGGCGGCCTCTTCTCCGTCACGTCGCGCATCCTCGTCGTCGACTTGCTGACGAAGAACGTCCCGCCCGAAATGATTACGGGTCTGCTGGTGCTGCATGCCGAGCTGTTCGTCCCACTTCTGCCGTCTGCCCTCCCGCGCGCAGGCGCTCTGACGCACACCCTCTCCCTTCGATCCGACAGCGTAAACCAGACCAGCCTGGAGGCCTTCATCGTCCGCCTCTATCGACAGACCAACCATGTTAGTCTTTTACAGGTACAGGTACCTCCTCGAACCATGGCTAAATCATTCGTGCGTGGCTTCGACAGGAGGGCTTCCTCAAGGCCTTCTCCGACGAGCCAGAGTCGTTCTCGTCGACGATGACCCCTCTTACCACCTGCCTTAAGCAGCTCTCATTGAGACGAGTCACTCTCTGGCCAAGGTAACCCTTGCTCTTCACTTTTCTCTCTGGTAGGAGCTATGCCTTGACCCCTTCTTGCTTTGCCTGCGCGATGGCAGATTCCGAGAGGAGGTCCACACGAGTCTCGGACAACGGAAGGCAGACGTGATTGAGCTCTATCAACCTCTCACGAAGATGATGAACGACATCCAGGTCGCCATCGTTGAGTGTATGGAGGTTACGTTGGCCGAAGTTCGCAAAGCTTGCACTGGCGTCCGTCCCACCGCCCTCGCCTCTGCCTTCGTCGTCGCAACTACTGACTCTGTCTTGCGACCCCTCTTTCCTTTCAGGTCGATCTCGACGAGCTTACGATCGACAACGCCATGTTCAAGAGCTTTGACCGGATCGTCCGAGGGCGGCTAGACTCGATCTGGCACAAGGTCGGCCCGAAGACGAGACGACTCGTCCAGGATCTGTCTACCCTCCGCAACCTACTCAAGTAAGTGCCTTCCGCAACTCTTCTGCAATTGCTTGGCTCTCCAGACTGACATCGGAGTCATACTCTCACAGCTACCTCCTCGCTTACGACGCCATTTCGTTCAACTCGCACCTCGAGGCCATCCTCAGTTCGTCGAGCTCCATGACTGGCGGCTCTGCCGTTACCGGCAACGGTGCGAAACGGCGGCCGGATCAGTCGCCCTGGCTCTACCTCGATGCGGCCAACACGCTCTTCCACGTCGCTAAGCGTCGGGCGTATATCCCTCCGCCGTCGAAAAAGCAGCAAACCGCGGTCCAGCAGGCTAACGCGGAGATGAACGGCGAGGAGGACGAGATGGATGCGCTGAGAGAAGTCGAGAGGTTGGAGAGTCAGCAGGCGTCTAGTGCGAGGGTGAGTGCAAGTCGGTGGCCTCCAGGTGTTGAGCCTGTGCTGGAGGAGCTGCCGAAGTGGGGCTTGCTGGCCAGCATTCTGGAGGAAGCAGAGGCTGAGATCGAGGCGCTGAAGCGAGAAGCTCGACCAGGTACGTTCAACCTCCTGCTAACCTCCTGCTTCGCTGGGACTCTCACTGAACAGTACATGATTCCTCTGACAGACATGCCGGGCAGCAACACGATCCTCGTCATGACGTCGTCGGAACGGACCTCTTCCCAGCTCCGGGAGTACCTCTCAACCCGCGAGGCTGCGAAAGCGAACACTGCCGACGACAAGCCAAGCCAGACGGCGGGAAAGGGCATGATGGAGCGGCTGCTCACGACGTACTTCTGGTGGAAGGGAAGTTTGGGCGAGATGGCTCGGAACTCGAGAGGTGGCGTGTCGAAGGCGTCCACGTCACAGGGTGGGAACAACGGGGCCGGGCCGTCGCAGCTCAGAAGCGTCCCGGCTCCAAGAGGACAGCCGGCGTTCAAGCGACGGCGTATTCGAGGAGGAGGTTCAGTAGGGGGGTCGGCGAGCACAAGGGAAGACGAGAAGGCGCTTGTCGGAGACGCGAGGGACGAGGGTCTGGAGGACGAAGCAGAGACGATCGCAGACTTGTCAGTCGTCCCTCTTCCCTCGTCGCATGCAATCGTAAACTTACATTCGGCTTTCTCGCCCTTCCTCAAAGCCTTCACGCTTCATCTCAGCAGACGTACGGGGAGGAGTCAAGTGCCGCGGGCCCATCCTCTGCTCGACGATCCGTCACTCCAGCTCCCGCCTTCTTCGACCAGCCGTCGATGGCTCGCTCGGTCACTCCGGCTCCTCTTTCGTTGCGGGAAGGATCTGAGGTACCGGAGATCAGGAGACTCGAGTCCGAGGCTCCCTCCGTAGCCGATCCTCCATCGCAGACCCCCGCACCACAGAGTCTCCTCCGACCGTCCGCTCAGAGCTCGGCAACCGACTATTTCGACCCCGAGGGCTTCGACTCATACTTCGGTTTGCTCGAACCCGAGGACATGGTCGTCGTACGGAACTACAAGGGAGATGACGAGGATCAGATCCTGGAGGAGCTTCGCCCACGCTTTATCATCATGTACGACTGTGATCCAGCCTTCGTTCGACGGGTCGAGGTGCGTTCGCCCAGTATCTTCCCACCCAAATCTTACGACACTGATGAAGCCTCTCTACCTTTATATCCCTCAGGTCTACCGGAGTTCGAAACCTGGTCTGGGTGTTCGAGTGTACTTCATGATGTACGTTAACTCGGCGGAAGAGTCAAAGTACCTCTCGAGCGTGACGAAGGAAAAGCTGGCGTTCGAGAGATTGATCCGAGAGAAAGGAGTGAGTCTTCCCGTTACGTCTTCAAGAATTTCGGCAAACTGAGGCTAACATCTCTGTCCTCTTGCAGAGCATGATCATCCCCATCACGGGCGACCCTCGAGGTGCGCCTGCCGCGCCGACAAGTCGGATCGACACTTTGGCCAAGGCCATCAGCACTCGAATCGCAGGAGGCGCTCAGGAGCAGCAAGTTGAGCCTCCCACGGTACGTCTGTGCTGCTTCTCTTCTCTTGTCTAATGAGTCCTGACGTAGATATGTCGGCTCTCATGGTCGCAGGTTATCGTCGACATGCGAGAGTTCCGATCAACCCTCCCCTCTCTCCTCCACGCCTCAAACATGCTCATCATTCCCGTCACGCTTCAAGTCGGCGACTATATCCTCTCGCCAGATATGTGTGTCGAGAGGAAGAGCATTCCCGATCTGATCCAGAGTTTCAACTCTGGTCGATTGTACGTTCTCACGTCTCAGCTCTACCCAGCGCGTTGTTCAGGCTGACGCCCACTTCCATTGCTTGTCTCGCTGTAGGTACACTCAGTGTGAGACGATGAGCGTTCACTACAAGCTTCCCATCCTCCTGATTGAGTTCGAGGAGAATAAGTCCTTCTCGCTCCAGGTTCGTTCGACAGTCATCCGCCCTTTCTGCAAAAAGAAATTGACTGCTGCTCTGTCCTCCTCCCGCGACTTACAGACGATGGCCGAGACCAAACGACCCTCTCAATTCCAGAGCAAGAAGGACGTAACTCCTCGGGAAGACACCATCTCTGAACACGAGATCCAGTCCAAGCTTGTCCTCCTCACCCTCACCTTCCCTCGGCTGCGCATCATCTGGTCCTCGTCCCCCTTCGCGACTGCCAGCATTGTCGCCGACCTCAAGCACAAGCACCAAGAGCCGAGCGTGGAGAAGGCGATCCTCGTTGGACAGGGCGACGACAGCACGGAGGGCGACGCTAGCGGCAGCAATGGCGCCGCCATCGAGTTGTTGCGCCTCATCCCTGGAGTCGTGAGTTCGCCTTCATACAACTTTCCTCCGAGCGCATTCTGACCATACTCCTGTTTTCATCCACCTTGTGCAGTCCGCACGCAACCTTCGCCATGTCATAAACAACATCAAGTCCGTCAAGCACATGTGCTCGTTGACCAAGGCGGAGCTGGAATTGGTACGCTGCCTGTCGACCTCCTCATTCAGCCTTGTTGCCGCGCTTTGTACTGACACTCCGATTGGTCTTCTTCCCTAGATCATGGGTGCGGAACCAGGCGCGCTCGCGTACAACTTTCTACACCACGACGTCCAGCAGCGAGCGGCGCGACCCAACGCTTCGACCTAGGGCCGTCGCAGAACTGTACTTCTCCCATTACGATCTCACGACCCCTCGCACTCTTTTATGACCACTCTTCGAACCCGGACGTGTAACGAATCACTCGCGCGCGTGATGAGCCTCGAGGGCAGAGCGAGGGAGGCTTCCTTTCATTACTCGGCTCTTTGACACCAGAACCCCTGCTCTTTTCGCGAAGGCCGCTTCTTCGAGCTCTGCCCACTTCCCCACTGGTCGTTCGTCGCTCGAGGAGAGGGTGCTCCGCGTCTTTGTTTGATCTTCGAGAAGAGCGGCTCCGACCACGACTATCCTCGCCCGACCATGACCCTGCAGACCATCTTCCTCGCGTCGTAACCCTTCGCCCTCCATGCTGACCCTCAGAGAGAACATCCAGCCCGGAAGATGAGTGATGGGCAGAGGCTAACGACCGTCGACTCTTGACTTCTCCCTTTTTTCTCAATCCGCGCTACTCTTCCACTCTCGCCGTCCAGCCCAGTCCAGGCTACCGGCCTCACCTCCCTCGCTGCAGACGGACGTCTCTCCATTGAAACTCAACTCTGCCATCAGAACGTGCGTACGACGTCCTCCGCTTGGCCGTCGTCGAGTCTTGACGACTGACAGCTGCACGTCGACGCCTGTTCTGCAGGGCCCTTCAATTCCTCGCCCCCCTTTCCTCGGGCCGACCGTCAGCAATTGGTCAGTACACGGCCAAGGGGAGGAGAAGGCTGACAGGGATCTCTGCGGGAACGGCTCTCGGCGTCTTGCGTAAGAAGGCTGCTTCCTCCTCCGCTCTCGAAGCGTACCTCGTCTGCAGGGTTCAGCGGCGGCTCTCCTGCGGGCCAGGCGGGAAAAGGGCTTGGGCTGGTTGTCGGAGTTTGAATCCGGACAGGACTCTTGGAGACTCCAACTGCCTGACCTCGTCGATCGCGCGTTCTTTTGATCTGACAGGCTTGGTTCGCCCTGCCCGGACGACAAATTTCAGAACCACCCGGTCGTCCCCTCCCCCTTTACACGCTGGCGGCAGCTTTGAAGGCGGTCTTCCTGGCTCAGGGTCACCAGCCTCAGGCCCAACCAAGACTCAGCAAAAAAGGACCTCTAGAGACCCTCTTCCTTCGACTCGTCCCCCTCCGCTCCCTCTCCCTTCCTTCTTTCGCAGACGAGCACTCCACCTTCCTGGGACACGCAGCAACCTCACCTCAAGCAAACCCCTATTTCACTCGCGCAAGGTTCAACCCCAGCACGCACCTCTTGAGCAATGCCCGTCAGCGCCAGCACCAGCACGTCGCCCTACAACTCTGCTGAGGATGTCGAGAAGACCGCCCTCGAGCGGCGGGAGGAGGACAGGATTCGAGACACCGGAGTCTGGCATGGCAAGGTGCGTCAGCGTTTGCCAGAGCGCAGCCGGAGGAAGAAAAGCTGACCAGGCTCCCCCTTCCCCTGTTGAAGAGCCTCAACAGCACCGCTGTCGCCGAGGCTGCCATCGTCGAGGACGTTTTCGTCAAGAAGGAGGGTGGTCCTGACTACCGAGCTGTCGGCTGGCTCGGAGCCTTGGTCCTCCTGCTCAAGACCCAGATCGGTCTCGGAGGTGGGTCCTCCATCATTTCTGCCGTTCCCTACCCCTGTCGTTACCAGCCAGGACACAGAGCGTCGCTGACGAAGCCTCACTTCTCCACTCTCACAGTTCTCGCTCTCCCTAACGTCCTTATGACGCTCGGTATCGTTGTACGTTCCTCTCGCCGTTGCTTCGGGAGCGTGCATCAGCTCACTAACCACCTTGTTCGCCTCTTCAGCCCGGAGTTCTCGTCATCGTCATTCTCGGATTCATCACGACCTACGGAGACTACGGTGCGTTGCCTTTACCCACACCTGGTAGCGGAAAATCGAGAGTCTGACTCGTCCGATTTGTCACTCGCAGTTCTCGGTCAGTTCAGGGAGGTCTACCCTGGTGTTCACTCGGTCGGAGACGTCGGCTTCATCATGTACGGACCTGTCGGTCGAGAGTTGGTCGGATGGGGTTACTTCGTGCGTTTCTCTCTCGCTCGACGGTTGCTCTACTCATGACTGACACGCCTCTGCTGACTCTCTCGCAGCTCTTCATGGTCTTCCTCACCTCCTCTGGAGTCCTTGCGTCGAGCATCTCGTTCAACGCCATGAGCGAGCACGGCACCTGCACGGTCGTCTTCGCCGTCGTCGCCGCTATCATCATTGGAGTCGGTTGCTCGGCCAGGACCTTCAAGCAGATCTCGTGGCTCGGATGGGCCGGTCTTGCCGCCATCGTCCCCTCCATCCTTATCGTTGTGATCGCCTGCGGTGTTTCCGACAGACCTCCTGCCGCTCCTGCGGGACCCTTCGACAAGCAGCTCAAGGCCTTCAACAACCCTTCCTTCGTGGATGGCATGGTCGCTGTCGTCAACGTCCTCTTCGCCTACTGCGGAACGCCTGGGTTCTTCTCGGTCATTGCTGAGATGAAGGTGCGCGCGTCGCTGTTGGTCTCGTTCTCGGCGCTCTCGCTGACCCTCTCTCGTCCGCCTTTGTTCCGCAGAACCCTCGCGACTACCACAAGTCTATGCTCGCTTGCCAGGCCTTTTGCATGGGATTCTACACCATGGTCGCCGTTGTCCTGTGGTGGTCGTGCGGACAGTACGTCGCCTCGCCCGCTCTTGGATCAGCAGGCCCGTTGATCAAGAAGATCGCATACGGAATCGCTCTCCCCGGTCTCCTTGCCGGACCCATCATCTACTCGCACCTGGCCGTCAAGTTCCTCTTCGTCCGTCTGCTTCGCGGTACCGTCCACCTGCAGGAGTCCACTAAGGTCCATTGGGTTACCTGGATCTCGTCGGTCGCTGGAGTGGTCTCGCTCGCCTTCATCATCTCCCAGGTCATTCCCTTCTTCGACCAGCTTATCGGACTTATCGGTGCCATTTTTGCGTCTTTGTTCTGCCTTGTCCTCTGCGCCGCCATGTGGATCTTCCTCAACGATATCAAGCGACGAGAGTCGCGAACCGGCGCCGTCTTCTGGTTGCAGTACGCCGTCGCCGTCTTCATGCTCTTCGCCGGTTTCTTCCTCCTCGTCGCCGGTTTCTACGCGTCGGTCGTCTCGATCAAGGATGCGTTCGACTCTGGATCCGTCGGTTCCCCGTTCTCTTGTGCGTTGGATTCCCTCCTTCCTCGCTTTCTTCCTTGCTCTCCTCGCTTGCGCCATGACTGACATCTGTCCTCCCCCCCCCTCATCCAGGCCAGGACAACTCGAACTCGACCTAAGCCCGCTCGTCCTAGACACGCCGACGCTCGCTCAGGTCGACGCCTCAAAAACGAAGTCTACATCATCTTCGGACCAACATACTCCCTTCCTCTCCTCTCCTTCTCTCTCGCTTGTGGTCGACATGTAATCTTGTTCCCTCTCGACGTGCTCATGGCCCACTTTGTAAACGCAGCCTGCGGTCCTCCTTCGCAGCTCCTCGCACATTCCTCCTCCTCTTACACTCCCACCCTCCCTTTGCTTAGTCTTTCTCCCCCCCGTCCCTGTATGAAAAAGCAGTTTACAACAGACCTCCGCAAGCAGACAACCACGTTGCACAGACGCTGCAAAGAAAAAGAAAATCGTGTTGTCAGTGAAAGTGCCCAAATCGTCGTCGACAGGCGCACGCTCTGCGGCGGAACGACAGGCGAGACTCCATCGAAACGTCCCTCAGACTCTTCCCCCTCCTCCCCCGTACCCCGACCTCACGACCCAAGCGTAGCTGCAGCAGAAGCACAAGAGTTCTGACTGTTCTGCACCAGTCCTGAAGGAAGCAGCCCGTCCGCCGACCAGGATCTCGACTGCTTCGGACAGAGCTAGCACACGCCCCCTCTCGCCCCCCTTTCTCCCCCTCCTCCTCTGCCTCTTCCTCTCCGCCGCCTTCCGACCATGGACCATCAACAGCAGCCCACCTGGGACCAGTCAGGCCCACCCCTGATGGACTCTTCCTCGACCCCTCCCTTGCCCTCGTACGACGCGGCCGCAGCCCAGTCGTCCCCCGACCTGAGCCAGGAGCTCAACGCCATGCGCATCTCGGATCCCTTCCCTCGGTCAAACACGTCCATGTCCCAGCGCTCCGGCCCCCCGCCGACCAATGGGTACAGCAGACTGAGCGCAGGTGCAGCACCCAGTGTTCGGAGTCTGGACATGGGCGCGGGAGGGGGAGGAGGGCCCAACGCGATGGGCGATGGTGGAGGAGGCTACGCTTACCCTCAGAGTCGTCACAACTCTGGCTACAGCGATGGCAGCTGGCTCCAACAGGATCCCTACCAGCAGCAACAGCAGCAGTACGGACACCATCCTCCTGTGACCCAATACCACGCTCCACCGCAAGGACCCGATTACTCAAACCCTTACTACGCAGCGGCCTCTGGAGTGCTGGGCTACCCCCCACCGCCGATGGCTGGGCACCCCTCCGGACCGTCACGTCCTTACCCTCCCATGCCGCCCATCCCTCAAGGCGCGGCTGGTCCCTCCAATCCTCACCTCTCGCGCAACATCTCGTCGGTCTCGTCGGCCTCTGGCGTTTCGCTTGGGCGGTCGTCGACATCGGCCTCGAACGGATCCAACCTCGCCAGATCGGGCACGTCCATCGGGTCGTCCAACGCCCGCCGGCAAGGCTCGCTCGCTACGGTCGACGCTCGCAAACCGCCGTACACCAAGGCCTTTGTCGACGAGTATCGTGCTCGCATGAAGGGCGACCCGGACCCCGAAGCACAGTTCGCCTTCGCAAAGTACCTGATCGAGGCGGCCAAGAAGCTCGGAGAGGAAGTCGGCCAGCACGACCCAAAGTCGGGACGCCGCTATCGGGATGCGCTGCTCGGCGAGTCTCTCAAGCTCGTCAAGAAGCTCGCGACTCAGTCGCAGCCGCTCGCGGACGCCCAGTTTTTCCTCGCGGACCTGTACGGGACGGGAGGACTCGGGCTGCAGTCGGACCCTGAAAAGGCGTACGGCCTCTACCTTCAGGCGTCGAAGCAGAACCACCCTGCGGCGTGCTACCGAACGGCGGTCTGCAACGAGCTCGGAGCAGGCACTCGCAAGGAGCTCAACCGCGCCATCCTCTTCTTCCGCAAGGCCGCCTCGCTGGGCGACACGACGGCCATGTACCGCCTCGGGATGGTCTTGCTCGAGGGCAAGCTCGGTCAGGAGCGCAACGTTCGCGAGGGCATCCACTGGCTGCGCAAGGCTGCCGCTCAAGCAGACGAGACCAACCCGCACGCGCTACACGAGCTCGGGACGCTGCACGAGAACCCGCCGGCAGCGGCCGCCCAGTTTGTCGAGATGAATCACGAATGGGCCAAGGAGTTCTACACCCAGGCCGCCCAGCTCGGGTACGCGCCCAGTCAGCTCAAGCTCGGAACGTGCTACGAGTACGGCAACCTGACGTGTCAGGTCGACCCGAGACGGAGCATCGCCTGGTACACCAAGGCGGCCGAGAAAGGCAATGCAGAGGCTGAACTCGCCCTCAGCGGATGGTACCTCACTGGAAGTGGTACGTTCAGTTCCCTTTGTTCGCCCTTCGCGAGACCAACGACGCTGACCTCGTTTTTTCACTCTTTGTTTTCTCCAGAGGGCGTTCTCAAGCAGTCCGACTCGGAATCGTACTTGTGGGCACGCAAAGCTGCCAACAAGGGCATGGCCAAGGCGGAGTACGCTGTAGGATGTGCGTCGTCTTCCTTCCTTTTTTCGTTCGATCGTCCGCTGCTGACTCTGGCGCCCTCACTTCACAGACTACACCGAGCAAGGTATCGGTACGCAGGCCGACATGGAGGTCGCCAAGCGGTGGTACATGCGCGCTGCGGCCCAACGCAACAAACGGTCTGTTCCTTCCTCCCCTGCTTCCTCTCTCTTTCACCGGTCGTGTTGCTGACGACCTGAGCTCGTTGGCGCGAACAGGGCTATGCAACGGCTGACGGAGCTCAAGAACCACGGGAAGGGTGGCAAGGGGGCTCGTCCGACGAGGGCTCAGGCCGAGAACGAGTGTGTAGTCATGTAACGTTTCCTAACCCCCATCTAGCGCCCGCACTTTTTGAAAGCGCTGGATCTGCTCCAGCAAGAGCAAAGCATACGGAGAAGATGAAGCAAAGGGGAGCACATGTATGTCGCAGAATCGTCGTAATGAGGTCGTCATGGAGTTTCTTCTCAGCCGTCGCCGTCCCCCGTCCTCTCGCTTGCCCGCTTTTCGACGGGCTGCTCAGACTAGCGCTCCCCAGCTCAAGAGTCCCGCAACGACCGATCCCAGTGCGATCAGCAGCGACGCGTAGGTCGTTGCCGGGGCTGCAAAAGCAACAGACGCACGGGCTTGTCAGCCAAGACCGCTTTGGAAGACACGCCAGCTAGAGTGAGAGAAAGCAAGACGGACCTCCGAGAACCTTGATACCTACTAACCAACCAACCGAGACGAACGCGTGGCCAACAGCGACGGCGGCGAAGAGAGGGAGCGTGTGGGGCGGGACGAGGTAGTTGCCGTCGTTGTCAAACTCGTGTCGTGCGTACAGCGCCGATAGTATGCTGCAGAGATAGATAAAGACGGAAGGTCAGGCGAAGGATTCGGAGGAGGAGTCGGAAAGGAGACAAACAGGGTGAGTCCGAGCGCAAGGAAGAGGGAGTCAAGTCGCCAGAGTGCGGAGACAATGGATGGGATGTTGGGCAGGGGAACCCCCAGAAGCGCCTCGGCCTCTGCAAGGAATGGAAAGAGTCGCTGTCAGTCGACGTTTCTGCGAAATAAGAAGCAGGAGGGAAGGACGCACCTTCGCGCTTCTGCACGGCCAGAAGCTCAAACACCTGCTCCTGCAGCCTTCTCTCTCGCTTCCCACCCTCCTCGCCGTCGATCTCGTCGTCGTCGTCGCCTGGGCCGACGTCTCCGTTAGGAAGAATCTGGGACTCTTCGTCGGCATCGCCCGAGCTAGACAGGTAGACGCCGCCCTCGCGCGAGGGAAGAACAGGCCTGTAGAAGGAGATTTGGCGGTAGCCTGCATTGACGGAGAAGAGAGACATAGTCAGCGAGGGTGATACATCAAGGGTAGATAGCGCAAATCAGAGGAGGTCGAAGAGGACGGAACCGCACCTTGCCAGATGCCCACTGCGACCTCGCCAATGCCCCACCCGAGCCCGAACCAAGCGCTCGCGTTGAACGCCTCCCACTGAACCCACACGTCAGGCCACCTCCACTCGTCCCCTATGAGACGCGGCAGCGTCAGGATGAGCCCGCCGTACCGGAGCGTCTCGAGCAGGACCGTGTGCACGGCCGTGTGTGTTGTCGGAAGCAACCGCGACGGCACGAAGAGCGCGAGGAGCTGGAAGAGAGGGATTCGGAGACCCTGGAGAGGAGAAGACGAGGACGAGCTGAACTTGTCAGACTCGCGTAGAAAGAGGCTCGCGTTCTGGTTTGGGACGTACGTGAGCGAGCGACTGGAATGCAAGTCCAAAGATGGCCTCCCTCCACGCCGGCCGATGAGGGTAGCTTCCTCCCGAATGCACCGTGGGTGGCCTACAGGATTCCAGCAAAATCGAGCCCAGCGTCAGCTATCACCCGGCCGACGTACACAGTGGCAGGTCGAGGCGCTCGGGAGACACGCACCAGCCAAACGTCAGGGCGGCGACGACACCGCAGACCGCCAGGAACGATAGGACGGGCACGAGCGTGTAGTTTCGGACAACGATGTGGTAGGGGGCTGTCAGATGATAAGGGGAACGTCTCCTGGGTCAGATAGATCTGCTGCTTAGAGGTCCCGGTGCGATAGCCAGACGAAGGACTCACTCTGGACAAGCATGACTCCTCCTC
>MVAJ01000159.1:0-12415 GCA_014825545.1 Cystofilobasidium capitatum
TCCGAAAGGCACTCGAGCCCTACGGAATCGGTGTCGCGACTGGAGAGCATGCGTCAGTTCCTGCCCTGTTCCTTGCTCGTTCCTGAGCATCACTGACAACCCTCCTCCCCTTGTCGCAGTCACAACCAAATGGTCTTCAAGCAGCTCCTCCAGGCCGAGGCCATCGACGTCGTTCAGATCGACTCATGCCGACTCGCCGGTGTTAACGAGGTCCTCTCCGTCCTGCTCATGGCCGCCAAGGCTGGCAAGCCCGTCTGCCCTCACGCTGGAGGAGTTGGACTGTGTGAATACGTGCGTTCACCTTCCCCCTCATTCCCGTGATCCTCAAGGTCTGACTGTCTTGCGGGTTTGCAGGTCATCCACCTGTCCCTCATCGACTACATCTGCGTCTCGGGCTCGTACGAAAGGAACGTGCTCGAGTACGTCGATGAGCTCCACAAGCACTTTAAGTACCCCGTCTCGATCAACAAGGAGGGACGGTACAACGTCCCCCTCGACCCCAAGGGCGGCTACTCGATCGACATGCACCCCGAGTCGATCAAGAACTACTCATTCCCCGGAGCCGAGGGAGGCTACTGGCGGGCCACTGCAAAGGGCAAGGAGGCTCGAATCGCCTGGAACGAGGCCCACGGCGTCGACTACGAGAAGCTTTGAACAGTTTCTTCCTGCGCTGTAGACGGACTCTCTTCTGCTTTCTCCCCTTCGCCTGCTCGCACCTTGTAAAATCCTCCTGATCTTGTAGATACCTGCTCTCTCTCTCTTGCCCTTCTTTCAACTCGCCCATCTGCAAGCGTATCAAAGAGTGAAAAGATATGGATCTTCGACCTGTAGTTCTGAGGCCGACTACTCCATCTGGAAAGAGGAGCAAGCCGGCGCGGTACGCATTCTCAGGAACCTCGTTGCACAACACGTCCTTTAGAGAACCTCGTCAGCATACAGGTCTCGCCAACACCTCAAGAACACTTTTGGGGTGCTCGGTCGCCCTGCGTAGAGATCGATTGACATGCCTGACCGTCGTCACGCTCGACGCGTCGCGTTGCTCGGCCCTCAGGACGCGACCGTCGCCAAGATCTCTACTCTCACCGCCACTTTTGCGCTCGGACACTCAGGCGTACCCTCTCCTATCTATCCCGACTGGTGCTGCAACGTCTTTCGACTCGCTTCAGGGAGCGTTGGTCTTCGTCTCGAGGCAGGAGACGCTCGCTCGATCGTTCGGAGCCGGAGACGGAGTTACGACGCGACACGACCAAAACCTCGCGCGTTCCCCTTCGAGATATCGCCCCCCCCCCCTTGCAACTACTCGCACTCGTCGAAGAGCGATGGATGGCATGTCGACTCTGCGAAAGACCTTTAAGTGTCGGGTTTCTGAGCGTGCTTGATTTTTCGAGGGGCAAGCATGGGCTGCTGCGCGGGCGCGACCGGCCTCGTTTGGCCTGTGCTGGGAAACCCCTCTCTTTGCCCTCCTGCCCCTACCCTCCCCCGTGCCTGGTTTCGACCCTTCCCTCGACAGCAAGACCCTCAGCGGGACTCTCCAGCCAGACTCTCCAGCTCGCTCCCAGCCCTCGCGCCGAACCGTCCGGAAAGTCTTTCAGCCCAGCAGCCCCCGCCCTTTCGCCGGCGCCCTTGGTCAGCCCCGTTCAGCTCGACAGCCCCGTTTTCAGCCCTCGCAGCTCGTCCTCCCCGACCTCGTCGCTCGACGTACCTTAGCTTCGCGCTCGCCTCTACAAGCTCGACTGGCGTCCATTTTGGTCTCTCAAAGCAAGGGTGCGTTTCCGTCACCTCGCTTGACATCCCGTTCAGGCGAGGGCCATCTCTTTCACGCCTGCCTTTTGAACCCCGAGCTCACGCCCATTCTCGGCTGTCCTCCCTCCAACTTCGACTCTCCTTTCTCTGATCGCCCCGCCAGCACCCTTCCTCCCTCTCGCTTGAACGTCTTCCGAGGTCAGACATGCCGAACGACGACGAGTTTGCGCCCAGCGCCAACCCCCGGAGGTGGTCGCGCCTCGCCGGTCCCTCGAACCAAGCCTCGCGTCGGCAGTCCACGCTCAGGCCGGGCGAGGACGACATGGAGGAGGACGAGATGATCGATCCTGAGCTCAGACTGAGGACGGTCCGAACGGCAGGTAAGTCGCTCGTGGACTCGCTCCGCTTCCTTGTTGAACATCTTCGATAGGATGCCGGAACTGACCTTTGATCTGGCCCCTTTCTCTTTTGCTCTCCCGTTCTATCCCTTCCTTTGTCGCCTCAGCCTCCGTCATTGCCGTGTCGATACACAACGAGGAGCGAGCAAACAGGACTCGACGTTTCCTCGGTTTAGGTCGGCGACTCGACCGCGACCCGGAGACGAAGCGGTCGAGCATACGGGGCAAGCGGCGCTTCAGCGCCAAGGGAGGCGCAAAGGAGACTGGTGACGAGAGTGAGGCGGCCATTGCGCAGGAGGATGAAGTGGTTCCGGAAGTGGCGAAGGGAAAGGAGCCGGAGGGAACAAGACGCAACGTCTACGTCAACTTGGTACGTCTCCCTTACATTCATGAAGCTCTCGCGAGCGCGCAAGCACTGATCCTTCGTCGCCCATACTCCAATCAACAGCCGTTACCAGCCAACGAGCTCTACAACGACGATCCGGTCGTGCGCTACTCTCGCAACAAGGTCCGGACGAGCAAGTACACTATCCTGACGTTCCTGCCCAAAAACATTATCTTTGAGCAATTCCGGAGGTGCGTACTTTCTTCGCTTCTCATCGCCTGCTCGGCGCAACAAGCTGTGCACTTGCTGACAGCCTTTCTTTGTTCTTCTCCAGGGTCGCCAACATGTACTTCCTCCTCCTGGTTATCTTGCAAAGTGAGTGCGCTACTCGATAGTGTGACCCAGGTCGAGACTTGTCCCTGACCCATCCTGCCAACCTTCAGTCTTCCCTATCTTTGGCGCGACCACCCCTCAGATCGCCATGCTGCCCCTCGTCGCCATCCTGACCATCACGGCCATCAAGGACGGCATCGAGGACTACCGTCGAGCCAAGCTGGACGACGAGGTCAACAACTCGGCCGCTACCAAGCTCGGAGGGTGGAAGAACGTCAACCAGCCCAAAGACCCTAGGACGTTTGCTGAGAGGCTGTTTGGCATGCCGAATCCAAGTACGTCCTGCGTTGAAAGCCTGGAACCAGTCGGTCAGAAACTGACCCACACCCGCTTTATCTCGCTTGCAGACGACAAGACTTCAAAGGGAGTGCGGAAGCTGCGAGAGAAGGAAGCGAGAGAGGGAAAAGAGATCGTGCTCAAGAAATCTGCCAAGGTGGAGGATCTGGAGCAGGGCATTGATGAGACGGTCTCGCACGACACGAGCGGGGACAACTACCGAATGGACGACATCCAGTCGGTGAGTCCTCACCATTATGCTTCAATGGGCGCAGAAGGACGATGTAGTCTGATATTTTCCGCCATTCTGTCTCTGCCTCAGATCGACTCGCATGGCCATTCGGAACCTCGACTAGGAGGAAGCCATCCGGACCTGGGCTACCTGAGCGGACGAGGCCGAGCGGGCTCAGTAGGGTCGTACCAAACGTCCGTCGCAACCTCTGCACCTCCCCGAAGCTCCATCGGTGTCGTCGACTGGGATCGCTCGAGTCCAGGCACGGCAAAGTGGGAGAGGACCCTTTGGTACGTGCAGCCGTCACAGATTCTTGCCGACATTCTTGGGACTGACGCCTGCTTCACGCCCTTTCTTGCTCTACAGGAAGAAGCTCGAGGTCGGAGACATCGTGCTCCTCCGCGACGACGAGCAGGTGCCTGCAGACATTGCGGTCCTGTCGACTGCTGACCCGGACGGCGTCTGCTACGTCGAGACCAAGAACCTGGACGGAGAGACCAATCTCAAAGTCCGAAAGTCCCTCAAGGGCACGGCCAACATCAACTCTGAGGAGGACGTCGAGCATGCCCGCTTCATGGTCGATGCCGAGCCGCCGACGGCCAACCTGTACACCTTCAACGGAGTCCTCAAGTATTCGACTCGCGATCTTACGTCGGACGGAGGACCATTGCGACCAGCAGCGACTAACTTGTCCGGCGCCTCGGTAGGATCGGCCTGGAAGGACAAGATCGAGCCTATCACCATCAACGAGCTCCTTCTGCGAGGTTGCACGATCCGAAACAGTAACTGGATCATCGGTCTCGTTCTCTTCACTGGCCAGGACACCAAGATCATGATGAACGGGGGTGAAACTCCTGTACGTCCTCAAAGTTGCCTTTAAATCGCGCTCATCAGCGCTGACAAGCGTTCCTGTCTTCTCCACCAGTCCAAGCGGAGCAAGATCGAGGTCGAGACCAACTTCAACGTCATCATGAACTTCATCATCCTCATGGGCCTCTGCATCGCGACAGCCGTCGGCTACGGAGTCGTCGAACACCAGACTGGGCGGAGCTTCAACTACTTTGAGGAGGGCTCGCAACCGTCCGAGAACTACGTCGTCAACGCCTTGGTCATCTTCGCGTGCGTCTCGCTTCTCTTGTCCCCACATCGCGTCTCGAGCGACTGTTTGACTCGCTTCTTGCCCTCCCTTGTGATGCAGTTCGGGTCTGATCGTCTTCCAGAACATCGTCCCAATCTCGCTCTACATCTCCATCGAGATCGTCAAGACGGTGGGTCCTCCTCCTCTGTCAAGACATCGATCAGACCTCTAACTGCTTCTGTTTGCAGATCCAAGCGTTCTTCATCTTCCAAGACGTCGGTCAGTCCAAGCCATCGCAACGTTGTGTGATCATGTAGTCCAACTGACGGCATTCTCTACTTGTTCTGCCAGAAATGTACTACGAGCCACTCGACACGCCTTGCGTCCCAAAGACGTGGAACAGTACGTGAACCCTTTATGTCAAGAGACCTCTTACTGATTCGTTGCTTGCCCTTGAACCCCCAGTCTCCGACGAGTGAGTTGCCTTTCATCTCTGACCTTGGTTTGAAAGCCTAATTTGACCCTCATCTCGTTTCACAGCCTCGGACAAATTGAGTACATCTTCTCGGACAAGACGGGAACGCTCACCATGAACGAGATGAATTTCAAGAAGTGCTCGGTCAACGGTGTCACCTATGGAGAGGTTCGTCTCTGCCTCCTGATCTTGACAAACGTCTCACTGACGAGGCTCTCCTCTCTCACCATCAGGGTGTCACGGAGGCCATGCTCGGAGCGGCCAAGCGTGAAGGCCGCGACCTTCCGGACATGGACGAGCAGACGGAGTTGGAAGCCCGGTCCCTCAAGCTCATGGTCGAGAGGATGCGCAAAGGCTGGAAGAATCGCTACCTCCAGGAGGACAAGCTCACGTTGATCGCTCCCGACATGGCGGCCAACCTTGCCGACCGGTCGAGTCCTCATCGGGCGCCTCTGATCGAGTTCTTTCGGGCACTCGCCATCTGCCACGGAGTCGTGGCCGACAAGGACCCCGACAACCCGTATTTGGTCGACTACAAGGCCGAGTCGCCTGACGGTACGTTCTCTTTGATACTCCAGAAACTTTTCAGCGCTGACGTCACGTCGCTTCGTTCTTCGCAGAGGCCGCCCTGGTCGCAGCGGCTCGAGATGCCGGCTTCACCTTCCTCCACAAGAACAACCACCATCTCGATATCGAGGTCCTCGGTCAAGCTGAACGCTGGACGCCTCTTCGCGTGCTCGAGTTCAACAGTACCCGAAAGAGGATGAGTGTCATCGCCCGCAGCCCCGAGGGTCGCCTCGTCATGTTCTCCAAGGGTGCCGACTCGGTCATCATGGCTCGCCTGCGCAACGACCACGACAAGGAGGTGATCACCTCGACTCAAGCCGATCTCGAGACCATGGCCAACGCCGGTCTTCGAACGCTTCTCGTCGGCTACCGATACCTTGACGAGGAGGAGTACTTTGACTGGTCGAGGACGTACGACGCGGCGTCGAGTGCCGTTCGCGATCGGGATGAGGAGATGGAGAAAGCCTGCGAGCTCATTGAGCAGGACCTCATCATCTTGGGTGCGACTGCGTTGGAGGACCGACTGCAAGCTGGTGTTCCGGACACTATTGAGCAGCTTCATCAGGCAGGCATCAAGCTCTGGGTACGTCTGTTGAAAACCCCATCTTTCCCACTCTCTGACCCGACCATCTTTCTGTGTCTTTCCTACAGATTCTCACTGGAGACAAGGTCCAGACCGCCATTGAGATCGGTGCGTTGAAATCCGGTTACCTCGCTCAAAGTCTTCCTCGCTAACCTTCGCTGGCGTGCTTTTCGGACCACAGCCTACAGTTGCAACCTGTTGACGAACGAGATGGAGATCTTCATCCTCTCTGCCGAGACGGAGGAAGGCGCTCGTCTTCAGATCGAGGGAGCTCTCAACAAGATTGCCTCGGAGCGAGGTCCTCCCGCCGTCGGCAAGAACAAGATCGTCGGCAACTCTCCATCGTCCACCGGGTTTGCCGTCGTCATTGACGGTGACACTCTGCGCTTCGCCCTCGAGACGGGTCTCAAGGACCTCTTTCTCAGTCTTTCGACGCAGTGCGAGACGGTCGTCTGCTGTCGTGTTTCTGTAAGTGTTCGCTTCGTTGGAGCCTCCTATTAACGACTGGGACTGACGCTGAGCTTTCCCGTCAAACAGCCTGCACAGAAGGCTGCTACCGTCAGGCTCGTCAAAGTCGGCATGAAGGCCATGGTGCGTTCTTCAGAACACGTTGTTGTCGACCGATCCGCTGACAAACCTCACTGTGTCCTCCGCCCTAGACCCTGTCGATCGGTGATGGAGCAAACGATGTCAGTCTCCTGCTTGCTCTGCGCAAATCCTCGTACGCGCAAGACTTACACTTCCCTTATCCAATCTCAGGTCGCCATGATTCAAGAGGCCAACATCGGTGTCGGGCTCTTCGGTCACGAAGGTAGTCAAGCTGCCATGAGTGCCGACTACGCCTTTGGCCAATTCCGCTTCTTGACAGTGAGTGTCGCCTCTGACCTCCTGAACCCATGGATTTGGCTGATTTCAATTGAAACAATCTTCACCCCTTAGCGCCTGCTCCTCGTTCGTGAGTAATGCTGCCCTCGGACTTTCTGGGTTCTGCCTTGATCTAACCTGCTGTTCGGTTCCAGATGGTCACTGGTCGTACGTCAGAGTCGCAGAGTACGTCCTCAAGGCAACACCATTACCTCGCTGCGACACCTCCTGACCTTCATGTTCTTGTGCACAGGATGCACGCAAACTTCTTCTACAAGAACCTCGTATGGACGGGAACGCTGTTTTGGTACTGCATCTTCAACGAGTGGGAGGCTACTGTGCGTCTACCTTATTTCTGCCGGTCAGACCTTTAGCTGACCACTGTGTTGTCTTTCCTGACAGTACCTCTTCGAGTACACGTTCATCCTCCTTTATAACCTCATCTTCACGTCCTTGCCAGTAAGTCTCGCAACCACGAACGGCTGGTGTCGGGAAGGAGTTCATCGCTGACGCTTCCAATCCCAGGTCATCGTCCTCGGAGCCTTCGACCAGGACGTCAATGCTCGAGCTCTGCTGGCGTTCCCGCAACTGTACGAGCGAGGTATCCAGGGCCTCGAGTACACACGACTCAAGTTCTGGCTCTACACCCTCGATGGTTCGTCTCGCCACCTTTTCGACGCGCGTCGACGATCGCTGATTTGGTGTACACACCCCCTTCTTTTGCAGGAGTTTACCAGTGCGTTGTCCCCAGTGACCTGCTCTCGTGAGCGATGAATTCTGACCAAGCTGTTCTTTGCACTGCACAGGAGTGCTATCTGCTTCTTCATTCCTTACTTCGTCTACAACGAGGGCCGAACGTGGTGCGTTTGGACTTTCTTCGCTTTCAAAGAAGCTGTAACTGATCCTTCCGCATCTACAGGTCGCACGTTGGACTGGACACCAACTCGATGTACGAGCTGTGAGTTGGCCTTGAGCAACTTCTTGTAGACCTCGTGCGGGCTGATTGACCTTGCTGTCTTCGACCTTCCAGCGGAACGACCGTTGCTGCTAGCGCTATCGCAACTGCCAACCTCTTCATTGGCCTGAACTCTCGGTAGTAAGTCGTTGCTAAACCCCTCCTTCGACCTCGCTTGAGAGCGCCAGGCTGACCAACTACACTTCTCTCTCCATCAGCTGGACCGGCATCACCTGGTTTGTGATAATCGTGTCGACCTTGCTGTGCTTTGTGTGGATCGCAGTCTACAGTGTGAGTCGACAAGCCCGCTCTTCAGCGAGAGGTCTTACTGATCGACCTCTCCACGCCTTGTGCAGATGTTCTCAACCTTCTTCTTCGACTACGAGGTGGCCGTCCTCTTCCCCTCCTTCAACTTCTGGGCGACTATCATCGTGGTCGTCGTCCTCTCCATCGGTCCTCACTACCTCTTCCGTGGCCTGATGGGCTTCTTCTTCCCGTACGTCTCATTGGATCGTCCCAAGGGTCTGCATCCGCTGATTTTTGTCTTTGACCGTCCTACCAGGCTCGACAAAGATCTCATCCGAGAGGCCTGGGTCGCTGGCGATCTCAAGGACCGACTAGGTGTTGAACACCGATCAAAGAGGAAGCACAGCCATGTCTCGGACGTCGAGCTGCACCCCGATCACCTCTCAGCCAGTCAAAGGCTGCGCAACTCGGTCCCTTCAGAGTCGGGCGATTCCTCTGAACACGGCGGCGTTCCATATCGTCCTGCTCCCATGCACTCGACAAGTGCCTTCGATCAGTCGAATGGACCAAAGTCGCCCCTCAAGGAGTCCTTCTCCTTTGGTCCAGCAGAGAGCGTTCCTCCGATCAACTACCACTATGCCCGGTCGACACCGCTCCCTCATGCGACTCAGTCCAGCGACCATCTGCAGGCGGCCTCTCGCCAACCCAGCCCGTACTACGACAACACACCGACACACGAAACGTTCGTTGAGCCTCCGGTGTGGGACGCAGGTTCGCCCCGTCACGAGCTAGACCCCTCCCAGGACTCATGGCGGACGGCGGATGAAACGCAACATGCAGCTTGGGGATCGCCATCGGCCCAGACACCAGACGAGGACGACGACCGCCATCGGACAGGCTACGCCTACTAGATGCTTCATTCCTTCTCATTTCGTTCGTTTCGACCTATATCTGTGCTTTGTATCTGGACAACTCGTTGCTTGCTGCTGGACTCGATTTCAAGACCCCAAAACATCTCGAGACCGAGTGGGAGGGCTCCTAGCCCTCCCCCGTCGCCGATGATATCCTGTAGCCCGAGATGACTTCACCTAGAATATCCCCCCTGTCTAGCGTTCCTCTTGACCTTCTTTGCTTCATACCCACCCTCATCCCGCGTCTCTGACATGCGCTTGCACAAACACTACTATCGTCGGAAGGCCGCAAGCCTGCAAGTGAACTGGGTGCCCATGAGTGCTGAAGACTCCGCGTTTTTCGTCCCTTCTTGCACCTTCGCCTGTCCTTCCCCTCCCTCCGACCCGCTCGCCCTTAAAAGGAGGCCGCCAGGATGTGGCGCCCGACTCTCACCGACTCAACTCTACTACCACCATGCCTCCCAAGACGACCGACCTCAAGCGCTACCTCGAGCAGGACATCCGAGCTCATCACCGAGCCGGAGACGTCTGGCGTAGGATGCTCTGTCCTCTTCCTGCCCGTCGACTGGAGGAAAGCTAACCTGCCTGCACTTCTTCTGCTCCAGTCTCCTACAAGGGTGTCGTG
The DNA here is from genome assembly GCA_014825545.1 of Cystofilobasidium capitatum. Classification (NCBI taxonomy): domain Eukaryota; kingdom Fungi; phylum Basidiomycota; class Tremellomycetes; order Cystofilobasidiales; family Cystofilobasidiaceae; genus Cystofilobasidium; species Cystofilobasidium capitatum. The sequence goes on from MVAJ01000159.1 coordinate 9,672, forward strand.
TACGACGTCTCTTCCTTCGTAGCAGATCATCCGGGTGGGGACGACGTCCTGCTGCCTTGGGCAGGGCTGGACATCACCTCTGTCATGGCGGACGGGGAGCACCAACATAGCAAGGTGACTTCTCTTCTCCTTCTCTTAACACTAGAGCCATCTGTTGACCGTTCTCCTCTGCTCGCTTGTTGCAGCTCGCCTACGAAATTCTCGCACCCTTCGCCATCGGCCGCGTCGTTCACCCTTTGACAACGGTCTACGACGAGTGGAAGTACGACAACTCCTTCAACCCGGACGACACCAACATCAAGCAAGATCTCGAGCAGACTCAATTCCTCGATCTCTCGGAACCTCTCATTCCTCAGATGTGGCGCAACACCTTCTCCAAGTCCTTCTACCTCGAGCAGGTTCACCAGCCTCGACATCTACCCTACTCAGCCAAGCTCTTCCCTTACGGCTTCCTTGAGGTCCGTCTCCACTTCTCTATCGACCTTTTCTCTCCCCACTCTGACTCGAAGGCGTCTTCTTCATTAGGTCTTCACCTTGACGCCGTGGTGGTTCGTGCCCTCGTTCTGGTTGCCCATTGCTTTCACCTTCTTCTTCCTCTCAGCCTTGCAATTCAGTCCGGAGACGTCAACTTTCACCCTTCGACAAGTTGCCGAGAGCATCGTTGAGCGAGACTCACTTCTTCCTCTTCCGGCCTTGCAAGGGGTCGCTTGGACGGGGATTTGCTGGGTTGTGGGAGTCTTTCTCTGGTTCATCCCTCATGCCCGTTCCCTTGCGCGATAGAATTCCCGAGCTGACGGACACCTCATCCGTTTCCAGGACTTTGTGGGTAACAAATTTCTCAAGGTCACTCAGACACGACGACTGACGGCAATGTTTCGTCTTTCTAGGCTGGAGTACTTCTTCCATCGCTGCGTGTTCCATTTGGACGCCAAGATGCCCGACAAGCAGATTTTCCTCCTCCTCCACTTCCTCATGCACGGGATCCATCACTTCCTCCCAATGGTGCGTCACTCTCTCTCCTGCGTCTTCTCTCCTTCGCTGATGGACCTCTTTTCCCCAGGACCGCATGCGACTGGTCATGCCGCCCGTGCTCTTCTTCATTCTCGAACTGCCGTTCACCACTCTCGCCCACCAGATTCTTCCTCGCCCAGTAGCCAACGGAGTCATCTCGGGAGCCTTTACGGCCTACGTCTGCTACGACTGCCTGCACTACTTGTCTGTCTTCTTGCTGCATCTTTTCGCCATCCAAGAGCTGACAGCGCTTGTTCTCGATCTCCAGCTTCCACCATACCAAGCTTCCAGCAGCTTTCCAGGCTCAAAAGTCGTTCCACATGCGTTCATCCTGTTCCTCGACGTCTTGACCTGAGACCGTATCTGACGCTACGCTGTCCGTTTTACAGAGCACCACTATCGCGTGCGTCTTTCGTCTGCTGTCCTTCCGTCTGCACGCCTAAAGCTGACAGAACCGTCACTCTTGCAGAACTTCGAGCTGGGCTATGGTGTCGCGAGTGCACCAGCGAGTCTCTGTTTTTGGATTCAGACTGATTTTGAGCCTTGGATGGTTTCGCAGACCAGCAAATTCTGGGACGTCGTCTTTGGCACCGACTACGACGATACGGATCCTCGCAGAAGTGCGTCTTTCCTTCTTTTTCTTCTCACTAGAAGAGCAGTCGCTGACCTCGCCCGCTTCGTAGACACCTCTTCATAGTTTGACAGACATAATACGCATCTAAAACGAACTCGACTCCACTCTACTAATGATCCCCTCCGCAGCCACACGCGCCGTCCTTCTTGCCCTCCTTATCCAACCTCTCCCTCTCCTTGAGAATCAACACCTTTTCAGGCTGCTCCAATCTGCTTGTGTCGACCTCCCTCAGGCGGCCCGTCTCGACCTCGTACACCCACCCGCTAACCTGCGTGCGCTGATCAAACAGCGGGTTGTTCCTCAGCCAGTCGACGTCCCACTTGACGCTCGCCTGAAGTCGAGCCTCGTTGGCGTGGAGGGGCGACTGGTTGGTGGGAGCAGGAGGGAAGGGGAGGAAGTTGGTCGACGAGATTTGGAAGGGCGCCGTTCGAGGAAGGTGACCTTCGGACGACTTGGACAGCAGCTTGGCTCGAAGCGACATCTCGGTGAAGGTGAGTGCAGCGCAGTCTGGAAGGGGCCTGAGGGGTCAGTCAAAGAGCGCTGGTGACATAGTGGGAAGGTCGTCGAGCACTCACCGGTGTGTTGGATCTGGCGGCGCGACGCAAAAGGACGCAGAGGCAATCAGAGGCAAGGCCGGTACAACCTCGTCAGATCATGATCAAGATCTCAAAGCTGGATGCAGACTACTGACCAGCATAACCTCGTCCAACCCGATCTGAGTTTGACTGATTACCAGACTTCGAATGGCTGCGGTAGCGGGAACAAGCGGGAAAGCGGTCAGGAACGACAATTCAAATGCCGCCGTGGACGAGTCAAGGCCAACGTACCGTCCTGGATTCGACCTCCAGCAGTGCGGATGACATGAACGTCTCCGTCCTGGATTCCAAGCATCTCGTAGACGTTGATTCTGCTGTCCATGCCTGTGAGGGGAGGAGGTTTTTCGAGGTCGGGTTGGGCGAGTCAAGAAGAGCTCAAGAGCCAGTCAGTCCAACGAACGAGGACCTGTCCCGATAAGAGCAAGCAAGACGCACAGGTGACGATGGCCGTCTTGAGGTTCAGTCCCAGCGGTTTGGCCTTGGTCGTGTCGAAGCGAGCGACG
>MVAJ01000160.1:0-12107 GCA_014825545.1 Cystofilobasidium capitatum
CAGTGATCCAAGGGTCAGTATTATTAAGAGGGACAGTGGTGGGCAGACGACTGACTTGGTTCGGAAGTTGGCGTAGCGGTTGATGGTCGGACAGGCGCATCTATCATTGTGTCGCCTGTCGCCAGCTCGCCAGCACCTCGTCCACCTTCCCCGCCGTCCAGCTTTCCTCGGACGTGTTCCGTATTGCTTCCACGACTGAGCGTGCCCTGGTGAGGGTCGGGCAGGGCAAGGGTGAGGCTGAGTCGAGCAGGGTGACGTTGGGCGAGGGACTCGAAGGGTTTGGGTGCGAGAAGTCGAGGATCTGCAGCTGGGGTGCGGTAGAGGCCTGAGGAAGAGGAAATCGGAAGGGATGGTACGTCGTTGGTCGTCAGAATATGCCCCTACGCCCAAAAAAAATGGGGTGGAGGGGGCTGACCTCCTCGTCCAAGATGTAAGGTCCAAACGACATCCCCTCGCAACCCTCCACAACTGGTGTCCCCCCATCTCTCCCCATCCGCACGAGCACGCTCGTCCGTCGACAGTCGTGCATCCTCACTTGCCAGCCTCCAACGACGAGCAGGCTGTCCTTGGCCCCGTGCACTAGGATGGACCCTCGCACGGGCGGGCTGACGAGGATGGAACGGTGGAGGGATCGGATGTGGAGGGCTGTTATTGGCGGATTGGACGCCGAGAAGGAGGTAGGGGGGAAGAGGGAGATGATGGAGTTTGAGATGGATGAGAGGGAGACCGAGTAGCCTTCGCCTGCAGGGACAAGGGGGAGCGTGCTGGGCAGACGGACAAAAGTCGACGAGAGCGACGAGAGCGCGACGTTTTGACTGAGGGGAGGCGTGACTGAAAGGAGTGGATCCGATGGATTGCCGGCCGGAGGTGGTTTTGAGGGGAGGGAAGCTGCTGAAGTAGGCGGAGGAGGAGCTGGAGATGCTCCGGGTACCTTCTTCTTGAACGCAAAGCGCGACTTTGGCGTCGAGGCCGTCTTGACCGACTCTAGCCTTGCTTCCAGCTCCTTCAGTTGCTACTCAGAGCAAAGAAAACAAAAAACAAGAACAAAGCAAAACAACAACGGACCACCAGTCAGCTAACGTCTGGCTCACACAGGACCAGCAGCGAAGAGACGCACTCCGTCCGCCTGGCGTTGATCGTACCGCGGCAGGAACTCCTCGGCCGCCACTAGGGCTTTCCGCAGCTGCACCAGGTCAACCTGAACGGCCTTGAGATTCTCTGGGGTGGCGGTGGGTGTGCTCAGACGGTGCGAGATATCTGGCGACGGACGAGCCGGTGGTCAGGTCGGGGTCGGAGCACGCGTCGAGGAGAATAGAGAGTCGAAAGGACCGACCCGAGTGCGCTTGCTTGAGTGCGGCGAGGTAGTCTACCGAGAGCTGTCTGTTGGAAGCGGCCATGTCGTTTCTGGGGGGATTGGAGGAGATGAAATTCGGGCTGAAAGTGGCTAAGGGAGGGCGGAGAAGAACGAATGACTGGTTCCCACGCTCGTGTTCGGACCCAAACCCAAGATTCGGATGCAGATCCTCGACGAGAGTGAGCCTCAGCTCCGACGATCGTTCGATTCTGACCACGACCTCCTTTTTTCCCAACCCAAACTTCTACGCCTACCATCGGGAGATGCTTGGGTCCTCCTCTTCATGCTGCAGGCAGCTCGCGGTGCGGTCGCTCAGGCGGGCGACGGCGTCGTCGGTCGCACGTCGGAGCCTGACCATCTCCGCCCTGAGGCAGAGCGTTCACCCTCCCGCGTCAGGTACGTCCAGTTGGATTAGACCTCAGGACAGTCAGAGTACGTAGCTGATACCCCTTGCTCTCTTCTCCTCTGTCCTGCAGAACCCTTCACCAACCCTGCGGCCAGCTCGTCCAACCCGGCCAATGCGCCTTTGTCAGCTGGCTCTGCTCCTACTCCGCCTCCTCGCAAGAAGGTCACCCTCGCCACGCTCCAGGAGATGCACGAGCGCAAGCAGCCGATAGCGATGATGACGGCGTACGACTACCCGACCGCCAGCCTGCTCGCCTCGCACTCGGATCTCGACATGGTCCTCGTCGGGGACTCGCTCGCCCAGGTCGCGCTCGGGTACGACACAACAAACAGCGTCACGCTGGACGACATGGTCCATCACGCCCGGGCGGTCTCGCGTGCGCTCTCGCCTCACGCAGGACCAATGCTCATCGCCGACCTCCCGTTCGGGTCGTACGAAGTCTCGGTCGAGCAGGGCGTCGCGAGCGCGATCAGGCTGGTCAAGGAGGGCAAAGTCGACATGGTCAAGATTGAGGGTGGGCTCGAGCTCATTCCGCTTGTTAGACGACTGGCACAGGTAGGCGTGCCCGTCATGGCCCACATTGGCCTGACGCCCCAGCGCGCCGTGTCCCTCTCCGGCTTCAAGGCGCAAGGTCGAACAGCTCGCTCCGCCCGGTCGCTCGTCGACCTCGCCCACTCGCTCGAACAGGCAGGCGCTTCGGCGTTCCTACTCGAAGCCATCCCGTCCCCCCTAGGCCAGCACATCACATCCCTCTCGAACGTGCCTACGATCGGCATCGGGGCGGGTCCGAGCACGTCCGGTCAAGTGCTCGTTCTGACGGATGCGTTAGGAGTGTACCCCCCTCAGGGGTTCCAACCCAAGTTCGTCCGGAGATTCGCGGAGGCCGGCAGGGAGATGCGAAAGGGGCTGGACGAGTACGTCAAGGCTGTCAAGGACGGGTCGTTTCCCCATCCGGAGCGGGAAGGGTACAAGATGGCAAAGGGCGAGTGGGACAAGTTTGCTGCGGAGGACCAGGCGCCGTCCAAGGACGACCGGATACCATGAGAGTTGCCTCATTCTTCGCTGCCCTTCTCGCGCGGCCGATTACTTCTGCGGTTCGAAAGGGGGAGACATGGTACAAGGAAAGAGACTCGTTGGACTAGAACGTTACCGGCGAGAACGTGGAGGCAAGGGGGCATGAGGGAAAGGACGAGAAAAGGAACGATCTAGGAACCAAAAGAAGGGAGACACAGAGAAAAGACTATAGACTAGAGAAGACTGGATGAGGCAGAGAGAAGGAGAAACGAGAAGCCTGGGGCAGGGGGATCGAGAAATCCGGGGGGTGAGGGGTGCTGTCCGATGGCGGTTCGGTGGAAAAGTGGATAAAGACCCAGAGTGGTGTGAGGACTACGAGTGTGATGTGATTAGATCCGGGGGTGGTTGATGGGTGTTGGGTGGTGGACAATCCATTGTGATGGTGTTGCGAGAAAAGAGAGAGGAGGTGAGAAGAGGCGAAAGGATTGGGGGAAGTGGGTAAGATAATCTAGTTGAGGCTTCAGTCCTCGTCCATCATCTCGACGTCCTCGACGAGGACATCAGACTCGTTTAGCCACTCGCCGATCGTCTCGATCCGGCCCGTCAGGCACTCGACGAGGAACTCCTCCGGCTCGGGCACGAGCGCCGGCTTGCCTCGTCGCGCGCGGACGACAACGGGGTGCTCGACCACGTGGATCACCTCGGGTCGTTCGAGCGGGTTAGACCGCATGCAGAGCGTGATGAGGTCGATCAGCGCGGGCGAGAGGGGCGAGAGGTCGATGTCGGAGAAGTCGTCGGATCGGAGCGAGTGCCAAGGCGTGTCGTTGGTTGGGACGATGATGTTGGTAGCGGCTTCGAGGAGGAGCAGACCAAAGCTGAAAAGGCAGATGCTTGACGAAAAGATCAGTCTCTGGCGTCCAGATTCGTAGATGCAGAGGCAAGCGTACCTGAAGATGTCGGCTGGCTTGCCAAAGTTACCGCTGAGGGTCTCCGAGGCCATGTAGTCCCGGTCGCCCTCGCGCTCCCAACCCTTGTCGACCAGCCCAGGCGGCACCTCGCCCCCAAGTCCAGCATTGCGCAGGATATCAGCCGGGTTGGCCCGAGGATGGCGGGTCGACAGCCCAAAGTCGCCAATCTTGAGCGCGCCCTCGGTCGTGATGAGGACGTTGGCGGGCTTGAGGTCCAGGTGAAGGATGTCGTGCGAGTGGATGTGGTGGATACCCTACAGGAAGCGAGGAGTGAGAAAGTTAGATCATATTCGGCGGACGGATTAAGGGGCTCGCGAGACTCACGTCACTCAGCTCGCGCACGATCTTCCACACCCGACTCTCGTCCATGCGGGGGACGATCCGGCCGTACTCCTCGAGGAAGACGGCGAGATTGCCGAGGTCGCACAGCTCCGTCTGGATGAACAGCTGGCAGTTCTGCTCCCAAGCGTCGATAAACTCAACGACGTGCGGATGTGTCGGGGATGAGAGGCATCGCAGGATGTCGACCTCCTCCAGGTGTCGCAAGCTATAAGAGAACCAAGAGACAAGGTTAGCAAACGGGGACAGAAGGATGGTTGGCAAAATGAGGGTGGGCTCACCGATCCTTGACACCTTCGAAGACGCCCTTGGTCCGCTTGACGGCCCACACCTTCTTCCTCTCGTCCCGCTCCTCCACCTTCCAAACCTGACTGAACGCCCCTTGTCCGAGCGCATCGAGAACTTTGAAGCGCTTCTCGAAGAGGTCCTCGTCGAGCTGGGTCTGAGGCAGAGGGTGGGACGACCGGTGGTGCAGTCGCCGCGACGACGGCAGCTTGGGCGGCAGGTTCGGCATCGAGTGCCGCGGTTGGAGGTTAGCGGACGAGGACGACTCGGCCGCGAGGTGGGTCGTGCGAGGGTTCGAGGGACCTGCGAGGTCGGCGATCGAGAGCGCATGGACGGGCTGACTGTGGGTCGGTGACGAAGAGCCCTTGGTCATCACCATTGTCCCTACTGTGTGAAGGAATCCAGAGAAATCGTTAGTCAGAACTGCGATTCGTGGACAGCGAGGATCAAGGGGGAGTCAAACGTACCTCGCGCGAAGGTATCCGGTCCTCTTCGAGTCGGCGTCATCTCGACCCCGCTCTCGCTCTCGCTCCCGCTCATGCTCGCGACCCCGCTACTGGTCCTCCTCAGCAGGCTCTTCATCGACTGCTCCGGTGTCGGTCGCGGCATGCCGGCCAGACCGCCCACTCGAGGACTGGCCATCATCCCGCCTCCGTTGGCGACGCGGCGCAGGAACGTTGGCGACTCGGCGCCTGGCGGAGGGGAAGACGAACCCGTCTGCGACTCGGGTGACGTGGCGGTGAACCGAGCTTGGAGGGAGGGCGCCTTGGGACGGAAAGTCATGGACCGCTTGGGGATGAGCGACCGAGCAGGCGAGTTGGTGGCGAGCTGGGACGTCAGAGTCGGTTTGAGGTGCGGCGGCTTGACGTCGGACGGACGGTGTGACCGAGCGAGCACGTTGAGCGAGTGGTGATGGGATGTGCTACCGAGCGGAGGAAGCGCACTCGAGCCAGGTCCGGCGGACGGCGAGCTCGAGCCTGGGCTGCTCTCGGCACGGATGGACGAGAGCGATAACGGGTGGGGGTGCTGCGAGTGCGACGCTAGACTCTTGTTGAGTCCACCGTTGAACGACTTCGTCTTGACCGGCGTGTCGGGCATGGCCTTGGACGACGAGCTCCCCGTGCTCTGGTGCAGCGCAGCGGCCGTCGCCATAGCCTCTGCCGCGTCGCGACCGAGGAAGTCGAACGCTGTCGTCGAGGCCGACATCGAGAGCGAGGGTCCTCCACCGAGGACGTTGGACGGCCAGCCGCTCGTGGGTCCGGGATCGCAAGCAGGCGTCATGAGTTCCTGCAGGTCCATCTCGTCCGTCGTGATGGAGGGCAGCGACGTGGTCGACAGTCGGGAAGGCAGAAACTGTGGGACTGGCATGCGGTGAGGGACCGGAGGAGGGAGCATCTTGCCGTCGCCGTTCATGGGAGAGTCGACGATCGAGGCGTCGCCGTCCATCGAGATGCCAGAGTCGCGAGGCTTGAACTTCTTGCCGAGCGACTGCTTCGCGGTGAACGCCGCCAGGAGCGGCTTTGCGTCGTTGAAGGCGAGCGTGTCGAGATCATCGGGAGAGCGGTTGAACGTAGCGGGCGCGGACCGATTCAGGACCGACGACTCGGCCTTGATCTTGCTGGTGAGGTGGGAGGCAGAGGTCGAAGTGGCGAGGTGGGCCGTCATCGTCCCGGTGTGGATGGACAGATTATGAGCCGAGTTGGACTTGACCGCGGTGGCAGGTCGGGAGACGGTGGGGCCGTTGAAGTCTTGCGAGGAGCCTCGCTTGTGCCCGCCCGGTCGGACCGACTGGCTGAGCACACCCGTCCGACGAGAGCGAGAGAGCGTCTTGCACTGAGAGTTGAAGGCCGAAGGAGGAACGGAATAGTCGCCCGACGGGACGGTGAGGCTGGTGTTTAGCAAGTTGTCCATGCTGACCGCCTTCTTCGAGTTGCTCATGGACGACCCCGCGAGAGCCGAAGCCGACGCCGAGAGGATGGTCGAGCGGGCGTTCTGAGCCAGCGCGCCAGCAGACATAAGCGACCTCGAGCGCTCGAGCGGCGTCGAGCCGGAGAAGAGACCGCCGGTCGAGGTCGTTGACCGAGGGCGAGAGTCTGTCGACGAGTCGAGAAAGATGTTGTCCTCCTCGGCCAGGGGCGTGGTGTTTGACCCGTGAGAGGACGAGTGGGAGATGGACCTCATGGGCTTGTTGAGGTCCTGCTCCGTCAGGGCACGCTGGTGGCGATGGGTGGGCATGGGTGACGGCGCGGGCGAGAAGTGGGGGTGGTTGAAGAGGAGAGGTCGGAGTCCGTTCTTGGCGTGCGGGTCCCTCTCCTCCTCACTGTCGTCTTCCGCCCTGCTCGACAACCTCATCCTTCCCCCAAAGTCGGGCATGGGATGACTGTGTGGCCCTCCCTCGTTGTCGTCCTCCATCCCACCGATCATGCTCGACGCCGGCCGCTTCGTGCGACTGTTGCTCCTCTGCCGACCAGCGGCCCGTCCGAGCGACTTTGACGTCGAGAACTGAGCCTTGAGAGGGGATTCTTGAGGAGCCGTGACGAAGGAAGACGCAGACTGCGATGAGAGTTCCCGAGGGCGCAGCTTGCCGTCCTGACCAGGTTCCTCCAGCGACCCTCTTCTCGACCCGCCCTCGTTACTTGACTCGTAACCCCCCTCCATCGCGCTACCCATCATGAGCTGGTCGTTGGACGACGAGACCGTCAGTCCCGTCCGAGGCTCCCGGTAGTTGTGTCGACTGCTGGTACCGAGGCTGCCCCTGTTGAGAGGGCGTGATTGCTGCTGCTGCTGCGAGGCACGAACAGGGGACGGGTCGAGCATCTCGAGGTCGCCGTCGTCCATGGCCAGCGGCCTGATCTTGAACGAGTCGAGCAGGGATGGCGTCTGATCGTTGGGCTTGATGGGCGAGCCGACGGGCGTGAGGTTGAAGGATGCTGCCCGTCCGGACGGAGGCGCAGGGTTGACAAGGTTGAGCGAGCCTGTGACCCGTCGGTGGTGCGAATTGGACGAGATCGAAGGCGCGGCTGACCGGAGCCTCCTCCTGCTCGTGTCGTTGACCGGAGGAGACTGGGAAAGGCTTGTCGTGAGGGTGCGCTGGTGGGCCGACGAGGGCGACTCGTAAGGTTCAAAGTGGTAAACGGGCGTCGTCGTCGAGTGGAAGAGTGAAGGCTTCGTGGGCGTGGTGGTAAAGACGGCACTCATGGCGACGAGCTTGCGCAATGTTGGTGAACAGTGAGAGACGAGGAGACTGACTGATGCTCTCGTCGAGGGCGCAGTGGATGTGTCTGGGGGGAAGGGGGCGAGATCCCGTGTCGGACGACGTCCTGTCCCGCCAGCTACGCGCCACCCAGAGGTTGAAGCATCAGTTTGTCTGTTGTTGTTGTTCTCGCTCGAAGAAACACTGAGACTCACGTTGTTTGATGGGTCCTGCTCTGCCGAAGAATTAAAAGGGGCAGAGGATGATGCTTTTGTTGAACACTCGAGGACAAAAGGATAGCAGGGGGGGGGACAAAGGGACGTGGTTGGGGAGGCAGTCGGATGCGGGACATGGCGGCGAGACCGACGCGTCGCGTTCAAAAACAAAAAAAGCACCCCTCGCAAAAGGTCGCCTTCAGAAACTTCTTTCTTCGCACAACACGATGGGTACCGTTGGAGAGCCAGAAGCTGAGAGATCATGAACCTGTCGCTTTTAATGCAGTGTACTTGCGTTGAGGACCGTGGGGGGAGGCGGGAGGTTCTGCGTTTGGCCGCCTCTGACGCGCCTGTTTTTGCCTTTTCACCCAACCGGACTTCTGCCTGTCGCTGCCAACACCCCCTCAACTCCATCTTATTCCTCCCATCGGTCGACTGAATTTCAGGCTTTCTTCTCCTTCAGAGGCCCGTCCGTCCATCATGTACCGCAAGCCGGCACCCAACTATGCGCCATCGCCTGCGTCGACACCCGGCCCCCAGCAGTCGTCGACCTCCCGGCCCCTCCCTACCTCTCCTCGACCGCCTGCCCAGTCTTACTACGCACCTCAGCACGCCGGCCAGAACCAGAAACCCTACCTTGAGTCTCAACCTCAGCGGCCCATGTCGGATGAGGAGGCTTTCGAGCTGGGCTACCCTGACAGAGCGACCCGCAGCCCGCCTGTCGCTCCTCCTTCAGCCCACGACGGCGGCCTTCAGGCCTTGTACGGAGCGACTGGCTACGGCGTCAACGTCACTCAGTCTGCTCAAGGAGGAGGCCAGTACGGAGCGCTCCCCCAGTCTGGATACGACGAGCCCAATCCTTTTCAAGACCCAAGCTACGGCGCGACGGGGTACGACTCTGCGCCCATGCGCCCCGTCTCTCAACATCCCTCCTCCCAACTCGCTCCGCCTCCCTCCCACACTCCTGCGAACGCCTTCTCGCCCCCTCCCTCCGCGTGCCAGCCTACGAGTCCTTACCAACTTCCTGCGCACCGCGCCTTGTCGCCCATCGGATCCAACGTCTCGGCGTTTGACGCTACGCTAGCAGCCTTCGGAGGCAACCCCACCCCTTCGCCCTCCCCTTACGCCTTGGTCGTCTCATCCACTCCCCTAGTCACCCCTCAACAGCAAACGTACCTGTACCATCCCTCCCAGGCCGTCGACCCCGAGCAGTACGCAGGCTACGACCGCTACACGTCCAAAAACCTGTACGGCGAGAACCAGCCTGCTCGACTGCGCAGTCGGTCGCCCACGCCTCCGCTCGAGGAAGACCTCGGCGACGGCGGACGGTCTCCCAGTCTCGAGGAGCACTTCCAGAACACCGATCCGGCCCAGTTCGTTCATCTCCTCCCGCCGACCAACTTTGAACAGGACGAAAAGGCGGCTTTTTTGGAGAAGTACGCTAACGGCCAGCAGGACGGCGGCGAGGTTGCGCCCACGCAGCACTTTGGACCGGCGCCTGAGGGTCGGGTGCTAAGGAGGAACAAGACGAGGAGAAAGGTCAAGCTGACCGAGAGCGGAAACCTGGTTGTTCAGGCGCCCATCCCGTCTGGCTTGGCCGCCCTCCTTGCGCAGTTCAAGGGAGACCCAGAGCGCACTCGAACAACGTAAGTTTTGCCTCTACCTTCACTTCTTCGAACACCGAGACTGAAACTGTCGCTCTCTAATCATCTCCAGCTATTCAGCCGTCACCTGCGGACCGGACGAGTTTGCGTCCAAGGGCTTCAACCTCCGCCAGAACGCCAACGACCGCAAGACCGAGCTCTTCATCGTCATCACAATGTACTCGGAGGATGAGATCCTTTTCCTCCGAACGCTGTACGGCGTCATGAAGAACATCAGTCATCTCTGTGCCAGGCAGAACTCGAGCTGGGGCAAGGACGGTTGGAAGAAGGTGCGGTCTCTCCCTCGCTGTGCGTTCAATAGGGTCGTTATCGTCCTGACCACTTCGCTCCTTCTACGCAGGTCGTTGTTTGTATCGTTGCCGACGGTCGGAAGCACGTCCACCCCAAGGTCCTGGACGTTCTCGCAGCTCTGGGAGTCTATCAAGAGGGTTCGTCCTCTTCCCACTTGCATGCAGCCCAGCTCCCGTCTCTGAACAAACTCTCTACGCTCGATCAGGCCTCATGAAGACGACCGGACCGGGCGACCTGCCCGTTCAGGCCCACCTCTTCGAATACACGACGTCCTTCGCCCTCACGCCTGAGTACGCGTACGACTTTGGCGCCAAGGGCAAGGCGCCCATCATGCCGTGCCAGATCATGTTTTGTCTCAAGGAAAAGAACGCGAAGAAGGTCAACAGCCACCGGTGGTTCTTCAACGCGTTTGCGCCCCTCCTTCAGCCCAACGGTGAGTCTCTTCTGTCCGGATCCGACGCCTGTCGTGCGCGAGCTGAACCTCTTGTGATTCCGACCAGTTTGTGTTCTGCTCGACGTCGGTACGATCCCCGGACCCAAGTCGATCTACCAGCTGTGGAAGGTCTTTGATCGTTCTTCCAACGTAGGAGGTGCCTGTGAGTCTCTTACCCTACCAGCTCACCTCGTTCTGTCTCCTGCGCCTCGCTGACTTTATGGGTGATGTTCTTGCACTCAGGTGGAGAGATCGCCGCTTACAAGTCGAAAGGCTGGACCAAGCTGCTCAACCCGCTCGTCGCCGCGCAGAACTTTGAGTACAAGATGTCCAACATCCTCGACAAGCCGACCGAGAGTGTCTTTGGGTACATTGCCGTTCTGCCGGGAGCCTTCTCGGCGTATCGGTACCGGGCGCTCGCCAATGGACCGGACGGCAAGGGACCCCTTGAGGCCTACTTCAGGGCCGAGATGCAGGAGGAGGGCAGCGTGTTCACGAGGAACATGTATTTGGCTGAGGATCGAATCCTCTGTTTCGAGTTGGTCTGCGCGCAGGAGCCTTGGTGCGTACCTTTCCTCCTACGTCCGACGCCTCTCCGAGCGATTGAACTGAGTCGCTTCCTCTCCTTTCTCGCTCAGGGTTCTGCGTTACGTCAAGGGTGCCGTCGGAGAGACGGACGTTCCCGAGGACTTCACCGAGTGGATCCTGCAACGGCGACGATGGTTGAACGGAAGTCTCTTCTCCTCTGTCTACGCTGTATGGAACTGCCGTCGACTCTGGAGCAGCAAGCACGGGATTTGGCGTCGATTTGGACTCCTCTTCGAGACGTTTTTCAACCTCCTCTCGATCATCTTTGCCTGGTTCGGAATCGTACGTCCCTCAGCCTCGTCCTCCCCTAGTCCACTTCTCTGATCAAATCACCACTTCTTTCTAAAGGCCAATTTCTACATCTTCTTCGTCATCCTCACCACGTCGGTCGAAGATGACTCGTTCGGTCTCAAGGGAGTCAACGTCTGGAACATGATCTGCCAGTACATCTACGTCGGCCTCCTCCTCACCTGCCTCCTTCTCTCGCTCGGCAACCGTCCTCGGGGGTCCAAGCGCTGGTACCGAGGAGCCATCTATGGTTTCGCCGCTCTCCAGATTTGGCTGCTCATCTGCAGCGTCATGGTCCTCATCAAGGCCAGCAAGGTGAGCCCAGAGCCTGCCCTTAGGACGAGTCCTACCGGTGCTGACTTCTTTTCTCGGGCAGCACATTGGCGAGTCGATCTTTGCTCAGATGATCGTCTCGGTCGCTGCGACGTTTGGAGTGAGTGACCCTCTCTTCGATCTCTCGCATGCAATCGCTCACGATCTTGCCGTTTGCCTCCAGATCTGGGTCGTCTCTTCGTGCCTCGCTCTCGACCCATGGCACTTGGTCACCTCCGCTGGAGGGTACCTGCTTCTGTGCGTTCCACCGGTTCTCATCTCGGCTTTCTTTGTAGGACTCGTCGCTTATACTTGCTTGTCCACCACAGATCCCCCACCTACGTCAACGTCCTCTCCATCTTCGCCTACTCCAACCTCCACGACCTGTCGTGGGGAACGAAGGGTGACGACGGGCCGGCAGACGACCTCGGCTCCGTCAAGGGGACCGGCAAGGAGGTTGAGATCTTCCTCCCGACCGTGCGTTCTCCCTCTTCCCGTTCGTCCTCGCGACCGAACCTGATCTGGCATCCGTCATTCTGCGTACTTGCAGGCTCAAGCGGACCTGGATCGCCCGTACAACGACGCTCTGGCGTCGCTGCGCGAGAGCAAGCACCCCCCCGTCAACGTTCAGAAGGCGCCGAAGTCCAAGGGGCCTCGGGGCAAGCAGGAGACCGCTGACTACTACGCTAACTTCCGAACTAAGTCAGTCGTCTGCCCACCACTGTCCCTCTTAATAATACTGACCCTTGGATCACTT
>MVAJ01000161.1:0-11371 GCA_014825545.1 Cystofilobasidium capitatum
GGGACGACGATTTCGTCGACGAACTTCGCAGGACCGTCAAGGCTTGCAAACTTTTCCTATTTTTCCCGATCTTCCTCATGGCGGACGGTGGAGTTGATTCAGTCCTCGGCAGTATGGGCGGGAGCATGACTTCCAAGGGAGTACCCAACGATTTGCTCAGTTCGTGTCCTTCGTATTCTCTTTTCTTGCTTTCTTATTATTCGGGAAAAGTACTGACTTTCTTTCAATTTGGACCAACAGACAACTTTAACTGTGAGTAAACCTCTCACTACATCTCCTGCACCCGTTGGCTTGGGCCTTTTGGAGGAGTTGGGCCTAGAAGGGGGTTTGAGGGGCAGGTGTGCCCTCGCCTGTCAACACCTCTCCCCTCCCTCCTTCACCACTCGTTCCTCGGTCCTGAATCTCGCCTCTCTTCCTCTTCCCAGCGATCACCATCATCTTCATGGTACCTCTGATGAACTTCGTCGTCTACCCCGCTCTTCGACGACGGAAGATCAACTTCAGCCCCATCAAGCGGATCTGCTTCGGATTCTTCCTCTGCACTATTCAGATGGTCATCGCCGCAATCTTGCAGTGGCGCGTCTACGAGACATCTCCCTGCGGTACGTCTTCGCTCGAGGGTGTGGTCTGGGGCTTAGACTGTGACTGAAAAAGCCTTGTTTCCCCTCCAGGCTACTACGCGACCACCTGCGTCCTTCCTGATGGAAGCACCGGTGTCTCGCCCATCTCGATCTGGGCTCAAGTGCCCCTCTTCGCGCTTCCAGCGACCGCTGAGGTGCGTTCTCACTCTTCTCTGCCATTTACATCGTGTCACCTTGCTGACAGCACCTCCTGCCCTGTTCACAGATCTTCATCAACATCGTATGTACACCGATCCCTTCTTCGTGATGCCGGCTTTACTGACGACTGTCCTGCTCGTCACCACTTACAGACTAGTTACGAGAGTGCGCAGGCCCAAGTACTCATCCGCAGCAAACGCTCTTCGACTGACACTCCTCTCTGTGTTCTTCTCAGTCGCCATTACTCGAGCTCCTCAGCGGATGAAGGTTCGTCAGGTCCTGCGTGTCGTTTGAGTATTGCAGCTGACCATCGACTCTTCTTGACTTTGCAGGGTCTCGTCTTTGCCATCGTCCTGTCCATGTCGTCGCTGTCGTCCGCTCTCTCCTTGATCATCACCCCCGCCCTCATCGACCCAAACCTCATCTGGCCCCTTGCTGGAGTCGGCATCGCCAACTTCATCTGCATCCCCGTCATCTGGCACTTCTTCCACAAGATGGACAACGACGTCGAGGTGCTCGAGATTGGGGTCGACAGGAAGATCGAGGTCGCCAACAAGCCCGTCCAGGACGAGGAGAAGGCTTAGCACCCCATTCTTCTGCATGCTCTCAAACTCGGCTTCAGATCGAGTGCCCTGCTCGCTTGCCCTCTTTCCTCTCTTGCGTTCTGCGTACTACTAGGTCTTGAACGTCAATGGTCTCCCTTCCCCTTCCCTCCCCTCTTCACACTCTGCCCTTGCCACTCAAATTTGTATAGACTGCCGACCTGGATCTAAATGATACTCTCTTAAACCGACCTATTTGCCACTGTCAAGATGCGGGCGAGTGTTGCAGTTGCGCACTATCAAACCCAGCTTTAGATCACTGCCCTGCTTTTCATCTGCCTGCCTTCTTCGCTTGCGTTCTCTGTATCTGTAAGTCTTGAACGTCAATCGTCTCCCTCAGACGGAGACTGGATGAGCTTCTCGCACAGGATGGGATCCTTCAGACGGGATGGGGGGAGCAAGGGTGGACCAGCAGGAAGGGGGTTTCTTTTTCTTTTTCTTTTGTGTTGGTCCCAAGTATGATCGTCCATGAAAGAGTGTCGGGCCCTCCCGAAAGTCGACCGTTCATGCAAAACTAAACCGATGAGGACTGAGTAGAGATGAAAGGCGCACGGAGGGGAGTGGGTTGCAATAAAACGAGAGAAAGAGCTAGAGCGAGAGAGTGCAGATACCAGATGCTAAGTGCTCAGAAGAGAAATGGAAGGGAGACCAGAGAAAGATGTATTCTTCCTGCTTAAAGGAAGAGAGCTCCAGCTCCGAGGAGACCAGCACCGACGGTGAGGGCAGCGCTGAGGAGGGGGAATCCACCGGCAGAGGCGTGCGACCTGAACCCGGCGGACGTGCCGCTCGTGGAGGAGGCAGAGGCGGCACCGGCGGAGGCACCGGACGCGGCGGCGGAGGTGGCCTTGGAGGCAGCGGCAGCAGCCTTGGAGGTCTCGGAGCCAGAGGCGGTAGCGGTGACGGAGGCTGCGGTATCAGAGTTGGGGTTGGGGTGTGAGTTGTCGTTCGAGGACAAAGAAAGTCAAAACAGGAAAGTCGCACCGGCAGACGACCCGGCACCGGTAGAAGATGAGCCAGCGGTGGTAGAAGCGGTAGCGGCGACGAGGTCGGTCAGGCCGTTGGAGATGGACGAGTAGGTCTGGCAGTTGGACGAGGCGGGGGTCATGTAAGGGGTCTGAGGAGTGACCTGTTAAAGCGGCGCGATCGAACGAAGAACATAATCAGCCCGCTGTCTTGAGGCCGCAGTCAAGGAGGGCACGGACAGTGTAACCGATGGTGTAGGTTCCAGTGGTGGTCGAGTCGGACCAGGTTCCCTGTGGTAGTAAGAAAAGAGGGAACGCTTCAACACAAGACCTCGAATACTTTCTCGAACACCACCGGACGCACAGTGTATCGCTGAGCAAAGGTCGAGGTCGTTCCGGATCCCTCACCACCGACGGGGTAGACTCCAGGGGCTGCAAGGAAGCGGTTGAAGTCGTAATTTCAGTTTTGAGACGAGAAGGAGGGAAAGTGCGACGGCGAGAGACATGACGTACGGAAGGCAGCCTCTCCGTCGCACGAGGTAAAAGTTCCCTCAGTGTAGTCTCCGGGCATCACCTTGGACGTGGAGATATCATTCCATGTCAGATGCATCACGGAAGATGAGAGCGAAGGGGGAGAGGCGAGGGGGGAAAGGGAAGAAGGAACGAGAAGAGGGGAGACTGACCCAGTTGCAGCCCATCAAGTCGAACGTGTGCTGGCACATGTTGGCAGCAGAGTAGGTCGCGTTGGCGTCCGTGCAGATTCGGATGCAGAACGAGTCGTAGGCGACCTGTTGTTGAAGAAAGTGCAGAATTGGCCTAAACTTGTCAGGTTTTCCCACCACTTTCACCACGAGGGACCCGCTTCGACCAAAAAGAGACGCACGTAGTTCATCCACTCCTCGTAGAAGAGGTCGGATCCAGTTCGGTTGTTGGTGACGTTTCCGCCGACGGGGTTGCCGAGACCGGTCGCTCCGTGGGGGTCGAGCTCTCCTCCCTCGTCGCCCTGCATGATGTTCATCTTGGTCAAGTCTCCGAAACCGGTGATCTGGACGTAGAGGGGCGTCTTGACGAAGTGGACCTGGTTTGCGCAATGAAAGAAAAAACAAACGCGTCAGTTGGGCGGCTGGTTGGAAGGAAAGCGACAGGCCGACAACTTTGACGCACAGCGCTGATGGTTCCATCGGGGATGACTCGAGCGTCTAGGAAAGATCACACGAAGCAGCGGTCAGCAAGAGAAAGAAATGTCATGAAAAAGGGCGAAACTGACTGTTTCGGGGCTTGGTGCACCAAGCGACCTGCTCCTCCTCAGTGTCTCCGATCGTGTCCCCGGCCTCGGGAGGCGAGAAGATGCAGAAGTCGTCGTACGAGTTAACGGTGATCAGTCGTGAGTCAGACGTCTGGTTGTACGACCCGAGCGCAGGGACGGTAGGGTTGGTGACACCTGAGCATCGGGAGGACGCGATCGGAGGGTCAAAACGGGACGAAGAAGGCTTTTCGTCAGTAAGAGAAAAGAACACAGGGGAGCGACGTGGGCCGCGAGGGAGACGGACGTACCGTTGGTACCGGTGGCTATGACTCCCGAGGCGGTAGGGGAGGCGTCCTGGGCGTTGACCGAGGGGACGAGCGCGGACAGGAGGGGGAGGAGGACTGCGGCGGTGGCGAAGGCAGACATCTGGCGAGACGGTCGTTTCAAGGAGGCAAGTCCGAGCAGGCAGGTGGACGAGGTGGAGAGGAGGAACGACGCGAAGGGAGCACGGAGGCCAGGGGAGGAAGGGAGGTGTGAGAGATGGGCACGCGAGGGAAGGGGCGGGCGAGAGAGAAAGCAACAAAGTGTCAGGACGATGAGAGGCGACAGGCTGCGGCGGGGAGAGTCGTTCCCGAGAGCAGTTCTCCTCAGGAATAGTGAAGAGGGTAAGGAGGACTGACTGTTGGGGAGCGGAGATTAGGAAGAAAGAAGAAGAGGGAGAATAAGGGATGAGGGAAGGAAGGGAGGAAGGGATGGGCGAGAGGTGAAAGAGAAGCAGAGGGCGACGCGCAGCAGCGTCCAAAAGAAAGCGCGTCCAACAGCCCAAAATAGACTCAGCGCAGCCAGCTCGCATCTGCACTTTCCTGGCCAGAAACGGCCCTCCTCACCGTCACCATCCTGCCTTCTTTGCGCCTCCTTTAGCTATAACTCATCGCCCGACGCGTAACTGCGCACTCTGCGCAGACGCAGCCTCAGTCGGTTTTCTGCGCGCGATTTGATCCGCGCGACGATTAGAGTTGAGATGAAAGAGGCGCTTGGTATCGTGATTGGCAGGGGGTGTCCTGGGAAAGTTGGTACAGTTGAAAAGCCCTGAAGTTGCAACGACGACCTTACGGCTAGCGAAGGCGCTTTTCCGAGAAGAATTTCTGATGCGCAAGGAGGGGGGAGGGTGGGAGGGTCAGTATATTACGGTTGAAGAAGGGAAGAAAATAGTAGAGAACGCACCCTGAGAGTTTTCGTCTGCCAGACGCAGGCAGAGACGATGACGACAATCTGGACGAGGGACCACCAGACAGCGCGCGAGTTGGTCGTCTCCGACATGTTCCTGAATTGAGCCTCGGCCTGTTAGCGCATAAAGTCGCACGGAACAGGAGGGGGGTCAGCCAAAGGCGCTCGAGAAAAAGAGATGAAGAGGTGGGAGACGCACCTCTCTTTGAAACTGCTGCTCGCGTCGAATGTCGGCCACCTTCTTGTTGAGGTCGGCAATCTTGGACGCCAGGTCAGACAGGTGCGTCCGGTCCCCTCTTCATTGCGCGCAAGAATAGGAAAAGAGGGGGCTCAAGTCAGCTACAAAGGACTGCATGAGGTCAAAAGACAGCAAAAAGATTAACGTACTCGTCATCGTGCCTTGCACTTCCAACGGCGAGATCGAGGTACCTGAAGGGAAAAGCACGAAGTGACCATGTCAGCGCATTCCGAGCGAGAGTCTCGAAGTCCGAACGTACATCTTGACGTGCGAGCCCTGGAACCACGACCCGGTGCTGTTGGTCTGGAGACAGATCTCGTGGTCTCCACTGCAAAGGGCCAAGAGAGAAAACGATAGTCAGTTCTCCTAGAATGGGCCGGTTGCGCGGTGCCAGAGGGAGGGATGGGGGGGGACGAACGCTTCGTGAGAGGTGAAGGTGAACCGCCCGTCGGACGGTCCTCGAGTGTTGACCACCTGGTGGTTCGACTCTCCTTCCTGTTCGGATCCAGAGCGAAGACAAGATCAGCGTCAGGGTTCTGAGGGCAGGCAGCGTACGACGAAGGCAAGCGGCCGGCGTGCATTGACATGCCTCAACCAAGCTCCCCCTTCCCCAACCCTCACATACCCCAGCAGCTTCTCAAAAAGCAAAGGAACCAACCGTTACGATGACCTGAATACCGAGCTCAGAATTGACCATGAAGTCCTGGTTCTCGTCCGACCACTCGAACGCCGAATAGTGACCTGAAGGGTGACAAGGGAGCTCAAAGAGGTCAGTTCGACACGAACGGTGGAACTCAGAGACAGCAAGAGAAAGACGAACCTTCCACCATGGTGTCTACCGGCAGCTCCTCGATGAAGCACTTCTTCTCAGCTTTGTCGAGGTAGAAGTGGAGGGCGTTGGCCGCGAGGGGGGCGACGAGCAGGAGGGGCAGGAGGAGGCGCATCGTCCGGGAGGAGAGGCAGGGGCAAGGACCGACAAAAGCACGGGCAGAAGAAAGAGCCGAAGGTTACTGGTGGAAGGAGAGGTCTCAAAGAACGAGCAGGGCCAGCCTCTGAAGGAGCGAAAGGGAGAGTGGAAGGGTGGAGGAGTGAAGAGGTTCGGGGGGCAAGCGATGCAACCCTCTGCGCGCGTCGCCAGCAGAACGATGACTTGGCATCCGTGCACTTTTCGCGCCCTGTCCTTCTTTCAAGGCGAGACCGGATCATAGTTGTAGTCATTTTGATAGAGATGGCAGCAGACAGCCCAACGAAGTCTAAGGTTGCTTGGGAACGTCCTGCCAGCTGCCACTGCCCCCCGACCCTCCACTGCTGCCCTCCTCTCGCGCACCCGTCTCGACCAGCTCGCTCTCCTCGTCGCCGACTTCTCGCTCGTCGTCGTCGTAGACGTCGCCGGTTGAAGGTCGGGGAGAGTGCGCGTCATCCTCGTCATCGAGGAAGGAACTGGTCACAGAGACGTGACGGTGCGTCAGCCAAGAGTGCTCTGCCTGGAGACTGAAAGAAGGGATGGAGACTCACTCGTGGTACCCAACGCCTCTTCGCTCGTCGGCTTCGTCGTACTCGTCCTCCGACTCGGCAGCGCCAAACGCGTCGTACAGCTCCGAGGCCTTTGCGCCGTCCTGGCCGCGTCGTCGACCCCTGCTGAGGATACCCATGCTCAACCCTTCCTCCCTAGCTCCCAAGATTCCGTACTGGCCTCGCTCGTCGCCCGCGCCGAACCCTCCGGCCGACCGCCGACGGTTGCGGAAGAAGAAGAACGAGCCGCCTGCAACTCCTGCGAGGGCGATGAAGGCGAGCGCGCTGTAGGCCCAGGTCGTCGACCGGATCGTCGCGATGCCGTCGGACAAACTCTCGGACGCGGTAGGCTGCGTCTCGTCGTTCGTAGTCTGAACGGGGTCGGCAGCCAGACCAGGCTTGTTGGAGTACCCAGGAGCGGCGGCGTGGTCCGAGGGAAGGTTGGCGGTAGGCTTGGGAAGCACCTTGGTCGCTGCGTCGTTGTTCGTGGTTGCAGGAGGGAGCTCCTCAGCAGCGGTGGTGGTGGCGACAGGCTCCTCGTCTTCACCCTCCTCCTCATCGTCGTCGACGGGCAGCGAGTAGTGCGTCGTCTTGGAAGCGTCGATAGCCTCTCCCCAGAGCTGAAGCGACCAGGCCTGGAAGGTGCCGTTCGTCAGAGGGTTAACCCGGTCGATGACCTTGAGCGTCCAGTCTCCCGTGGGATCCTCGTCCCTGCAAGTGCGCAAGACGAGACAACGGTCAGCATGTCCTCTTCTCATCAAAAGATGAAAGCGAGACGCACCAGTGCTTCATACTCATGAACTTCCACCCGCGGAAGCCAGTCTTGGCCATATCTCCTCGCCGAGTCCTCGCAAGTACACTCGTGATGCCCTTGGGACTAGTGAGCTCGACCTCGACGTCTCCCCGTCGAGCGTGCTCGATCCAGACCTGCACAGTCACGTGCTCGAGCCGCTCAAAGTTGGCCTCCTTGAGCGCAGAGGCGCTGACCGTATACGTGTGCGAGATACCGGCCTCGGTAATGAACTCGCCGGCCGACTTGGGGGTTACGAGCGACTGGATCTCGGTCTCGAGCCAGGCTTGGGGCTTGACCAGCTTCCACGTCTCAGCAAACTCGACGAACTTGCCCGCGTTGAGCTTTCCGTAGCCGTCTGGAGGTGGAGACGGAATAAAGTTAGCAAATGCGGACGGAGGGCTCCGAGAAAAGCGGGACGCACACTTGTAGTTGAACTTTCGGCCGACAGCAGTGGTCTCCCAATCGGGGTCGGCGTCGTTAAACGTGTCGACGGCACTGACCATGATGTGCTGAACGTCTCGCCAAGCGAGGTCGGGTCTGCAACGAAGGTGGGTACACGTTCAATGAGAGACACGAAACCGACAAACCGGAGGGAGTCAAAGACGTACCGGACCTGAAGGGCGAGAGCAATCATTCCGACGGCGAGAGGAGCTGCGGCAGAGGTACCTCCGTGACCGTCGCTGCACTTGTTGAGACCGACGTCGGTCGTGTGCTGCAGGGACAAGCGACGTACAAGTCAGCTAGAAAGTAGGGGCAAGTAAGGAACGCGTGTGATGCACAATGTGATCTCCGCTTCCTGAACTGGGGGCGACAGCGAGAACGGCGGCGCATGCCTCCGAGTAGTAAGGGTGCAGACCCTTCCTGTCGACAGCGCCGATCGTGACCGAGTAGATCGAGTTGGTGTACCCGTCAAAGTTGCACTGGTCGTCCATTCCGCCTCCGTTGCCGGCCGCAAAGACGTAAATGCTGCCCTTGCCGTCTCGCCCGTTCATGGCGCCGTTGAGCATGGCCTTCTGGATCAGACCTTCGGGCGCGTCCATCTCCTTGCCGTTGTCGGGCGGCCCCCACGAGCACGAGTAGACCTGGTTGTTCTGATAGTCGTAGTTGAGCGACGCGGCCTCGTCGGCATCCGAGATAGGACCCGAGAGGATGCGGATGCCTGCCACTTGAGCGTCGTACGCGACTCCGACTCCGCAGACATCGTTCTTCTGAGCGGCGATCTCTCCGGCGCATCGAGTGCCGTGCGTGTCGTCCGAGAGCTTGGGAGTCGGCAACGGCTCGTGGTCGTTGAAGTCGTAAGATCCCTCGGCGTACTGCAAAAGACATCGAACAACTTTGTCAGTTCAAGATTGCTGGAAACGAAAATCACGGTGCTGAGAGACGCACAAAGTTGTCCTTCAGGTCGCCCGAGGTGTAGTCCAGTCCGTCGTCAATGAGCGCAATCTTGACGCCCGTGCCCGTTATGCCGCGGTCCCAGAGCTTGGTCACGTTGAGCTCGTTCTCAGGCATCTCGGTGTTGACGATGTGCCACTGCTTGGGAAGGAGAGGGTCTGCGATGCCGAGGCTTGACCGCTGCGAGGATCAGAAGAGGGCCGGTCAGTCTTGACAAGGACAGAGGGGAGGCGCGCGGTTGACAGGCCCTCAAAACTGAGGGATGTAGGAACGCACCATGAAGTCAAACTCGGTCATGTCGCCTGTCGAATCTCCGTCCTGCCTTCTGGACATGGTCGAATCGCCTCTGAGAGCGAACTGCTCCTCAAGAGGATCGACCCACTCCCTCTTCGTGCGCTTCTTGATGGCCATCATCTCCAGACCCCTAACGGCCTGGCCCTCCTCGCCCCTCTTCCTCAAAGCCTTCCACGACCTTTTGACGCCTGCCTCTCCTCCTCGCTTGGCGTGCTCGTCGTGGGCTAGACGTGCGAGGTAGTGGTTTACGAGCTCTCCGAGAGGTTCGACGAGCTCCAGTCCGAGGTGAGCTGCCGCGTCCTGAGCGGCCACAGAGGTCGAAGGATGAAGCTCGAGCGCGTAGTAGGTGTGCGTGGCGTACGTTCTGGGCGTAGGATGGCGAGGGAGCTGCCTTGTTGAGTGAGAGACGCTCGACGCTGCCGAAGCTTGGGCCGAGACTGGCAGGGTTGGCAGGAGAGCGAGGACAAGGAGGGAATGCAGGGCGAGCATGGCTGCTGAGACGCGACGTGGGCACCGGACAGAGCTAAAAGTCGCACGCGGGTAGAGAGGAGAGGAGGAGGAGGAACGAGATGTCGAGTGTCCTGTTCACTGCATGCCCTTTCTTGAGGATATACGAGCTGGAGGAGGCTGGGCGAGATGACTGTCGGGCGGGCGAAGCGACGGACCCCAGCCCCGTTCCTTCACCGCCATCAACTCTCCCTGCTTTTACTCTCACTCGACACCGCTGCTGCTCGGTCGGTCCTCTACTGCATGGCGTCCGAATCTGTAACCCTTGAGGCGACGAAGCGTCCTCCGACGTTCCCTCAGGCACTGGTCGTGCGTCCGCACCTCCTCCCTCCGACCGCGCGCGCAGGGCTGACTTGAAGATCGTCTCATCTTGCACACAGGGAGGCGCCGTCGCTGGTCTGTCGGTCGACCTGCTCTTCTTCCCCATCGACACGATCAAGACGCGCTTGCAGTCGCAGCAGGGCTTCATCCAGTCGGGCGGTTTCCGAGGCGTGTACAAGGGCATCGGGAGTGTCTTCGTAGGAGGAGCTCCTGGAGGTACGTCACGACCCAGGCCTTCTCCTCTGATGCTCTTTGAATAACGACTGCTCACTTTGCTGCAGCGGCTGCCTTCTTCACCACTTACGAGACGCTCAAGACCCGGCTGGCCAAGTCGACGTCGCTATCGGCCCACTGGATCCACGTCCTTTCAGCCTCAGGCGGCGAACTCACAGCGTGCCTGATCAGAGTCCCCACAGAGGTCATCAAGACTCGAGCTCAGACGGGAGCGTACGGAGTGACGTCGGCTGGTAGCTGGAATGCTGCCAAGCGAGTTTGGGCGGAGGGAGGTTTGAAGGGCTGCTACAGGGGGTTCGGGATGACGGTCTCGAGAGAGGTACGTCCCCCAGTATTTTTCCCTGCAAGCCCCCTCATGTGCCGATGCTGACACTTGCTCTACGAACTCTGAAACTTTAGCTCCCGTTCACAAGTATACAGTTCCCGCTCTATGAGCACATGAAGCTCGTCCTCTCGCGACCGGCGTACCTCGACCGCAAAGTGCTCCCCCACGAAGCAGCCTTCTGTGGATCCATTGCCGGCGCCATCGCAGCAGCGTCAACGACGCCGCTCGATGTGGTCAAAACTCGGGTCATGCTCGAGGTGCGTGCCTCTCCTTTCAACGTTTCTTTCGACGCGAAGGAAGGGTGAAGGCTGACCCCCCTTACTTCCCCGAACCTTCCCTTCTTTGCAGACCAAAGGCCAATCGTCCACCTCCTCGCGTTTCGGTTCCTCCTTCCTCTCCATCCCCGCTCGGCTGTCCGAGATCGCCCGCAACGAAGGACCCAAGGCGCTCTTCGCGGGCGTCGTCCCTCGGACGATGTGGATCAGTCTGGGAGGAGCAGTGTTCTTGGGCATGTACGAGAGCGCCGTTGGCAGCTTGGACGGCGTCCTCTGAGGGCTGACTTGCTCGGTCGGAGGTGGTATATGGGCTAGACGGAAGAAGACCAAGAATCGTATCGGATGTATTCTACGTCTCGTACTTTGCGCATCTGCAACATTCGCTCGCATTCCCGACACTCGCAAAAGGTGGTCGGTAGGAGGAAACGGTCATGTAGATCAAGTCGGCAGTCTATACAAGTACGAGGGGCGAGAGCAGAGTAAAGGGGCAAGAGGGAGGCCACGAACTGAGCAAATCGTTCGGATCTCCCTTCGAGGTCATACTGGCGCCCATGCTGTTGATTATCCAGTTCCCAACCGTCCGCCATGAGGAAGATCGGGAAAAATAGGAAAAGTTTGCAAGCCTTGACGGTCCTGCGAAGTTCGTCAACGAAATCGTCGTCCT
>MVAJ01000162.1:0-11265 GCA_014825545.1 Cystofilobasidium capitatum
CGATGGCTCCAATGAGTTCTGAAAAATGTTCTCGAGGTGACCTCGGTACTTGAGCCAGGGTCCGGCGGCAGAGATGTGGTCGGTCGTGCACTTGCCCTTGGCCTTGATCAGGACAGGGCAGTCTTTGTAGTCCTCTCCGTTCCAAGCCTTGAAGGGCATGAGCAGCTGGAGTCAGCAAATTCGTCGTTAGTGCTTCCGTCTCTACCGGATTGCTCTCGAGTTGACAGACGTCGTCTTGGTCGGATTGGAGAGAGAACGTTGCTTCTGAGACGGTCGTCGTGGTCTTCGGCGGAGTTGCAGGTGCGGACGAAAACTCTCCCGAAGCCCTTGCTGGTCGCACTTGCGATCAGATTCGCCTGCTTCCCCATGACGCTGACCCCCTTGCGCGGACGATCCGTGATTTTTGACTTTCTTGGTTTCTCGCCCACTTTGAGGCCAGGCTCGGCGTGCTTACCAGACTCAGGCTGACCCACTCTGCTCCTCCGCACCCGTCCTCCGCCGGTCGCACGTCGAACGTTGATAGCGGCAACGGTACACCGGCTCGCTCTTCTGACTCGCCGGGCTCCTCAGAAAGAGCGAGCGGGTCGCCCACCATCTCATCTCTCTCTCCCACCCACCACACACACCCACACATACACCACTCGAAATCTCCTGCATGCTCTACGCCCAGCTCCCGTCCAACTTCCCGTCCTTCGCCAGCCCCGTCTCATCCCTCTCACAGGACTCCATCCGCCTCTGGTCCGGCATGGACTCGTCCATCGACGACGAATACTCGGCCATGCGCGGCGCCATGCCGTCCCTGCTCTTCTCGCCCCTCTCGGAGAGCCAGCAGCAGGACGACGCCAACCTGGTCGACCCTGCCCACCAGTCGTTGACGGAGCGGGACGAGACTCCTTCGGAGCTGTGGACGAGGTACGTTCCCGTTCCCATTCCCGTTATCTGTCGCTCTTTCGCTCCCTTCCAGAGCGCTGACTTGACCTTCCTCCCAGGCAGCAGCTCGAGATCGTCGCCTTGGTCCGAGAGCATGCCGAGGCTTTGAACGCGCGAGACCACTCTGCCGCCCTGGACGAGATCTCGAGGTGCGCCACATGCCTTGTCCCCTCTCTCACCGCTCCGAAGACTGACTTGCTTTCGTTGACATCGGCAGGCGACAATCGCAGCTCGTCGGGCTGGTTCTCAAGCACTCGGAGGAGCAGGAGGCCATGCGAGAGAGGCTTGGAAACGTCCAGTCAGTGATCGTCTCCACTGTAATCCATCCCCTGTCCGCCCCTGATGCCTTTTCTTCCAGACGTCTTGCCCACGTCGACCTTGCAGCCTCGACCATGACGATCGTCCCTGGCCCGGCCGCGGTTTTCCCTCCCAACCCGTCTCCCGCCCTCGCTCCCGTCTCGTTGGACGACGTCGATATGCTCTTCGACCTGGAGCTCTCGGACCCCACCTCCGTCTTCTATTCGCCGACCGGTCGACTGGCACCAGCGTCGACCCTGGAACCGCCCGCGTTCTTGCTCGACTCGGTCGAGGAGAGCCCGTCTACGTCCTCCGCCTCCTCCAGGAGCAACAGCCTCTGGGCCTCCTCCGCTTCCAGTTCGTCGGACTGGTGGGTCCTGCCCTCCTTCTGCCCCCTCCTCTCCCTGCTGATAAACTCTTCTTTCATCTTGAAGGTCCAGCCTCCTCGACTTTGCGAGCCAGCACGACGGCCACGCCGGACCTCCTCCCGAGATCGCGCTCTTGGCGTCGATGACGGCTGTTGACGACGGGTCCGCTGTCGATGACACCTCGTATGCTGAGGACGACCATGGGGCCATGTCGATCGTCACGCACGGGTTCGTAGTACGTCCCTTCCCCAAATAAGCGTTTTCCTCCTGAGTCTCAATTGACGTCTCATGAACCTCGCCCCGCTTCGCAGCCTGCCGAAATTGACGCATATGCCTCGAGGCCGATGAGGCGCACGTCGTCCGGCGCCAAGTTTGAGAGGTCCAGGTTCTCGTGCGACGACTGCTTCAGGAAGAAGAAGCGGTGCATCCCTCACCCTCGAGCGGACGGGTACGTCAACTCAGCGTGTTTTGTCTATTTCACTCGGGTTGAAGAGATGCTGACTTGGATGCCTCGTCCGTCTCGCAGGTCCATCCCTCAAGTCGGTGATTGCGTCCACTGCGTCCAGGAGGCGACAAAGCGCAACCTTCGATCCCCTGCCGCACGTGCCTTCAATCACACCTTTACCATCCACGCGAACGACGCTGACAAGTCGACTTGACCCATCTTGCAGTGCACCTGGACGAAACGGGGAGAGAACATCGTCAAGGCTCGACAGACGGGCAGTTTGAAGGAGGATTACCACTCGGTCGAACTCCCCACGCGCGCTTGACCGTTGTCTCTCTCCATCTAGCCCTCTTTTTATTTCTTCTTCCCTTGTCTCGCTCTCGACTGGTTCCGTCTGACTTTCCTCGCTCAACCTTCCGCGCCCCATCTTACTGTATCTACCAGCCTCCCTTCGTAATGTCCATCGCGTTTTCCATTTTCTCGCTCCGCGCTCGTGTCTCCGTGTCTCGTCTAGTTTTCAGATCGCCTCCCGCTTTCTAGCTTGTTGTATCTATTCATTCGCGTCTCCTCCACACTCTCGCACAAAAGCAAGACAGCATGCGTCATAAGCACTAAAGGTTGTAATCACCCCAACGCCCTCCTTGACCCCTCTTCCGATTTTCGTTCAACGCCCCGTTTCAGACGGCGGCCCTCTTACAGCAGCTTGCCGTTCAGGCCGACGTACTCACTCCCGTCCTTGTCGGCCTTGCCGTTGAGCCTTTTCGAGCCGGTGAAGATGACGCCGTCAATGAGGGCAAACACGGTCAGGACTCCACCGACGATGGCCATCGTTCTGCGTCGAACAAGATCCCAGCGAAATCAGTACCTGCGAGGAAGGCCAGTGCGAGGAGACGCGAGAGAGGACGACGTACGAGGTGAGGAAGTGAGCGAAGGACTGTCGCCATTCGCGGTGGACGACGAGCATCGGCGAGATCTCGTAGTTGAAGAACACGCCTGTCGACGAGTGGGAGAGGAATCGAATCAGCAAGCGGCCCTAGAAGAGATGTCTCGACACCGACGATGGGAGCAGGGGACACGTACCTGGTACTCCCATCGAAGAGTGGGCAGTCATCTGGCCGTGTGCGTCCTTGCCCGGAGCTTGCGACTGGGACAAGTCTCGTTCGTACGAAGTGACCGAGTACTGAAGATAGAAGATGGCTTCAAGTCAGCCACACGCGCACTGCAGACAAATAACGAGCGAATACGGTGAGACGAACCTGATGCGAGGGAGTGATGGCGCCCGAGAGACTGACGAACTGGGTCGAAACGACTTTCATGAAGTACCTTTCGAAGTGAAGACGAACAGTCAGCCTCGCAGCGCTGCAGACCAGCCGCGAACGAGGAAACGCACTGGAACATGTAGTTGCTCTCCTCCGTGTGTCCTCGCACGCCCTCGAGCGGGTCGACGATGTCGAGCTTGCGCTTGACCTTAACCATCTCGGGCGTGGGCGTCAACGGGTCGCCGTCGGCGCCAAACGAGAAGCGGTGGATGACGTGCCCAAAGTCGTGGTGGTTGCCCGACCGGAGGTACGGCACGAGGTCGTGGACGTGCATCGAGTTGCTCTGGAACGACCGTCCGGGGCTCATGTGGAAGTTGCCGACGACCTTGTTGACGCGCACCCGACCGGCAACGTTGCAGCCCTCCTTGTTCTGGGCGTCGATCTTCTCGGACCAGTGCTCCTCGACACACTGGTCGATCCCGTCCGGGTTGGTGAAGCTCCAGCCCTTGCGGACGTACGCCTCCCGGACCTCGTCGCAAGTGTTGCAACACCCACTTTCGGGCGGGTTCCCTCCAAAGCACGACCCACAGTAGTCCTTGCCCCGAACGGCGGCGACCTGCTCAAGATCGCCCTTGAGCTTGTTGCCGTGCGACTCGATGACCCGACCGCTCTCGTCCAGCCGGCTCTTGAGGACGTCGTGATCGATGTCGTTCTGGTGCTCTCCGCTGAGGTCCATCAGGTCGATGCTCAGCACTGCGCGTTTCCGACCGCCGCAGAGAGACGCCCAGCGTCACCCACCCCCAATAAAGACAAACCAGAAAGCCCTCCTGTCAGTCCTGAGAGCGACCTACGGGGACAAGCGGGGGACGTACGATAGCACGGTACGCGAGGGAACGTGATGTTGAGGTCGACCGTGAGCTTCTCGCCGCGCGACTTGTCGACGATGAGCGACGGCGACGTGTGCACTGTTCGGTAGTCGATCCACTCGAGCGTCGTTGCCGAGAGGATGATCGCCAAACTCAGAAGGGTGACTGCCAGAAGAGAGGGAGGCAAGATGGTTGAGCAGGAGCTCGTCAGGTTCGAGTAGGAAGGAGCAAAGTCCCGGGGGGGAGAGACGAACGAAGAGCACCCGTCCGTGTGCGAATCTTGACGTCTTCCATCGTCTGGAGGACAAGCAGAGGCAGTAACATACACTAGGTCAGCCAAGCTGGTGGCGCCCTCTGGCTGAGGCCGCTGAGAGGGTGCTGACCTTTCCGAAGGCGTCTATGGACGAGACGGCGCCGAAGAGCCCAGTGTTGCTGAGGAACAGGACCCAGAGGTCAGCTCTTGCCACCAGCCTGTAAGGTTCAAGCTGTACGTACCGACCCATGGCAGGAAGAAGGGAAAAAATAAGAAACGGGGAGGTGTGGGAGAAGGCGAGGGCGACGGTCAGGGACAGATGGGTCGCCTCGCTGCGCTGGCGGACGCGCGTGGGCGAGAACAGTACTTGCTCCATCCACTCGCCAGACAGCCTTCCTTTCCGCCTTCGACAAGAGAAGAGACTAGAGCCGTGGATGTAGAGCGTGAGTGCAATATGCGACTGGCAAGTCATCGCGCAAGGAGCAAGAAAAGGTCAACATGGATCCATCTCCGCAACGACGCTCCTCCTTCCTTTCTCTTCAGACGCCCCTCCATCCTCAGTGCCACGTTCCGTACTCCTTGCCGGTGACAAGCAAGAAGATTCCGACGAGCGCCATGACCAGCATGACGGCAAGCAGGATGAGGAACGGTCCAAACTTCCACCAGTAGAGCTCGGCGAGCTGCTCGAGGTACTTGACCATCACTTTGCCGCTCAGCTTGGACTCGCCCTCGGAGCGAACGCCGAACGAGAACGGGATCTCGGCGACGCCAGACGTGGGGATCTGGGACTTAAGTAGCAGGTCGAGCGCGATCTTGAAGCCGTCGGAGTTGAGAGAGCGGGCTTTCGAGAACTGCGGGAAGGGGCGACCAGGGTCGACAAAAAGTGCACGGACGGAAGGGGTAAGAGAGTCAGCTTGCGGACTCGTTGCCAGGTCGGACGAGAAAGGGACGAACCTCCTCCTTTCGAATGCCAAAGAAGCCGCTCATGGGATCGCTCACGCCCGTCAAGGGCAGCGCCATATACCGCGCTCCATTCGAGATCACTCTGCGGTACAGCGGCCACGAGTCATCCATCGACACGCCCGGCCCGTAGCGCGTTCCGAGGGTGAACGGCGTGCGAGACGAGAGGGACGAGAGCATGAGGGGGACCATCTCGGGAGGGTGCTGCGGGCGGGAAGAACAGAGCGCCGGGACGTCCTTGTCAACGAATCAGCCTTCAGAACGTTGCGTGCGTTTGCCCCGAGCTTCGAGCGAGTCGACTCGGGATGAAGAAGAGCGAAGAAGGGACGAACCTGGAGGTCGGCGTCCATGCAGACCATGGCCTCGCCCTTTGCCTCTCTGAAACCCCTGACGACGGCGCTGCTGAGCCCGCGCTCGTCCGTCCTGACGAGGATGCGGACGGGGAACCCTTCCTGCTGGAGCTCGTGCACAAGCTCGACCGAGCCGTCGCGCGAGTTGTCGTCGACGATGAGGACCTCGATGGCGCTCAGGGGGATGGGCGAGGTCGGGTTGGCGAAGGCGGCGCGGATGCGGGTGAGGAGGGGCCGGATGTTGAGGACCTCCTTGTAAGCGGGGATGATGATCGAGTAGGACGGCGTGTTGGACATGCTGGCCAGAGTGAGAGAGTGTATATAGAGAAAAGGGTAGAAAGGGTAGGGTCGAGGGTAGGAGAGTATGAGCTGGGCTGAACCTCAGCTTCTGGCTGAGACCGGCACGGGCCTCGAACCCAAACAGCGACCTCCTCCAAATACGGCTTCCTGCTGCTCCTCCCTTTCCATCTACACAGGTCTCTCAGTATCTGTCCTCGCACGCGTCGGATTCACAGGTGCGTTCTTGTAGGTTTAGGTTCGGCAGGGGTTTGGGTCCAAGCTTTGGTTGGCATACGTTCGGCTGCTCCGCTTTCGGTCCGCCCCCTTCGCCAGCACGATAGGCCAATCTGCCGCCCCCGTTGACTTTTTTGGGGCCGGTACGCGTCGCCCGTAACGATGCAACAGCAGTGCGAGGGCACGTCCGCCGCCAGAGAGGACGCCGAACGAGAGCAGCAGCTGGATGGATGGTCGATTCGATCTGCCAGCACGAGATGCGAGCGTGCTGACTCTTTGCGTCCCCCCGCCCAGCAGGCCACGACTTCCCCCCGCCTTCCCTCGCAACTCCAACTCCGAACGCGCTCGACAGGCCGCCTTCTTTTCTGGTCCGTCTGCCAACCTCTTGACGGAAGGCGTTGCAGACTGGACTGACCTTATCGGCCTTGCTTTGTGCCATCCTCTCAGGTTGCGAGCGTCTCTTGACTCGAACGGGCGCGCGTCGGATCGACCTCCTCCCTCCCTGGTCGACCATCGCGTCTTGAACCACGCCCAGCGTACGTCTCGACCCTCGGGCTGCTCCTATGTGCTTGGGCTGACATGTCTTGCATCCGATTGTGACCAGTGCGGATCTGCCTGAGCGAACCAGCCTCGTACATCGATGTCTGCCCCTCCCCTACCACCAGCTCAGCCCAACCCTCCTCCCCAGGCGTACAACGGCGCCGCCTGGGCCCAACAGCTCGCCCAGTCCTCTCGCCCACCCTCTCAACAGTCCTTCACACCCAACGCTGCACAATCCCCGCTTCCACCTCCACCTCAGTCTTCAACACCCAACCCCGGCCAGCACAACTCGAACGGCGCACCGATGACGGCTCAGCAAATGCAACTAGCCCAGCAGCGGCAGACCCAGCAGATGCTCCTCAAGGGCGCCATCAGCTACACGCAAATGGCCGTCCAGGTCATGTCTTCCCTGCGGACACCCTTGCCAACGTGGTTTACGACCCAGCAGCTGCCGGACGGCAGCGTCAACCCTCTCTACCTGACGGTCGGCATCGGAGAAGGTGTCGCTGAGGATGGAGGAGGAGGAGGAAAACGAATTGAGGCCTGGAAGCTGTGGTTGCCAGTTTTGCAGCACGGAACGGCCGAGAGGGTTCGTTCCCATCCCGCTACCCCGGCCTACTCGAGATCACGGCGAACTGATGTTCTCCTCACTCCGTCTCGTTCGCTCTTCCCCAACAGGCCTTCACCAACCCTGTCAACTTCAGTCGCTTCCTCGCCATGATTGGCCTTCCATACCCCAACCTTCCTGCTCCGACGCCTCTGCCCAAACTCGCCTCTTCCTCTGCTGCACACCGCGCCAAGCCGTCAACGTCCGACACGCTGGAGTGGTTTCGGGAGAGCTTTTACGAGTTGTTTGGGCCGACAGAAAGGCACAGGATAGCCGGCCAAAAGCGACCTCCCGGTCAGCAGCCGCAGCCAGGTCCTGGGACGCCAGCTACCAACTCGATTCCTCCCGCCTTGCTTGCGTCGCAGCCGCAATCAACAACGCCCTCTGGTCCTCCTCCACCATCCCTTCTGCCTGGCGGGGTCCATCCTACTCCTCCTGCGCCCGCGCAGGCACCCGCTCTCCCCCCTGTGCCGAGTCCGACTCCCTCTCAACCGCAGCAGCAGCTTCCCATCTCGCATCCCGTCCCTCCTCATAAACGACAGCAGTCAACCACACCTCGACCAACGTCGTCCGCTTCCTCATCGGGCCCTGCGCTCATCAACAACCACTTCCCTCAAGTCGTAGCCCCCCTGCCCCCGACCTCCACTCCCACCCCGCCAGTGGCTCACCGGCTTCCTCAGGTGGTGCCGCCTCAGGCCGGACCGTCCTCTTTGGGCACTCCAACATCGGGTCCTTCGAAAGTCAACCACAACCACCCTCCGCCCCAGCAGCCGCATCGCGCCGCCACGTCCTTCGGAGGTTGGGAGGTCGAGAAGCTCTTGCACGAGCAGAACGCGATCGGCAACTCTCGGTCGCCTGCGCCTGTTGGACGGTTCGGAACGCTCGACCTCGACTCGCTCACCATGTCGCTCAAGAGCCGCATCCAGGCCGAGGTCGGGTACGCGCTTCAGGTGCTCGAAATGCTCGCCAACGAACAGAACGCCAACCAGAGTCGGCAAGACCTCGACGGCATCCTACCGCTGGAGCACTGCATGGATCTCTGGGAGGAGCTGGGCGTGTTGCTCGAAGAGACGGCGTTCGGGGAGGACGGGCTTGACGGGATCAGGGAGCGGGACGAGGTTCAAGGCGCGTCGAAAGGCAAGCAGAGGCGGATCGTCCAGTCGGACCTCGTCAGTCGGGCCGGGGACGAACTCGCCTCCTCGTCTGTCGCTCGCTCACTCGGTGACACGAACCTCCCTCGCGGCCGACCAGCGCGGACCACCCGGCGGACAGCCCTCGTCCTCAAGACCGTCACCGTCATTCGAGACCTGGCGCTCCAGCGCGAGAACCACGCGGTTGTCGCTCGCGACTACGCCCTGTTCGAGACGCTGCTCCAGCTCTGCCAGCCTTCGATGGCCGGGATCGCGGTCAACGACGAGACTGGTCAGCTGGAGCAGGACGACCAGCCCGAGTCGGAGCGGCTGCTGTCGGTTTTCGAGCTGCTGTCGGTTCGCCAGGACACGCTGCACATCCTGTCTGCGCTCGCGCTCGAAATCAACCTTGCCGCGAGCACCTGCCCGCCGACGCTGCTGCCGGCGCTGATCGACTATATCGGCTCGTACCTCACGGACCCGACGGTCGACCTCTACCCCCAAGGCGCGGGGAACGAGAACAACGCCCTCGAAAAAGTCAAACTGTTTGCGACCGTGGCCGACATGGCCATCGACGCGTTCGCCCAGCTCACGGTGCGCGACTCGAACCGGGCGCTCCTGCCGATGCTCGTGGGCGAGGACGACCTGTTTGAGCTGTACGAGACGCTCGCCCGCCTGCTGCCGGTGACCGAGGCCGACATGCGGTGGATCCAGCTCCAGCGGTGGCAGTCGCTCGTCGAGCACGTTGCCCTGTCGCTCTACTCGCTCGCGTTTGCCGCCCCGCCGGCGCTCAAGGCCCGGCTGAGGGCGAGTCGGAGCTCGCAGCAGGTCCTGCCGCACGTCTTTCGAGGGATCGTCCGCGCGGGCTCGACGCCCATGTCCCGCAGCATGGCCCAGAACCCGTACGGCGTCCTCCCCCGCCGACTGGCCGAGATCCTCAGCCAGCTCGACGACAGGGACGACGACGACGCGGTCGGGCTCACGTTCGGGTCCGGCTTTGGCGAGTCAAAGTCGACCGGCAAGCGCAAACGCAAGGTCGTCCGCGGTGGCAGCTGGCTCGCGGGCGAGGACCGTCTCTGGGCCGTGCTCGCGGCCGTGGCAGAGTGCGACGAGGTGACGTGGGAGGAACTAGAGCAACTGTACTTCTGCACTTGAGCACAGAGCCAGGTGTCGAAACGATCTTGATGAAGGTGTTTTCTTACTTCTCGTTTTCGTCATCAGATCTGACAGCGAGGGTCGAGGAAGCAGTAAGGGCAGAAAAGGTGCATCCATGGGTCAAGAGCAGAAGAGAGGAGAGCCAGACGGTCAATTCCCCGGCTTGTGCTCGAGCACTCGACCCTTTCCATCCGGTCCCTCCTCCACCCAGACGTCGGGTAGGTCGTGCAGCGGTGCCGCATCCGTCAGGACGCTCGTCCAGCGCGCTATCTCGTTCGGGCTGTCGTTGCGCCACGAGTGGACCGTTCCGCGCTGGACAACTCTACAATAGCGCGAACGCAAGATCAAAGGGCAGAGACACGATCAGCCCTCTCGTCTTTATTGGTCGCAGTGACTGCCTAGGAGGTAAGGTATAGATGGCGAGATAGAAGGGACGCACACGTCCCCCACATTGACGACGGTCTCGAGGATGTCGGGGTGAGACTTGGACAGCGCGCTGACAGTCCAGTCGGCTGGGTTCGTCGGTACCCTGGGCGTAAGAAGCTTGACTTGACCGTGGGTGATGATGTTGTAGTCGAGAGAGGACCTGTCGAAGCAAGGACATGTCAGGTCAAGGGACTTGGGGGAGGAGAGGTGTTGGACTCACGTTCGGTGCTGAGCAAACGATGCAGACAGCAACCTCTGATTAGCTCACGATCAATGCTTTATCAATGTCTAGGAAGGCGTTCACCCAAGGAGTCGCTTGGCCAGGCATCAAGGTCGCCGTACGGCAGTTGGACCCTCCCGTCCGGTAGATGGTCGCGTCAATAGGCACGTCGGCTCGGTCCTCGCTGTCAAACCACACACCCATCAACAACAAACGTCAGTTTCAAATAGCAGAGACAGCAGAAAGCTTCAGACACGCACTCTGTCGTCTCGTTGGCCGGTGTGTTAGCGTGCCAGATCTGTCCGCCCGTCTGGCTGGCCTTGTCGTCGTCAAAGAGGATGCCGGCGGCGGGCTCGAGACCTGGCCCGAGGGAGGACGCAGGTACGTGGGTGGTGACGATTCGACGGTGAGGAGGAACGTAGACGTCTGACATGATGTCGCTGAAGAGGAGTGTCGCAGAGAGAGGGAAGTGAGAGGATGGTCAGGGAGCAAGAGACGGAGCTGCGCAGATGTCGGCCCAACTTCCGACCGACAGGCAAGACTTGCTGCCTAAGGGCACTTGTCCTCCTAAAGTCATCGCACAAGGACACGAGAACCGGAGTGAGGCGGAGCGAGGCACAGAGAGGACCTGATTGACAGGTGGGAGATGGAGAGCAACAGTTGTAATGTCTTGCGGTGGATCAGGCGAGGGTGGTGGACCTCAAGCGTGATACTTCGCCTGTCAAGTCCGGTTCGACATTCGACGCGACTCCAGAGACAAGGTTTGACGGCACGAGCATCAAGGCAAAGAGAGGAAGATTCGGCATCATCCCCTCCTCGCTGCGCTCGTCTTCCTGGGTCGAGTCGGGGTGGCAATCTCTTCAAATCGTTCGTCCTTCCGCCCCTTCCAGCCCTCCTCCTTCCCCCAACCTCAGGACTCGACTCCTCTTCCTTCCCGAAGAGCAGT
>MVAJ01000163.1:0-10772 GCA_014825545.1 Cystofilobasidium capitatum
TGTCGACTGCTTTCTCGACGGCGCGAGCGAGTTCGACCAGAGTCCCGAGCTGGCCATCCTCCAGCACGAGTCTGGTGTCATGAAGGTCGCCAACCACTTCTTCGAGAACGGAATCGCTTTCTTCACCTCCATCATCAACCTGTCCATCACTCTCGTCGTCGCGAACGGAGACAGTGGGTTCTCTCTCTTTGTTTTGCTTTCCTGTGATCGGAACAGGCACTGATGCTTAGTTTTTTCCTCTTCAGTTGCCCCTTTCGTCGGACACAACGCTTTCCTCCGCTGGAGCGCCCTCCAGGAGATTGCCACGGACGAGGGAGACGGTCGAAAGGCAATCTGGTCCGAGTGCCACGTTTCCGAGGACTTCGACTGTTCCATCAGGATGCTCAACGCTGGCTACATCACCCGATGGGCGACGTACTCGAAGGGCCAGTTTGAAGAAGGGGTTTCGCTCAGTGCCGAGGATGAGATCAACCGATGGCAGAAGGTGCGCTCCCTTGTCCTTCATATTGCTCGACCGACGCTAATCATTGCTGTCGCCCCCTGCCCAGTACGCCTACGGATGCTCGGAGCTGCTCTTCAACCCCATCCGGTACTGGCCGACTCGAGGACCTTTCAGCACGCAGATTCTCAACTTCCTCTTCCGGTCAAATATGCCTGTTCACTACAAGTTCTCGTCAACCGGTTACATCTTTTCGTACTACGCTATCGCTATCGCTCTTCCTCTCTCGGTTCTCAACTACATCCTCGTCGGACTCTTCCCTGACGTCGTCGACGGAGCCTACCTGCCGTCGTTCAACATCATGATCGCAGTCTGGGTCGTCTTCGCTGCTGGTGGACCCATCGCCCTCGCCATCCTTAGGTTCAGGTCCGGACAAGCTGGCTTCCTCCAGTCGTTCAAGATGCAGGTGAGCGGCTTTTCCACATCTCTTGTCCACTCCGCAACGCTCTTGCTGATCCACGTCTCTTTCCTTTGCAGCTCACCTGGGTTCCCTTCCTGTTGGTCTTCTTCGGAGGCCTCTCTTACCACATCGCGACGGCGCTCATGTCGCATCTGATCGGCTACAACATGGTGCGTTCCCACCTTTTCGTGCAAGGTGGCTGCCGAAGAGAGGCATCAGCTGATAGTACTCCCACCTCTCCAACACCTCCCCAGGCTTGGTCTGCTACCGAGAAGGACGTCAAGGAGTCGACCATCTTTGAGGAGCTCCCTCGGATCCTCAAGCGCTTCTGGGGCATGCTCACCATCATGTTTGCGATCATGGCGGGTATCGCCATTCTCTCCCTAGCTCCGTTCGTGCCGTTCGAGTACCGGGTAACGGACCCTACCATCCAGATCCCGCTGCTGACGGTGTGCGTGCCTCACGTCCTCTTCATCTTCGTTCTTAATCGTGAGTCCCTTTTCTGACTTCCCGCTCGAAGCAGCAGGACATGTCACTGATCGTTCTCATCTTTTTGTAGCCTACCTTACTCGTCTGCGATTCTAGTTCTTGTCGCGCTTTCGAACAGTCTTCCCCGTTACTGTCTTTTTGGGCCTTTCGGACCTCCATCTGTTTCTCATACATATGCTTAAAACTCTCCTTGCTTTGCCGTTTTCGCAGTGCTCTTTCCTCAATTCCTCAATGACATCCCTTCCGTTACAATATAGATAACCGACACCTCGCTTCCCGTTTTTGCTTCAATCCGCAACATCATACTTGACGACCATGCTTTGAACCCTCTTGCTTGCACCTTTAAGATCATGCCAGAAGCGAACTCCAGGGCATTTCTACCCTCTGCAAAGTCTAGACTGCGAATGCGAGCAAAAAAAGGCTTCCCAACCCAACTGTAAGGCGGGCGCGTAGACCGCATCAGCTGGCGCAACCATGGGAGGAGCAGGAGTACCACAAGCGGAAAGGAGTCTAGTTCGAGATTAGAGTCCATCACAACACAGTATCGTCGGTGGGAACAGCAGGAGGCTGGCTGGGCGCCTTTCACTCGGCGAAGGACAGGTGGGCGAAAGACGCCTCCATGCGGGCAGCTGTAAGGTCGATCGGTCAGCCCCGAAGCGGAATTTTAAATCGGAGCCGGTGGAAGGACGACGTTGGCTTCCTACTTCCTCTGCCCCTCCGTCCTGCTCCCTCTTTCAGCATCGAAAAGGTACAGATTGACCGACAACCACACAGGTCCTGATGTTCTTGCACCACAACCCTCACACTCACGTACAGGAGGGCAGGTTGGCTCGCTTCAACGTCGCTGCACCAGTAAGGTCGAGGCTCTGACGGACGCCACGGCTGGTTCTTGACAAAACACCTCTTCGATCCCCCAAGTTCGGCTCGACAGGGCTCGAGGACGAGATCGGCTCCTGCTCCTGGGCGTCGGCTGATGGCTGTTGTTCGACCAGCCTTCCCTTTTAGAGAGGGTTTCAGAGACTCACGAGCTGTCACGAGGGAAGGAAGGAAGGACCAAGCTCGTGAGGGGATGGTCAAACAGAACCTTTGTTCGTTCCTCCCAACGTCTTCTCCCTCTCTTGCATCCCTCGCCAACCCCCTTTTTTCGCACATCGGTCACCAGAGCTATGAGCACGTTAAGCGTCAACAGCAGCGAGCTCTCCTCGGTCGACTCGTCCTCCACGCCTCCTCTCATGCAGACCGCCTCCGCCGGCACCTCTCAAAGCGCTGCTGACGCTGTTGTTGCCTCTAGGGCTTCAAGTCTTCAGAGCGGAGGACTGGGCATCCGATTGCTTACAGGGGAGATGTGGACTGAGAGCGAAGACGACCTCCCCCCGGCTCGGCCTAGGATCGTGAGTTTCCGGCAGCGAAGTTCTTCTGATCTCTTTACATACTCCCAAGCGCTGACCGTCGACTTGTGTACTGCTTTACAGCACTTCACGCCTCAAACCTCGACCATCTCTCGGTCGTCCTCCACTTTCTCCGATGAGGTCACGTACACTCGGCCGGGTTCTATCCGACACCGACAAGTCGTGAGTCTCGCCTGTGGCATCAGAGGGGACTAGTTCGACTTACTGGTTTGTTCTACAGCTTTCAATGAGACTGTCTTCATCCCTGAACGAGTTGGCCGCTTTCGATGAGTCTTGTGCGTTAATGCTACATACATCTCAGATTCATGCGCCGGTTGACTCAGACACCACTCTTACATTCGCAGCTACCGTCGTCGTCTCCAAAGAACAGCTCATGGCGGAGCACATCTGGAGACGAGCAAAGACTCTCGGATGGTTCCCCGACAACTCGTTTGGCGTCGTGGCGGTCAGGTCTTCGGTCGGCGCGTACTGTACCTTTCCCCAAGCAGAGGAGGTTGACGGCATCGACATCCTTCTTGACGGACTGAGGACAATCAACTGCGCTGCCGCGCTGTTCACTGGAACCCACGTCGTTGAGCGAGTCATCAGACAACTGTACGTTCGCTCTTTTCATCCTGACCTGCGACTCACGGCAATTCGCTGAACGCTGACGCTATTGTCCTGATCCATCGACAGTTCGGCTGACGATTTCCTCGTACCCGTCAGCGAAGACACCCAGATCCAGGTCATTAACAACCTTGAGTCTCTTGGGACAGCTAAGCGACACCGTTCGTTTCATCCCTACTTTTGAGGCTTCTTGTAGGTCGGGAGATTGACACCCGGGATTTTTTTTTTTTTTTTTTTTTTTTTCTAATCATAATAATTGCAGAGCACGCTGCCTTCATGCGTACGACCCAGTCGCTCGCGATGTGGACCGACAACGTCAGGGACCTGCTGCTGCAGGCAGAGAAGATGCATCTGGCTCTCCTGGACTTCGTTCTGAACGGGCCCGCCCCTACCAGCGCCAAGCAGATCGAGGAGGCTGCGGAGCCGACGAGGGAGATCTGCTCGACCCGCCCTACATGGCAACAGGCTTCCATACTGACCGGTCTGTCAGTCGGGCTCAACGTCCTCATCTGCGCCGTCACCATTCGTACGTCACCCATCGCTCAATCCTCAGCTTGAATCACAGTCGCTGATATCAGTGTCTCGATCTACAGGGCGTCTTCTCGTCGAGTTCCTTGTTGACGGTGCATACATGCGCTGGCTAATTCTCATCTGCCTTCCACTTCAATTCTGCATCGTCCAATTCTTTCTCGTGATTCCTTCTTCCATTTTTTTTCTAAACGACCCCTCATACACTGACCACAAAGCCAATGCCGGCATCTTACTACCAGTCCAACGTCATCGGTATCATCGCTCAGCTCCTTGGACCCGTCGCTCAAATGCAACGGAACACGAAATACTACTCTGGTGTCAAACCTGTTCGCATCACTGGTCTTTTGCCCCACATCGTCATTTCCTCCCCTCCCACTGCTTTCCATTCCCCTGAAGACTGAAGTAGATTTGTTTTCTTGGTGCAGACGATCCAAATGCCCGTCTACAAAGAGTCGCTCGAGGGTGTCATCAAGCCCACGATCGACAGCGTCCAGGCAGCCATCAAGACGTACGAGCTCCAAGGAGGATCGGCCTCGATCTTCGTCAACGACGACGGTATGCAGGCGCTCAAGCCGGACGAGCTCAAGGAGAGGAAGACGTACTACGACGAGAACTCGATCGCGTTCGTCGCTCGACCTCCTCACTCGGAGCACTTCCACCGAGCTGGACGATTCAAGAAGGCCTCGAACATGAACCACGCTCTCGAGCTGTCGATCCAGGTCGAGAAGCTGATGAACATCCGACGGCCTCGTGGGTCCCTCTCCCTTTCTGTCTTCTCTGCTTGCGAGGCTTGACTGACGTTCATTCCTTTCCTGCTTTCGCAGCCGTCACCGCTGCCGATGTCCTCGGCTGGTCTGCCGACCAGGAAGACGAGCTCTATGAGGAGTGTCTCTCTGCCGCTCTCGCGATGTCGGCCAAGGAGGTTACGGTCAAAGACTACGAGGAAGACAACACCCCTCTCCCCGTCGGCTGGCGCGCTCGATCTGCTCGAAAGGAGATTCTCGCGTCTCGAAAGTCGGAGAAGGAGAAGGCTCCTGAAGTGAACAAGACGCTCTCGACCTGGGCCGAGGGCAACATCCGAATGGGAGAGCTCATTCTCATCATCGACTCGGACACGAGGGTGCCTGTCGACTGCTTTCTCGACGGCGCGAGCGAGTTCGACCAGAGTCCCGAGCTGGCCATCCTCCAGCACGAGTCTGGTGTCATGAAGGTCGCCAACCACTTCTTCGAGAACGGAATCGCTTTCTTCACCATGATCGTCAACCTTTCCATTAGTCTTGTCTGCGCAAACGGAGATAGTGCGTTTCCTTTGGCCCGGTCTCCCACGTTGCTGTCGCTGACTCACCTTTACGATGTCCCTGTCGTCAGTCGCACCCTTTGTCGGTCACAACGCCTTCATTAGATGGTCCGCCCTGCAGGAGATCGCCACCGAGGAGGCCGGAGGCCGAAAGCAGATCTGGTCCGAGTGCCACGTCTCTGAAGACTTCGACTGCGCTCTCCGAGTGCTCAACGCGGGCTACGTCGTTAGATGGGCCACCTACACCAAAGGCGCCTTCAAAGAGGGAGTGTCGCTCAGTGCTGAGGATGAGATCAATCGGTGGCAGAAGGTGCGTTTCTCCCCATTTTTCGACCAAGCACGCACACTGACTTGTTCAGCCCGTTGCGCTTAACAGTACGCCTACGGTTGCTCCGAGATTCTCTTCAACCCGTGCGTCGAGCGACCTTTGCTGTTCTACCAAACGTTCCAAGCTGATCATATTTTGCTGTCTGTTGCTTGCAGAATTCGGTACTGGCCTACTCAAGGCCCCTTCAGCAAGCAAATCCTCC
This sequence comes from Cystofilobasidium capitatum, assembly GCA_014825545.1. Lineage (NCBI taxonomy): Eukaryota > Fungi > Basidiomycota > Tremellomycetes > Cystofilobasidiales > Cystofilobasidiaceae > Cystofilobasidium > Cystofilobasidium capitatum. The sequence goes on from MVAJ01000163.1 coordinate 5,762, forward strand.
GCTTTCTCTTCAAGTCGAACCTGCCCATCCACTACAAGTTTACGTCGACCGGATACATCTTCTCCTACTACGCTCTGGCGCTCGCGGTCCCTTTGTCGATCCCGAACTTCGTCCTCGTGGGCATCTTCGGTGATCTCCTCGACAACGTCTATCTGCCGTCGTGGAACGTCATGGTCGCCATCTGGGTAGTCTTTGCAGGAGGCGCACCGATTGCCTTTGCCGTCCTTCGCTATCGTTCGGGCTCAGAGAGTTTGCTGACTTCTTTCAAGGACCAAGTCAGTCTTCCTCTCCGTCCAGTCTGGCAGACCTTGAACTGATGTTTTGACCTTCACGCGGCAGATCACCTGGCTACCCTTCTTTCTCGTTTTTTTCGGCGGACTCTCGTACCACATCTCCTTGTCGCTCATCGCGCATCTTGTCGGGTACAACATGGTGCGCCGAGAGAGACTCGCTACCGGCTCTTTGGTTGCAGCAGAGGCTGATCCCCCTGACCATCTTGCGCTTCTTTCAGACCTGGTCGGCCACCGAAAAGGACGTCAAGGACACGACCGTCTTTGAGGAACTCCCTCGCCTCTTGCGCCGCTTCTGGCCCATGCTCACCCTCATGATGGCGCTCATCATCGGCATGTGCTGTCTCACGAGCACGCTCATCGTCCCCTTCGAGTACCAGGTCACGGACCCGTTCGTACAGGTCCCTCTCCTGTTCGTCGCCATCCCCCACATCTTGTACTGCTTTGTGTTGAATCGTGAGTTGTTCGCCCTCCCTTTCTCCATCAACGCGCATCGACGGGCAGTCATCTGATCCACAAGCTCTCTTTCTCCGTTCGCCCTTTTCATTTTTAGCTGCTCTCACTCGCTTCCGGTTTTAGTGCTTTCATTTTGATCGCTGTCTGTCCCTGTTAATCTGTGTACCCTGCTTCTCTCAGGCGTTGTCCAATTGAGACGCCTGCGTCCGCATATTCATTGTAGCCCCCCCCCCCCCGGGCGCCTGTGCTTCCTGTGCTATTTATGTTGTTCTTTGTTCTCGACTACGCTCGGCTGCCGCTGAAGCGCAGAGACTGAACGATCGTGCCGCTGTCGAAAGAAGAAGGTGGACGGTGCGCAAAGTACCTGCCCGGGACGACCTTCATTGACAAGAGCTCGCAGGTAGCTGATCAGTGGCTGCGCTGCCAACCAAGAGTTTCGACCCTGCTTCGCCTTTGAGCCCGAGAAATTATGAATAGAGCGTGTCGCAAATTATGAGTCGCAGAGCCCGAGGTTTGAGTCTCCGTTGGGCACGACTTTATCAGTTCTCTGACCTGGACGGGCTTGTAAACCCTGGCAAATCCTTCAGTTTTGCCCGCTTCTTGCTTCTTCTTGCTCGCGCACTTGCATCCCTAGATGAGGCTACTCTTGCTGCAGCTTGAAAGAAGGACGGCGCAGACACAGCCATTGGATAGCAGTAAGAGAAATGATTGGGCGGAAGAGGATATCTCGCACGCAACGTTTCGACGGATGCAGAGCGAGCAGAGCAGAGGAAGAGAAAGAGGGGTGACGGGTACAGAGGGTCGAAGACGCGCTTCCTACCTCGAGCAGAGCAGAAGGCGTGAAAGGCGACAAGGCAAGGGTCAGACTGAGACCAAGAGGAGCAGAGGAACGAGCGACCTACCGCAGGCGGCCAACCCCTGCTAGCCGCAGGACAGGCCACAAACGAGAGAAGAACACCTTCAGCAGCGAGTTCTTGTCAGCTGTTACCCGAATTGTCAGCGGATGGAGTGAGCTTGAGCGATAAGCAGTGTCAGCAGCTGGCGGCATTGGCGAAAGGGGGGTGAGAGGAGGACCTTGAGCTGCCAGACGGGGAGATGAGGGCTGCAGGGGATGACCAACGCACACTCACGGCGCTACTGTTCGACGAGGGGAAGGAGGAGGTCAAAATTCGGGATTTGTGACGGAGTGAGTTGTGATTTGAGGCAGGCTGAGGGCGACGAGGGGAAGGGATTGAAGGTGAGAGGGGATGAGAGAAGCTGCTGGAGCTCTCTTCCTTTTCGATTTCGCAAGGTCCCATACTTGATGTCGAACACTTTCCAAAAAAAAAAAAGGGGGACGTCTAAGCCCGATCTTAGATGCCTCCCGAAGTTCTCGTTCTCGGAAACGTACGAGAGAAAGAAGTACTGTACATGGTATAGCAGGAGGATTGCAGGCGCCTCCAAAGCAGGGGTCGGAGTTTGGCTGGCAGGGCCAGGGGGAAAGCCCGGCCTCGTCCGATCGGACCCCAGCTGTCCCCGAATGGGGGAATCTCTGCCCCCAGAACTCGGACAGGCCAGAGATTCGCTGGAGAACGAAAGAGGACGATGGTCCAGCCAGCTCGACGCCAGCGCGCCCTCCTTTCACACGACCGTGGTCAACGTACACGACCGTGGTCAACGCTCACCCACAACAAAGCCCTGTTGCCGCTGATGGCTTGATGCTCTCGTCGCTGACGAAGGTACCAGTTGCCCGCATCGCCGGCTCTCGACGCACGCTCGCTGAGCGCAAAACGCCACACCCTCGACAGCCCAGACACGACTCGCCTCGGATCGATACGCCCCGCCTGCCCGCCACAGAGGCTTCCTCCGAACAGATCCACCAGCCAGCTTTTGTGTGGGCTTATCGGCTCCTTTCGACGACGCCCGATCGACCAGCTTGTCCGGTGCCAGGGAGGCAGAAAGGCCTCTGCGTTTGTTTCAGGCGGAGGCTGCGGAGGTCAAGCAGATCTGCTGTCTTCTTGGCCCTCTCTTCATTTCCCTTTCTTCCTCACCTTGCACTCCCACCCTTCCTGTCTCCTCGTCGCTCGTCGCCTCTCCTCTCCCAGGTCGGCCACTTCGTACAAGCTCTGGCGTTGTGCTTCAGATCCTCCCCAAGCGACCTCTTTCTCCCGCCCGCCTGCCGACATGTCCTCACCCGGCAAGATTGCTCGCAAGGCTGTCCCACCCCCTCCTACAGCAGGAGAAGGACTCGGTATCCAGGTTCCATCTGATATTAACCTCTCTGTGGCCTCTAGCAGCCAGGTGGAGTCAGCTCGACCGGAAATTGTCAGTCTCGCTGCCTTCAAGTCTATCAGCAGCACGTTCCGAAGCTGATCCTCGTCTCTGCGATAACAGTTCTTGACTGAGAGCATGGACCTCGTATTGCCCGCAACGAAGGCCGAGCGAGACTCTCAGCCGACGCTCCTCTCGCCGTCCAGATCTAGAGCTACCGTGGGTGTCGTTGCCCTTCGAACTCCGTCCGGCGCCGCGCACTTATACGTCCCGCCCTTTGCCAGTCTATCGTTCGATCCACCTCTGCGTATGAGTCCCCGTCGCAAGCAACCTCGGTCACTCATCGACAGCCTGTACGTATCCGCCCCCTTGGAAACCGACAGCAGGCTCCTGCTGACTCACTTCACGACCAGCTCGCCTTGAGGTCTCCACCGATGGACGACTCCCGAGAGGAGTACTTCCTGGAGCAACCCGTCAGTCCCTTCGTGCATCGACTGCTCTTACACGCCCTGACCTATTGCCCTTTGTGTCAGACTTCACCCACTCTGGACCGCCGGTCGACGATCCAGGAAGATCCCTGTGAGTTGCCCTCCTCGTACTCTCGCCCTTTGGTCGACCTTGACCTCACCCCAAGCAATCCCTTTTCTGCAGCGACACTCATCATCTCGAACGAGGAACTGATGGCAGAGGCGATCTACCGAAAGGCTGAAGAGAGGGGCTGGTTCCCTGACAAGCTCTTTGGTATCGTCGCCATCCGATCGTCTGTCGGTTGCTACGAAACCTACCCTCACGCTTCCCTCGTAGACGGTGTCGACGAGTTTCTGGATGGGCTGAGAAGTATCAACTGCGCCGCTGGAATTCTAACGAGCACGCATGTCGTCCAGAGGATCATCCGAACCCTGTGCGTCCACAACCGTCTTGCTCCTGCTCAAGGACCGCGGAAGCTCACCCTGTCTATCTTCTTCTGTACAGCCCTGAAGACGAGATCAACGTCATCATGACCAAGGACCTTCAGGTTCAGGTTGTAGGAAACCTCGAGTCTCTGGGAAGAGCGAAGCGCTTCCGTGAGTCGCTCCTTCCGTCTCATGCGTCTCCACGCCGTTCTCTGACGATGAGCGCTGGATTCTCGCAGAGCACGCCGCCTTCATCCAGTCCACCCAGTCCATGGCCATCTGGACCGAGAACGTCAAGGATCTGGTTCCCGAGCTCGACACATTCCAGGAGGCCATGATGGACTACGTCTGGCTCGACGGACCGGTCGACGAGAAGTCGGCTGAGGAGGCGGTCAACAGGGTCTCGGACAGGCCCACCTGGTACCAGTCCCCATTGTCATGCGGTTTGACCGTCGGTCTGAACGTCTTCGTCCAGTGCCTCGGAGTCCGTAAGTTTCCTTCTCACGATGCTCAACGACGTTGCAAGAGTTGCCACTGACCCAACGCTTGACTCGCCCACAGGCAAGCTCATGGTCGAGTACTTCGTCGACGGGCAAGCCATGCGCTTCCTTATTGTACTCACGATGCCGTTCCTTTTCTGCGTCGTGCATTTCTTCCTTGTACGTCTTGAATCCTTCCCATCGACACCCGTCTCGATCCCTGATTCGCCTCCCCCTTGTCGACCTCAGTCCAACGTCATTGGAGTCGTTGCCCAGATTATCGGACCGGTCGCCCAGATGCAGCGCAACACGAAATACTACTCCGGAATCAAGCCCGAAAGGATGATCGGTCCTCTGCCACACATCGTTAGTCCCTTCATCTACTCCCTACACGCCCGCCGAAGATCTGGCAAACACTGACATGCTTCCACACCCCTGGTGTCCCGCCTCAGACGATTCAGATGCCCGTCTACAAGGAGTCGCTCGACGGCGTCATCAAGCCCACGATCGAGAGTCTCCAGGCAGCCATCAAGACGTACGAGCTCCAAGGAGGATCGGCCTCGATCTTCGTCAACGACGACGGTATGCAGGCGCTCAAGCCGGACGAGCTCAAGGAGAGGAAGACGTACTACGACGAGAACTC
>MVAJ01000164.1:0-10741 GCA_014825545.1 Cystofilobasidium capitatum
AGAGTGCTGATCTTCAACTTCGTCTCGCCTTTGCGCATCTGAACCCTGGCGATGAAGCAGACGCCGACCAGGCTCAGCCCCTCTCCCAGCGGTCTCGTTGCCAAGCTGCGTTCGTCGTTCGAAGGGAGGCTCTGCTGGTGGACTTGTCCGCTGCAGAACGAGCAACTGTTCTCGACAACTCGTCGCCTATCTCTCGGCGCTGGCTCGCTGCCATCCCCTTCGGTCCCAATCTCAAACTTTCATCGACCGAGGTGGCTGCTGGCTTGCACGTCCGGACCCTCTGCCCAGGCCAGGGGGACACCTGCTCGCACTGCTCTCTGCCCAACGTCGTGGGCCACGACGACCTGTGCTCCGCCCGGCCACTTTGGAGGATCGCCCGTCACGAGCAGGTCAAGCTTCTTCTCTTCAAGCACCTTTCCGCCATCCCTGGCACGACGGTCAAGCTCGAGCCCTTCGTCCCCGGCTCTCACTTGCGTACCGACCTTCAGGTCACTGGTCCCGGCTCGTACAACGGCCCGGTCTCTGAGATCGACGTCGGCATCATCTCTGCTGCTTCCCTCGTTGCCCGTTCGCCTCTCGTCGCCCCCGACCCGTCCGAGCATCACTCGATGACCGCCGCCGCTGCCGAAGCCCTGTCGCACCAGCTGTCCTCGACCGAGTCCACCAAGCACGCCAAGTACGATGGCCGTACCTCTTCTCCTTTCTTCCCTTTTGTTCTCTCTTCTGCTGGCACTGCTGCTCCCTCTTCTGCTCTGCTTCTTTCGCACTGGCAGTCCCTCATGCCGTCCTTCAACCTCTTTACCCTCTCGCTGTCTCTTTCCCTCTTGCGGGCCCGTGCTCGCTTCTTTGCCTTCTAGTTTAGACTCCCCCTTTTCGTATCGACTGCTTCTCCTTCTAGGTCTTCTGCCCATCTGATGATCGTGACACCCTAACCCTAACCCCTAACGAGAAACGCTCCAAGTACCAAGGTCGTACTTCTTCCCCCTTCTACCCCGTTGTCATCTCGACTGGTGGTACTCTCTCTCCTTCAACTATCGCTCTCTTTGACCATTGGCGTGGCCTTATGCCTTCCTACTCTCTCTTCTCTCGTCTCCTCTCACTGTCCCTTTTGCGTGCTCGAGCTCGATTCTTCGCGTTCTAGTGCGCCCTTCTATACTCCTCGGGCTCCCACTTAACTCCAGTTACGTTCTATAGTTCGAACTCTGGCCCTCGCTGCACATATCATGCCTCCTTAAACCCTAACCCTTTTTCCGCCTTCGACCCCAACGCAGTCCGATCTGCCTTTGGTACGTGGACCCAAGCTGTGCAACCGAAGACCCGGAGGTGACTGACGGTTGAAGGCTTTCCAGTCCAGACCTCCAGCGGTGTACTACCACGTATGAGCGACCTATTGCGACAGTGGACGAACGCCCTTGCTGCTTGGCCCCAGAACGACGCGCCGAGACCAGCCTGGAGGAGCATCGTTCGTAGACCTTCTTTGATCGTTCGAACAGCACATTCAGCCTGACCGTTCTGCTCGAGCGTATGGGGCGCCGTTGTCTTCCGCAGAATGCCGCGCTTGAGCAAGATGTCGTCCATCCTCGCGTTGAGGAACTCTCCACCGCCATCACTTCGGACGACCTTGATCGTGCGTCCTTGCTGCGTCGATTCGTCGAAGAACCGTTCGAGACACCCTGACGCATCGCTCTTGTTCTTCAACAAGTAGAGCTTGAAGTACGACGAATGGTCGTCCACCACCACCAGGCCGTAGCGGAATCCGCTGGAGGTGGGTGGGAGAGGGCCGAAGAGATCGATGGAGACGAGGTCGCCGGGCTTGGGCGAGCGAGGGACGGGTGAGGGCTTGAAGGTGCGTCGTATCATCTTGCCTTCGATGCAGGCAACACAGTCATCTAAAGGTGCTGACTTCAGGCTCAGGTCGGGCAGATGAGCTGCCGTGCGTCGTATCCTGCTTACTCCCACATGCCCCATCCTCCGATGAGCTAACTCCTCAGAGATCGAACCGTCAGCAACAGCCATCGCCTTCTCCGTCGGGGAGACGTCAAGGGGGTAGAGGCTGGAGCGTATGCGAATGACGGCGAGCGTCCTGGCGGGGGTTACGGTGTGCAACGTGCACCGCCCGTTGGCGAACGTGGTGGAGACACCGGAGGAGTCGAGGTGGGAGATGGAGACAAGGTTGCCGGCCAGGTTGGGGACGTGGAGGGCAGAGAGGAGCGTGATGCTGTGAGTCCCGAAGTCAAGCTTGACCGTGCCGCACCCTACTGACTCGATGTGGCTCCCGTCGCCCAGATAGATGCGTTTAAAGTCCTGCGTATAGCTGTTCGGGTCGAACCAGGCAAGGTGACCGAACATGCTTCGACTGCAGCCTGAGTCAAGGTACGTCCGATTCTCCTCGACGGCGGCCATTACGACCTCTTTTGTCGCACAGAAAGCTGACTCCGAGGCTGCTTGCGACACGACTGGATACTCCGAATCACATGAATCGCTTTCTTCAGTCATGACGAGCCTCGCAGCCTCCCGCTTGTCTTGCCTCGCTCGCACGGACTTGAGGTAGGCGTCCTTGGTCTCGTGTCCGGCCGGGATTTTGGTGGACGAGGGGTAATGACAGGCCGTCTTGAAGTGTCCGAACCGACAGCAGTTGAAGCAGCGGCTGGTACCAGCGAGCCGCAGGCCTCCACCTGACATGCCATGACCTTGTACTTGAGCCCTGAACCCTTGACGTTGCTGAGCGGGACCGTTGGCGTTGACGTGGAGAGCCTGAAAGCGAACTGCGAGGGCAGCATCGACTTTGTCTGCCTCCTCCTCCCGAGACCTCGCGAGCAGAACCCGTTCGACGAGGGCGTACGAGAACCGTTCGGGGTCGATGTAGAGGGTCTTGAGGAGGTCCTTCCGCACGTCATCGTAGGCACCATCCTTGAGGCTTTTGGCGAGGGCGAGGGCGTACTTGTCGTCCGCGATGTCGTCGCCGAGCTCGGCCAGGGAAGACCTCAGTTCGTTCATCTCTGCAAGATAGGTGACGACCCCTCCAGGAAGACAACGAGTGGACGAGTAACGGTCGGAGAGGGTGAGGACATCGGAGATCGTGGAGCCAGAGAAGAGCTTCTTGAGGTGCGCAAGGAGGGAGACGGGGTGGTCGGTGTGCTGGCTGAGGAGGACGATGTTTCGAGCGAGAGTGAGGAGGGTTTTCCCAACCGCCTTGTCAACTGCATCCTTCCACGACTCCCATTTTTCAGGGTGCTCCTCCTTGTTAGGTTCAGGCATCGTGTAGTCCCCAGCGTCGTCTGCAGTGCAGTAATTCCAAAGCTCCTCACTTTGCATATAATCGCGGTGGGTGAGGCTCCAGCGCTGGTAGGCCTTGGGGGACTTAAGCTCGTGGACTCGCTTGGACATGGATCAGTGTTCAGTGAGCGGAAGGGGGAAGAGGAGCGAGGATCGGGAGGGTTCTTCACTTGCGTGTTGGGGTGTTGAGTGTCTTCAGGGCGTAGTCTATGGGCTCATGACCTGTAGAAAGAGCAAAACGAGTCAGAGACACTACAAAGGTGAAGTATGTCAATGACTGTGCAAGGAGAAGATCTGAGCAGGATAAGGAGACTGACCTCAGCCAACAAGAAGTGGACTGAGGTCTATAGCTAGGGAGAGGAAGGAGGGGGAGTTTTACAGACGGAGAAAAAAGAGAAGTGCAAAATGCCTAACCCTCACCGCCTGCTTCCCCGCGCGCCTCGCTCGTCGCTTTCCCAACAAACGACACTCTCGAGGACCTCCTCAAGACGTGGAAGATGGAGGACTACAAAACGCCCCTCGTTCACAAGGTTAAACTCCCAATCCCCAGCCGGACGATCCAACCCTCCGCTCCCTTGCACAACACGCCGACTACCGATCCCTGCTCGACTTCCTGCAGTATGCATCCAACATGACCAGACCTGACATCACGCACTCAGTCAACCTGCTCTCTCGGCATCACGTGAGACCAGGAAACGCACACTGGACGGCCCTGAAGGGCATCTTGAGGTACCTCCGAGGGCCGCTGGACGTCGGGCTGCACTACCAAGCAGAAAAGGGAGGACTCCTCGGATTCTCCGACTCAGACTGGGGAAACGACACTGGAACAAAGTCGTCAGTTACTTGCTTCGTCTTCACCTTCGCCGGATCGCCCATCAGCTGGCAGTCGAGGAAGCAACCTACCATCGCTCTCAGCAGCACCGAGGCCCAGTACATGGCGCTGAGGGAGGCCGGGAAGGAGGGATGCTGGTACCGAGGGTTGATGGAGGAGATGGGGGTCAGTGTTGAGGGAGGGGTGGTGGTTGCGAGCTCTAACGACTTGACGAGGACGCCTCTTTTCGGCGACAAACCAAGGAGCGATTGCACTTGCACACAACCCAGAGTCGCACTGAAGGACCAAGCACATCGACATCATGCACCATTGGATCCGTCAAAGGGTGGAGATTGGCGACTTCAGTATCGACTATCTGTCGACCAAAGAGATGCCCGCAGACGGGCTCACCAAGTCTCTCGCCACTACGAACCATCGCCGATTCGTCCAACTTCTCGGACTCCGGTGCTTAAAGTGGGGGGGAGGGGAGTGGTTGGATTGGCACTTCGGCGCACTCTAGATATTTCCACTTGATTCCTTTTCAACTAGCTTTTACCCTTTTCAGACTTTTGTCTTGCTCTCTCCTCTTGCACCTCAGTCTCTCACGAATCTTCTCATGGGCTGAGCATGCTTGCTGTCCAATACGAGTGTTTCAGTAGAGTGCATCAAGTCAACCAGGCGCCTTTGCTGAACCCGCACTTTTCCTTCTTCTTGGCACTCCCGACCATCCCTATCCCATGTCCCAGCTGTTACGTCTTTCCTTCTTAGCAGTCACGGCGCTGCGGCACGACACGTGTCACCGAGGGTAGGTCGAGGGGGTTTGGCAGGTTGGCTGGTAGGAGATGCAGCCAAAGACGATCCGCCTGGAACGGACCGGCCTTTAGATGTCCTTGCCATGGCAAAATCACTTGGAGCGCTGGGGGCAGGTCGTCCACCGGTTGATTAAGCGGGCGGAAAGGACGTCCGAGGCTCGGCTGAACGGGAAAGAAAGTCTGCGTAGCTTGTGGTGGTATGATGCGACAATCACAAGACAACTAATTTCTTTGCAAATACCTCCTACGCGCTAAGAAATGCAAAGAAAACACGCGCTCTTGACAAAGCAGCAAAAGAGTTTCTTGCCAAAAAAAAAAAAAGTTTTGCTCGAGCTGACTGAAAAATGGACGCAAATCAATTTTACATTCAAACATTTATTGTCTTGGAGAGAGCTAAACAATTTTTGCTGCGGCGACATTGACCTTCCCATCCCACGAGTATTATTTAGGCAAGCAGGATCAGAGGTCAAATGGTCATCCTGACGTTGATTGTATTTGCGAGAGGGCTGTCATTGTGCAAAGTCCGCGCATAGCGCCATTTCTGCTCAACCAGAAATTTTGTTTTACTCTCACCATTTGTCGACCTCTGGCCTTCATTATAACTCCAGATTTGGGAAAACAATATGAACCCCTCTCAAGTTTGCCCAAAAAGTGCCTGAAATCCTGTTCATCAAATTGGTGTTTTGGGCCGCAGTTCAACTCGCCATTGACAATGGTTTCAAACGCCTTTGCTCTTGTCATCTGTGAGGCACAATTGTTAAGACAAGATGTGATTTCTCAACAAAAACAACATCTTTTCGAGAAATCCCTGCTGTGGCTAAATCTTCTAAAGTCATTCAGTCCAAAGCTTTTTGCAGGTCAGCCTACTTTACTCCAACGAATGTAAGCTAAAGAAGGTGAATAAAGAGTTTCAATTCATTAAAATTGATGCGCAAAATGACAACAACGGCAACTTTTACCAAACGTTCGCAGTGAGGTTTTGCAGCAAATAAAAAATGTTGGCTGATCTATCTACCAACTTGTTACGAAATCAGGACATATTTGAGAGGTTCCCTTGCTCTCGTTAGAGTTTTGTTTTGACGTTCTTCGGTATCATTTGGTGAACTTAAAACGCTGTCAGCCATAGAGTATCTGCTTTTGATTTTGTCATTGCTAGCCGTCCAGTTTGATTGAAAAAAAGATCGTTAATTTGCTGACATCGAGATTGTTCATTTGCTGACATCGTGAGATGACAAGGCTTGAAAGGCGCAAGAAAGAATTTTTTTCAAGGGCTCTATTTAAAGCATGTATTTAAGCAGAAGTTTGCAGGCAAGCGAATACACTGTGGGAATCTCGCGAGACTTTTGTTGTGGATCCAACAACGGTATTCAAACTGATTTTGCGTGCTTAAAAAAGAAGTGACGTTTCGTGTAAAATTTCAAACAAAAAACGAGCTTTGATTTACTTCTGTTTAAGCACAAGAGCAGCCTTTGTACGTGAATAGCCCCTACTGCACAGATTGTTGCTGCGCTTTGAACCGTAAAAACACTGTAGGTTTATTCAATCGACCTGTATGTCACTTCGACAGCTTCTTTATCAGCTTGAGCAAAACTTTTTTTGAATTCCGTCTTGTTTGCGCTGTGTAAAAAAACACCAAGTGTCTGGGATTCGAATCTTTTCTTGCAGCAATTTCACAGTGTTCTTTCAGCTTTTTTTTTATTCACTTTCTCATTCTTTTGAACGCTTTGTAAACAGTCCTTAGTTCCTAAACATAAAGTGTTGCTGTCTCGTCTTACATAAATTGCCGCTCTATCTATTTCTCTACGTTTTGCAGGAACATAGTTGGTAAAAACGCAGAATGCTGCGCGCAGCGGCAAAAACAGATTTGGCGGCTCTATGCGATATTTCTGTTGAGCAACCGTTTTACGGAAACGCAGAACCAAATGCGCAGACGTTTGTCACACCACTGAAATTTAGCTTTGTATAGGTTTAACATGCCCAAATCACTCAGTCCATTAAACGCAGAAATCGAAAATAGAATTGTTCTCAACACGTTCAATAGAATGATCACGAGCTGCAAGCATATCATGCCGAGTTTGCTTTTTGGTTGTTCTTCTGACATTATGAACATTGTACTTTGACTCAATGTTGGATCTTGTGAATGAATGAGCAAGATGTTCAACATTTAATGCAAAAGGTTGGGCAAGTATGTGGAAATAAAAAAGGCTTGCTCTTCTGTTGCCGATTTTGACCTTGCCAGCTCTCTGCAAAAGAATTAATCGTTTTTTTTTGAGCCCAGGTGCTCAGAACGTCTCCCCCTTTTTTTCGGTTTATTTGCTCCAACAAGCCCAATAGCTCACCAAGCAAGATACGCTCTTCCGAAATTCTGATATATTAATTTCAGGTTGCTGGCCCTTTTTCAGTGCCGCACCTGACAAAGTCCGCTTGCAAGAGTTACTTAGTTAGATATGCTTTTTCAGTGTTTGTCAAGGACCGTCGGAATTAAAATTGTCACCTGACTCTGCTGGCTGGCAATAATGCTTTCGTATGATTGAGCGCACCTTCCAAAAATACAATCTCCAAAAATATAGTCGCTGCTACAACATCACGCTGTTTTTTCTTGTAAATATGCAAGAAAACCCTTTTTCAGGCTTTCAAAGAACAAGGAAAAAAAGCTTATCTAGACTAAAATCATCTCGAAAGATTCAGGTTATGAAAACATAAATTGTTCGCTTCAATCCCACCCACCCTGGGACTCGTAAAACGCATGAGTTTTTGATAGACTGGACACCTCAAGCACCCAAAGGTGATAAAAACAAAGGGCTCATAGAGGTTGCCAGCATGACTTTGGAAAAACAAATAGCACTTGAAGCACAGTAGTCAAAATGTAAATTCATCGTAACTGTAGTAGCTCTGTCACTGGCCTGGACGTGACGCAATCGGACAAGGAAACTCAAAAACAAGCGGGGGGCTAAGACACAGCTTCAGCGCCCGACGGGAATCGGTCCGTCCAATCTTGCTCTTGTGCCACCCGAGTCACAAGTTCGTAGCATGCATAGCAGGCCTGTTGTAGGAGCGATTCGTGGCGACGACCCTGCAGGGACTTGTCAAACCCAGTCGAGCGCCCGAGCCTTTCCCGACCATTATCATTCACGATACAAGGCATGGCATGACATAAGCAAGGTCGCGCTGCTCGCGAAGCTTTGAGATGGCACGCAAATTAGGGACACTACATTGGTCTGCCGCTTCTTGAGCTATCGAGCATGAAGAAAATGGAGAAGGAAGATAACCATCCTTCCAGCAGTGCGGCCGTTATCAACACTTTTCTGATCTCCTCCCCACATGAGTTCCCTCCATTGTCCTCCTCTCACGCAATTTTCTTCCTCAACCGCCACCGTCTTGATGAGTCTAGCCAGATTGCTCTCAAGTTCAGCATCTCCCAGGTCCATCAAAAGGCGCCCTGACGACGGTACTTAGGCAAAGAGAGGATGGGCCAGTCTTGTCGCACATCAACCTGGTCATCGCCATCCTCGGACTCTCCTTGAAGAAATGAGCATCGTTATCGAGGACCCCGGCCCCACCGTCTGCTGCTTGACAGTCAGGATGACCTCATGGCGACGAAGTGTACGCTCTTCGCTAGCACCGCATCTCCCTTCGCGGCCCAATCCTCCTCCACGTCTCCCACCCACACGGCCTTGGGAAGATTCGCTACACATCTCACCCTTTTGACTCCAGGCCCTTTTCCTTCGGCCTTGAGTACATCATCTTCCTCCCCTTCGTTTCGATATCTCTGCGATATTTCTCCGCAGCCTCTGGATCGACATACCCTACCACCTCGACGAGGGTCTCGCCGACAGAGCCAGCATGAAGCGCTTGAAACTTGATCATTCATCACGTCCGTCAGAGGGCGTTTTACTCATCGGTCTGTGCCCACGAGGAAAGCACAACTTTACTTGGTTGAGGGACCGTCGGGGACATCTCGCAGCATCTCGCCCATTGACGTCGTGTCCAAAATCGACGTTCACTTTTGGTGACAGCTTCCAGCCCTGGGTTTCCCCTGTGATTCTCGGGCTGGGTTGCTGAGCTGGGTTTCTGGGCTGGGCTGCTTCCTGAGGATCTGATCAAGACCTGCAATCCCGCTCACGGGTGCCGCCCTCCACCTCCGCCGCCCCCTCCAGAACCCCAATATAAGCCTGCCGACTCCCCCCCCCCCCCCCCCCCCCCCCCCCCCCCCCCCCCCCCCCCCGCCCCGCCCCCCCCCCCCCCCCCCCCCCCCCCCCCCTCCCGCCCGCCTCTCAAAGGTGGCGGGCGGGTTGCCTTTGTGGATGAATGTCCATGGCGACATGATTTGGCCATCTATGGTTCAACCTGTCCCTCAGCTGCAGTAAATAAGGTGTGGTTGCTGAGAAGGATGAGAAAGAGCCAGTCCTTGATGAGGACGAGAAAAAGGGGGATACACGAGCATCTGCCTCCTTGACTGTCATGTGGGGGACGCAGGCTGACATGCGTCAAAATCAGTGATGCGCCTTTAGAGCATTGTTTGGCAGCACGTTCTCCCTTTCGACTAGCTGATTGACCGCGCCCTGACTCGAGTTGTGTCGCATATTTTCAAAATGCCTACTCGCCATTGATCTGACCGAGACCTGGGATGACAATTTCGAGCTAAACTGCATTTGGACCTGCAATCAGCGGTTCGACCTCTCTTCGTTGCCCTCCGCAGGTGGGATCTGGGAGACCTGAACGCACTCTGCACTTTGCAGTCTTCGTTTCGGTCGACGCTCCGCTAAAAGGCAACGCAAAATCCATGACAGCGCAGTTTGAGGATGAGCAGACGACAAGGAACTCTCAAGTTCAGTGTTAGCCTGATGATCTGTAAAGAAGACCGCAGTGCGGAAACGCAGACGACAAAGGACTCAAAAAGTAAAGTGACTCAATCTGGGCGGACAAAGAGTGGTGCGATTGAAAGGCCGTAATAGACGGGAAAGAGTGGAATGAGGGAGTGATTAGGTTAGAAAGTCGAAAGGCTGCCTTCGTTTTAAGTTCCTGCAGTTCTTGTGCGAGAATTAATTCTCTTAGTCGCTGAAGGGATAGAGGAACATGATCAGATACATAATCTGCCACCCGCACTGCTGTGGGTGGGAAGAACTCACATCCAGTACACAGGACCGTAGTCGCGTGTTATCTCCTCGTTTGTGACATCAGTCCTCGTACCCACGAGGACTGTTGTCAGTTGTTTGTCCGTGTTAAAGCCATCGGTGCTTCGAGCGTCGCAGGTGTGGCAGAGGTGTTTGGAGGAACGGGCATGATTGCCTTTCCTCCTGGCTATAGAAGCAAGAACAAAGACGAGAGCGACTACAGAAGGAGTGAGCGACTGAGCAGAGCGGTAGCTTGAGAAGGAGCGAGACGTACCTCAGCCCCTGATACACTCCGTGTGAATGGCTGAGGCACAAGCAGAGGTGGGACGAGAGAGCTGACTAAGAGGGAGCGAGCGAGAGAAACAAGAGTTCAAGTGCAGAAGAAAAAGAGACGCGGCCGCCCCTTTGGCTGAGGGCGACCTTTCAACACCCCCCCACGACCTCGGCCAACTTACCATCTACCAACCCCAACAGCTGACCATAGTGCTGATGCAGGGTCCTCGAGAGTGATTTCGTCAGGCCGTCGGCCGGCATGTCCGTTGTCGGCACGTAGGTGACGATGAACTCCTTTCTCTCCACTCTTTGGCGGATCCAGTGGTATATCACGTCGATGTGCTTGGTCCGAGGGTGGTGGATCGGGTTCCTCGCAAGGGCGTTTGCGCCCTGGTTGTCGCCGAAGAGCTCAAGGGCTGCGGGCGCTTGGTCGTACGAGGCGATCTGCAGAGGGC
>MVAJ01000165.1:0-10630 GCA_014825545.1 Cystofilobasidium capitatum
ATGCATCACAGAGCAAGATCATCCCCGGCTGAACCAGCCTCCGAGCCATCCCTTCTTCTTCGGACCCTCGTCCTCGCTGCTGCTCTCATCCTCCTCCGGCTCACCACTGACGGCTGCCACTGCGGACCGGACGCCCTGGTCGACCGTGCTGACGGCGCTCTTGACTGCCTCCTTGACCGGTGCCGCAGGGGTAGGAGCGGCCGGCTGCTGGAACTTCTCCAGGTCGACGAAGTTGACGGCGAGATCCAGGAACTTGACGTCCTGCTCTCTGTCCTCCCGGGGTCGTTGCGTCCAGAGCGCGTCCTTGGCCTTGACCTCCTCCCTCCCGACTGACATCTCGAGCTCGATCACCATGTCGTGCGTGACCGGTGCCGGGTCCGACCCTCCCAGAGGCCACTCCTCGGGTGCGTCGTCGATCGACCCTGCCAACTGACGCAGGAGAAGCGTGCACCGGGGGATCAAAGCCAGCGCCTTCTCGGGTCCTTGCTCGAACCCGGACTTGAGGTACAGCTTGGCGAGGTAGAAGAGCCTGAGCGACCTGAACCATCCAACCTTGATTTCGACGGCCTCGCTCTCGCCGTTCGCGCCGCGCTCGACCTCGGAGAGCGACCCGACCGTCTCCCACTGGGTGACGACGGCTCCGAGCAGTCGGACGATTTTGACAAGCGTCCTTGGGTCGAGCTCGCCCGAGGGAGAGCGGAAGAGGAAGTGGAGCAGGTGCAGGTCGCGCTGGATGAGGGTGGTCGACTGGACGTAGGACAGGTACGAGGTGAGGAAAATCTTGGACGAGGACGAGGACGAGTCGCCGTTGGGACCAGTCTGAAGAAGAGAGCAAGGATTCGTTGGTCAGCACGCTTGGTAGTCCGAGCTAGAGGGGGCCAGGAGTTCGTACGCACCGCGTTGCCGCTCGAGATGACCTCCAGTCCGTCCCTGGCAGCGTTCATAACTTTGTCGAACGCCTTGAGCACCCCCTTCTTTCTCGTTCCTCCCCGACCAACCTCAAACTTGTCTTCAAGAACCTTCTTGCCACTCTCGACCTTGGCGAGCACACCGACCAAACGGGCGCTCTTGACCTGCTGCTCCAGGCCGAGCCAGACGAGCGAGCCACCCGCCTTGGACTCGAAAGACGCATTCGGCATGGCCTTGACGTTCTCCAGGACCGACGAGTCGACGCCGAACGACGTTTCGATCTCGGGCAGGTCCTCTTCGAGCTCGACCAGGATTTGGTCGACGTCCTCCTCCCGACCACCTCGGAGCTTGTAGGCGCAGAACCGCAGGGAAGGCTCAAAGTCGCGCTCGACCCACTCGCCGACTCTGGCGCTCTTGACGGCGTCCAGCTTGGGTTCGAGTGCTCGGAGGATAACGAGGCCGAGCACGAACGCCTCGAGGGCCATCTCGATGTCGTCCTTCTTGAGCGCTCGGGTGGCCTGGAGGAGCAGGGTGAGAACGGTCGTCTGGGCTTTGGCGAGCGGCGAGCCAGCGATGGAAGGGTGAGAGAGAAGAGGGGCGGCGTGAGAGAGCGCTTTGGAGAGTCGCGAGAGGGCGTGCTGCTTGTTGCTTTTGGACGTGTGCGAGGAGGTCGAGGCCGGAGAGAGGGCGGAGATGTAGGCTCGCTCGACGGAGAGCAGGAGGAACTCGAGCGACCTGGAAGAAGCGAATCAAGTCAAGATCAGCCCATGCTATTTTGCAGAGACTGATCGTTGCTTTGTGTCCCTGACCGCGAAGGGAAGGGAGTTTTGGAGGACTCGAGCGAGCGTTCGCTCTTCCCTCGCTGGCAGAGATCAGACGACCAAAGAAGGAAAGGGGAGATTCACTTGCTGTCCTCGCCGATCTTGGCATCGTCGACCTTGCCCTTCCCACTGATACCCAGGGTCTTCCTGAGCGAAGCAGTCTTCCGCGTCAGATGGGCCGAGTATCGCTTGAAGCCGTCCTTTGAGCCCGAGTCGAACGAGTTGCGATCTCGGTGGGAGGCGAGGAGAGCGAAGACTGCCGGAAGAGCCGAAGAACAGGTCAGCTCCAGCGCAGTAGAGCGCGACAAGCGGGATGCAATATGTACCATCTGGAGAGGAGGACGCCATCTTGAGGCGAGTGTGAGATGCGACGTTGGGGTTGAGGTTTACAGGTCGACCTCTCTGAGCTGCTCTGGGC
This sequence comes from Cystofilobasidium capitatum, assembly GCA_014825545.1. Classification (NCBI taxonomy): domain Eukaryota; kingdom Fungi; phylum Basidiomycota; class Tremellomycetes; order Cystofilobasidiales; family Cystofilobasidiaceae; genus Cystofilobasidium; species Cystofilobasidium capitatum. Next base: position 2,149 of record MVAJ01000165.1, read on the forward strand.
AAGAGACGGCGTCCTGAGCGAGCATTCTGATCGGATTCTGATTCGATCATGATGCTGTAATCGACATTACATTGTGTTTTCGCTGGCCGGCCTGCGCGTGCGGTCGCTCGGTTGGGCTGAGCTCCTTTCTCCTCCCCCCACTCATATTACCCAGCCTCTTCCTCTCCGTAAGACCACTCGCACAATGGGAAACGCATGCTGTGGATGTGGTACGTCGCCTCCTCCAAAGCGGACTGGTTTGGGAAGCATGGAGATCGCTCGAGACTGACCTCCGCCTCCCTTTCGCTCCGGCCTCCCCCTGGGCCCTCTTCTCCGCAGGCTCGTCCCGACGGTCGACCTCAAACGAACCCCTGCTGCTCGAGAACGAGCGGGAGGCAGTGGCAGACCTCCTCCAGTACCTCGAGAGTCAGTCCTTGCTTGTCGCCTCGTCTGGTGGGAAGAAAAGCCGCGTCCTTGAGCCAACGTTTGCTGATGGACCTCCTGTTTTGCTCGCCTGCTCCCCCTTCTGCCCTGCCGTCCCGGCTTACCTCCCTACTCTTCTACCTACCTGCCTGTCCTCCGTCTCGACGCTGCTCCCCTCGTCGCCGGTCGTCGTCTCTCCATCGTTCTCGACGCTCTGCGCCATTAATCACCTGTCGCCAACGTCCGTCCTCCCCGACATCTCACGCGATGGCTCCGACTTGACCGCCTCCTCGCTTCACCCCCCACCCACATTTCCTCCGCCCGGCTTCCGACCTTCCGCACACTCTTTCGGGCTCGCCTCCTTTACTTGTCCGTTCTGTTCGCGACTCTTCAGACCGAACGACAACGAACTTCTTCACCGGCTCCCCTCTCGCGGCTCTCACGACGCTCTCCTTCTCGGACAACGTCGACCTGCAGCGATCAGCTGCGCTCGCGTTCGCAGAGATCACGGAGAAGGAGGTCAGGGAGGTTGGTAGGGATACGCTGGACCCTGTGCTCTTCCTGCTGGGAAGCCACGATTCGGAGGTGCAGCGGGCCGCTAGTGCAGCCCTGGGCAACCTGGCCGTCAACCGTACGTGTTCCTACACACCTCGTTTTCTGATTCTCTGAGCCTGACTGACGGCCAATCTTGCTTTTGTCCATCAGCTGAGAACAAGACGCTCATCGTACGACTGGGTGGCCTCGAGCCTCTCATCCGGCAGATGCTCTCGCCAAACGTCGAGGTCCAGTGCAACGCCGTTGGCTGCATCACCAACCTCGCAACACATGGTCAGCCCTCGTCTTTCATAGTCGCCACTCGCGTCCAGACGCTGACGTTCGCTGTGTTTTCTGAATTTGCAGACGAGAACAAGAGCAAGATCGCAAAGAGCGGAGCGCTCGTGCCTCTGACGAGACTAGCTCGAAGCAAGGACATGAGAGTCCAGAGGAACGCTACGGGCGCGCTTCTCAACATGACCCACTCTGGTGCGTCCGCCTCTGCCCTACTTCATGACCGCAACTAACATACCTCACCTTCGCTTCTACTGCCCTCAGACGAGAACCGACAGCAGCTCGTGTCCGCCGGCGCTATTCCTGTCCTCGTCGGCCTCCTCAACTCCGAGGACACGGACGTCCAGTATTACTGCACGACGGCTCTCTCCAACATAGCCGTCGACGCCATGAACCGCAAGAAGCTCGCCCAGAGCGAGCCGAAACTCGTCACGAGCCTGGTCGCCTTGATGGACAGCCCAAGTCTAAAGGTCCAGTGCCAGGCAGCTTTGGCTCTCCGAAACCTGGCTTCGGATGGTGCGTCTTGCGTCCCGTCTCGTCTGACTGTAACCAACTTGCTGACGCACCTGCCTTGTCGCGATTCTGACCGTGCAGAGAAGTATCAGCTCGAGATTGTCAAGTCCGACGGACTGCCTCCGCTCCTTCGCCTTCTGCACTCGACCTACCTGCCTCTTATCCTCTCCTCCGCCGCCTGTGTCCGCAACGTCTCCATCCACCCGTCCAACGAATCGCCCATCATCGACTCTGGCTTCCTCCAACCGCTCATTGACCTGCTGTCGTTCGAGGAGAACGAGGAGGTCCAGTGCCACGCCATCTCGACACTGCGCAACTTGGCCGCGAGCAGCGAGAAGAACAAGGGCGAGATCGTCAACGCTGGTGCGGTGGAGAGGATTAGGGACCTCGTTCTGAGCGTACCGGTTGGTGTGCAGAGCGAGATGACGGCCTGTGTTGCGGTGTTGGCACTGTCGGGTCCGTCCTCGACTTCCGAAGCTCTTTTGTCTCAGGTTGGCAGCGAGAATTGACGAACACCCTTGGCTTTTGCAGACGATCTCAAGCCCCAACTGCTCGAACTCGGAATCTGCGAGGTTCTAATCCCGCTCACCAACTCACCCTCGGTCGAGGTCCAGGGCAACAGTGCCGCCGCGATCGGCAACCTGTCGTCCAAGGCTGCGGACGACTACAACGCGTTCAACAAGGTCTGGAACAAGCCCGAAGGAGGTCTGCACACGTATCTCGTTAGGTTCTTGGGAAGCTCGGATCAGACCTTCCAGCACATTGCCGTCTGGACGTTGGTTCAGCTGCTCGAGTCGGAAGGTACGCCACCCTTGCGATTTCCCAAGCTGCCTTGCTCGTGAGACTAATCAATCTGCCTGCTTTGCCCCCAATTAGACGATCAACTCTACAAGAACATCAAGACATCGCCCCTCCTCCTGCCTCTCATCCGCCAGCTTGCCTCGGCCCGGAACGGCTCGTCCTCGCGTCCGTCGTCGCCGACAGGCGGTCCGTCAGGGAGCGACGGTGCGTCCGAGGGCGAGGGCGAGAACGGCGCGGACGAGATTGCCAGTCTCAGCTTGAGGATCTTGGACTTGACGGAGGACGAGGAGGTCAACGGGGAGGAGGGAGAGGGAGCGCTGGGTCTGCATGGGACGGAGCAGTAAACGAGGGAAGCAACCTCTGCTACCCTAGCTTCACTTCGTCATCCTGCTTTATCCCTTTTCGTCGAACCAAGTCTCCTTCTCTACTAATCTAGCGACTCCCTTCGCTCTTCACTGCTTCTCCTTCCTCGTTGCCTTTTTTTTTCTTCTTTCTCTACCGCCACCCCTCCACACCCTCCTGATCACGCCCTTCTCCTCTTCTCTTGATGCGGTTGTACGTTCATATACGCTCCTCCCCTGCTTTTCTTTGGGTTATCTCCTCTTTGATGAGTTGCCTACATATCTCATGTGCACGATGGGAGAACTCATGGCTGACGTTTCAGATTGGAGAAAGGGGCAGACAGGAGGAGCGACACGTCGAAGTTGCAAGCTACCTCTCGACCGTCAAACGTCGACTCGCCATACAGCGGGTCGACCGTCTATGCGCGTGCGATTATTCTCTGCTGTAACATCAAAGGTTCACCTCGTCCCGCTCGGTACAGGTGTCTGACTCAGGTCCAAGCAAGCAAGCCAGGATCAGCTGCGCACGTCCAACCCCTTTTTCGATCCCTCGCTGCTCTCTCCTGCCACCTCATTCGCCATGCGTAAATATGAAGGATCATCTCTACTTGGCTGCCTCGACGAGATCATCGTCAGGTCGCAGGCGGAGTTGAACGGGAAGTGGTGGGTTTAGGGTTTGGCTGCCGGTTCTGACGCGCCTCTGCCGCGCCAGAGACAGCAGCTACGATTCAAGCTGGAAGGACCCCGCTGCCCTTTGGGCAACAAGCTGGCGCAGACAGGTCGCTTCTCTGCGCTGACAGCCAGGTTGTCAATTGAGCGGCGATGTGGGTGTAAGGTGGAAATTTCTGAACGAGTGCCGGCCTGGGCCATCATCGGCGGCCAGGCTGGAAAGGGCTGGCGTGTGACGGGAGACGAGGCGCATCTCGTTCTCCTCCCAACCAGCATACCCCTCCCTCCCTTCTGCTTCTATCTTTCCTGCTCGTAGGGTCGCTCGCAGGCACTCAAGGGTCGACCAGCTCCTGAGCTCTCTCCTGTCGCATCCAGCTCGGACCTCGTTCGACACGTGTGAGCCCCACCTCTGCCGCCCCCTTTGCTCCTCCGCTCGAACCCTTCACACACACACCCCTCTCCCCCCTCACTCCTCCTCCTTTCGCCTGGCACGCGCTCCTGTCTTTCAGCCAGCTGGCCAGAGAAGTCGTTCTCCAGCTACGGACCAGCGTCTGACTCTCTGCTCTTTCCATCTTTGCCATTGCCGTTGTTCCTGCCAGGCTGCAGAACGCGACCTCGCCGGACCTTCACTTGCCTTCACCTCGTCGCCTTACGACGCCCCTTCCTCGCCCCCCTCCATCTTCTGCTTCCTCGTCAACGCAGCTTTTCAACTCGTCGACCTTCTGCCTCGACCGCCTGCTCTAGGGATCGACACCACACCCACCAGGTCTGTCCTCAAGCGGTCCTTCACACGACTTAGCCTCGTTGACAACGACCTTCGGAGAACCCAGACACCGGTACGTTGATCCTTCTCCCGTCCTTTCCTCAACCGGACTCTCCTCTCTCTCAGCTCTCTTGTGCGGACCTCCGAACAGACGTACCCGCTCCCGAGTTGACCGCCTCCAGCGCTCAGGCTGACTGGATCTACTTGTCCATTGTTGACGCGACGCGCAGCTCGTTCTCATTTAGAACGACTTGCTTCCTCTTCACCCTCGTCCCACCTCTCCCGCCTTTCCCAACCAACGCCAATGTCTCGATCTTCTCGACCATCCCCACCATCGTCTCTCCAACCTCCCCCACTCAAGATGAGCTATCACTCAGCCCCTACGTCCCCACTCTACCCGCCTCAAACGTCGTTCGCGCAGTCGCAGGCCCAGGCTCGAGCTGGTGGGCGGGCAGCAGGCGGAGGTCCCAACGCTCGGCGGTCGTGGGCTGCGGAGGAGACTCTGGCAAGACCGATCCCTAGGTCCGAGGCAGGGTCCGACAGGAGCTCAAGACGAGACGAGAGCAAACACCCCGTGCGTTCCTTTTGTGTCACTTCGATCCCTGTCTCCGTCTGTCACGGTCATGTACTGACTCCCTCACGACTTGTTCTGCCAGAGCTCATTTCGGACGATGTCTTCCCACTCGTCGGACTCGTCTGCGTCTGAAAAGTCCGGGTCATCTCTTCGAACAGGAGCACTGTCCGTCTCGTCCACCTCGTCCGCGTCAACCGCCATCGTCACCCCTCGAACGTCGAACCTCGGACCGGACGAGTGGGACCTCAAGGCACCCTCGCCCTTGTCCCTGCCTTCGTTGCTCCCTACCTCTAAAGCTGATCGGAGGAAGAGCGGTTTCGGAGTCATCAAAGGTTGGTTTGGCAGCAAGAAGAAGGACTCGCCCCCTCCGTCGGCAACGCGCGAGCGGGAGGCCAGTTCCGATTCGACATCGAGCTTCGTCGAGATAACCAGGCCCACCTCGACTCCTGTGGAAGCCAACAGCACGCTTGGTCTGAGTTTGCAGAGGTCGTCCGAACCCTCGCCACCTCAGCGACCCTTCCCCGCTTCGACGAGCAACGTCGCCCCTCCGCAACGAGTGCCGCTCAAGCAACCGACCGCCAGAGAGACCTACCGAGCAACCGGGGCGGTCCCGACACCTTCCTTCAACGCTCAGCCAACGACGGTCGCTCCACCCTTCACTCACTCACGGTCCAGCTCGTCCTCTGCCCTGCCTCAACTCGCCCGACCTCCACTCGCGCTCACCCCCCTCCAGTCCCTCCACTTGCTCAGCTCGCAAAAATTGAGCATCATGCTTCGGCCCTCTCCGCACCCTCTCTTCCTGTCCCGAACGGCCCAGAGACCGTCATTGACCCCACTTGGAGGAGGGCCGGTCAACATGGGCCGAAGGTTTCCGGCCAGCACGAACCCTCTCACGAGGAGGAATCGGCAGCGGCACCTTGGCCTGGTGTGCGAGGTCGGGGTGAAAACGGTCATGCGGAAGCTCGAGGAGGGAACGGCTGCCGCTCAGGAAGAGATGGACGCTTTGGTTCGGTACGTCCCCTCAACCAGGTCGCGCCTCCACGGAAGCCTTGATCTGACTTTTAATATATATATTAATTTCCGCAGGCTGTTCGAGGTCCGACCGGTCTCGCTCACCAGGGACAAGACGGGTCGTTACGTGGCGTCCATCTCGGACCCTCTCGACCTCGATGCGAGTCTCATTGACGCGATGGCTCCACCCATGCCTCTCGGAAAGTCAGCTTCTTCTGGTCAGCTCGGATCTGGTATCCTGGCCTTCATCGAGCGACCGCCGTTCGAACAACGGTACACCGAGACGCTACCTCACCCTCAGGTTCCTGACCGGACGTTCAGCTTCGACGTCGTTCGACCTCGACAGAAGCGGTCCTCCTTGCCTCCTCGGTCGACGCTCGAGTTCTCGCTCGCCATTCGGAGCCTGGCCGTCGAGGTCGAGAGCGGTCGAGTGTTCAAGACGATGACCTCCAAGTCGCCGAGTGCGTCGTCGACGTTGCTTCCCACGATCGCCTCGGGCAGGACGAGTCCGACCGATCGGGTGCGAGAACGGACGCAGCCTCTCGTTGTCGACGCACCCCCTGCGCTCCCTCCCGTGGCCGTCGCCATCACCAACCCGATCCTCAAGCGACGGTCCTCACCGCCGTTGAGGTCGACTTCCGTTCGGTCATCGACGCTGCCTTTTCCTCCTTCGTCCACGCCGGCTGCTCTGGCCGGTCTGCCTAGAATCGACACGCAGACGAGCACTCCTCCTGTGCGACCGACTCTCACTGTCCCTGAAGGGGGTCCCAAGAGGAGCGGAACGATCACTCGTCGATCGGTATCGTTTTCGGCTCTCGCCCACGTCGAGAGCCCCGTCTCTGCAGCTGCAAATGACGACGACGACGACGAAGACGACGACGTCCTGCCTCTCGCGATGATTGCTCGACGGCAGTCTTTCGCCGCTCTCACTGGTCAGCGACCGACCTCCACGACCCCACCCTCACTCGCGCCTTCGCCGTCGACGCCGACGACTCCCATCCCTGCCTTGCCTCCTGCTCCAACCAAGCCCGCCCGGGGCGTTCGGTTTTCAGTCGACACCGAGACGCTCCTCAAGGCGTCTGAGGAACGACTAGCGATTGAGGCCAAGGCCGAGAGGGACCGCCAGCGGGGCGAGGAAGAGGAGAGGAAGCGGCAGGAAAGGTACAAGGCGGAGGTTGCCGCTGCGAGAGAGCGACGAGAAAGCAACAAGACTGGAACGAGGAAGGGCAACGGAGGCCAGTACGAGGACTGGACTAGTCTTAGTCGGAGGGCTGGAGCGGCGACGACGCTGCCTTCCAAGGCGAGCATGCGGGATCTCGCCCTTCCCCCCGCGCCGACTCAGGCCAACATTCCCGCTCTCATGTCATCGACGTCCTCTAATTCTATCGCGGCTGGTCTGCATGCTCCTCCATCAAGCTTCGGACCTCGGTCGAGATCGTCTCGGCAGTTCGTCAGCGAGCACTCCTCAACAGCGGCGATGGCTCGGTCACAATCCCAGGAGCAGGCTCCCAACCAGCCTCAGTCTTACCGCCCTCGAGTGATGTCGGCCAACGAACTTCAGCCACCCTCGCTCGTCAGCAACTCTGGCAACTCCTCGCCTCAGACCTCGCTCTCGTCGTACACCCCGTCTCCATCCCACCATCGCCAGCCGTCGTCACTCAGCGTTTCCAAGCGGCCGGCGAACGAGTCTGCCCCCTCGCACGACGGTTCCAATACTGCTACTATCCGTTCTCGGCCAACGCAGCAGCTCAAGTCCCAACACTCTGCTGCTACGCTAACGCAGTCATCGGCATCCGCTCAGTACCGACAGGAGCCCCCTCGACTGAACCAGCACCGGTCTTCGCCTGCCATCCCGACGATGGGCCACTTCTACCCCTACCCACCCACTCCGCCGATGCCTCAACTCGGCCAGATGCATCACTCGATGGACTTTGGCCCTCCTGCCGGCTACACCCCCTACCCCCTCCACCCCCAGTACCCCCAGTACCACCAGGCCTACCCTACCCACGCCCACTACCCGCATCCCTCCCAGCAGCCGCACCCGGTACACTACGGCTCGCGCACGCACCACAGTCCAAATCTCCGCTAATTCGTCACTCGGCTCGGACTACCCTCCTCATCGAACACTTCATCCCAAGGCCACACATCCCCAGCTCCTCACTCATCTCGATCTTGACCGTCTGCCTTAGAGATTGACCCTACCACACATGCCCCGCGATCTCCTCTGCGACCCTTCTCTCGATATTTCTTCCTTTTACAAGCAAACCCCTTCCTTCATCGCTGTTGTCCCTTAGACCCTCCTCCTCCTCATCTTTCTCTCGCAGAATCCTCGCAGCCCTACGCTATGCCTTCTCATTTTTCTTTCTTCGCCCACGAACCGAACAAAGCACACTTCTCAAACCACCTCAAGCATGTATCCCCTGCGCTCTTTTGCCCTAATCCACTTCGCGTTGCCTTCTTGAGCCCCACCCCAATCATGACGTTGATCTCTTCACCTGTAGTCGAGCAAACAAAAGAGAGTCGAGAAAGGGCTGGCTCGGAGGCTGGTTCAGCCGGGGATGATCTTGCTCTGTGATGCAC
>MVAJ01000166.1:0-10443 GCA_014825545.1 Cystofilobasidium capitatum
CGTCAGTCTTTGTCGCACACCTGGAGATGAGTCGAATGAACTCACGATTGCTTGAAGAACGTCGGACCGTAGTAGAAGACAAAGTTCTGCGAAAAAGACGTAGACACAGTCAGTATGAGAGGAAGAATCAAGGTGACGAGAGGTAAACTCACGACTCCGGTGAGCTGAAACCGACGAAGTGATTCGTCACGTCAGCTCTTAATTGAATCTCGAGAAGTTCAAGGAGAGGAGCAGGAGGAAGACGCGCCTGCTGCCAGCCTGGAGAGAGCAAAAGGGGAGGAGAAGTCAGCCGAAACCAGGGGTAGATTGTGGTGGAGAAGGGATGGAGAGCAAACCTTGGATCATGATTCCTGTCCAAGTCCTGAAGCCGTTCCTCGAGATGTTGTTTCGGAAGCTGCAAGATTAGAGGGTTTCAATCAGGGCGAGTCAGAGAAGACGGTGTGGAGAGTGAAAAAAGAGGCACCCACCAGTCCATGTAGGACGCCTTGCCGATAGCCAGCTCGGCGTCCAGAGCAGCCTGGATGTCCGCAAGCTCTTGTTCGATGGCGGGATCGTTGACATCCCTTCGAGTCAGTCGAGCGACGGAAATCTTGGCAGCGTCAAGCTATGATTGAAGCAAGATCTTAGGGTCAGCACATGTCCTCTCGGGAAACGACTGGACAGACACGCACTTTTCCCTTGTAAAGGAGGTACCGGGGGCTCTCGGGAAGGAAGAACATGCCAATGGCAAGGATTGCCGCCCAGATGAACATCAGGTTGACGGGGATCCTCCAGGCCTGAGAAAGACGAAGAGTCAGCTTGACAGAACAAGCGCGGCGCAAGAAGAAAGACAGACCGAATCGTCCCCTCGGTCCTTGGTGCACTGGTTGACGATGGAAGCGAGGAAGATTCCGATGGTGATCGCCCACTGGTACCTGCAGTGGGGAAGGGTTGCGAGTGTCAGCGCCGAGGCGAGGGTGGAGGAGTACAGGGAAAGACGAACAGCCCGACGATGAAACCTCGAACGGACTTCGGCGAGCACTCGGACTGGTACATGGGGACGAGAGTTGAGACAAGGCCTACGCCCATGCCTGCGAAGAATCGTCCAGCAATGAAGGATCCCCAGTTGAGGGCGTTCTGCATACCAACGCCCAACGAGAAGATGGCTGTCGCAGCGATGATTCCCCACTTTCGTCCGACATACTGCGACATCGGGGAAGCAAATAAAGCGCCAAAGCTAGCAAGCAAGATATGGAACGTATCAGTAATCAGTTTTGGAGCGGTTGAGCCCTTCCAGACGCACAAGGTACCGGCAGATAAAATCGAAACAACGAGCGACTTGTCGGCAGTCTTGATGAAGTAGCCAATCTTGGTGGGGTCGTTACCAGGCAACTGACCGTAGGAACCGAATCGCCGGAGCCAGGGATCCATGCCAATGACTCCGCCTGTCGAAGGGGAGAAAGCTGGCGTTAAAAAGTGTTAATCCCGATCCTCCGGAAGAAATCCACGACGAACCGACGTATCCAGTGTCGTACTACGTGAAGAGGGTTCATCGTCAGCGAAAGAAGGCCAGTCGAGGATGAGAAGGAAGCCTCACGCCGAATAGAATACCTCCACTTTTCGATGGAGGATGAAGCCTCGGTCAGTTGCGGTAAGGAGCGACCATGACGAGAGAGGAGAGAATTGACACACAACGCAGCGAAACTGGCAATGAGAATGGACATGAGCATCGACTTGCTGTCGAGACCTGTTCCACTTCCTCCTGGTCCGACGCCTGGCATCTTGAAGGGCTTCTGTAAGGGTGTTGGTGGGGTTGGTTGTGGGTGCTTGGAGGGGTTATAGACGCGACTGAGGGAAAGAGATGAGGCTTGAGCTACTCAAGAACAGAGGGAAGGAGAAGAAACAGACCTGGCGAAAGTTGGCAGTCGAAGGAAGCGAGGAAGACAGGGGAGAAGGGGAAGAAGAGCCCGAGAATTCCTGTCCACTGCCGCTCTTATTAGGCTCGTCTCCCAAGCACAGCACAAGGTTGCACGCTGCACATCGACCTGGGTCAGCAGGCAAGAAACAGGTTGAGCAGCGGTGTTTTGAAGGGCCGTCAAGCGTTTCCTTGGGCGGCGCGCGTCAGCGATTAGATTCAGAGACAAGCGAGCTTCCTCGCTGGATCCCCTTAGCCCTGCTGACGCTCCCCTGTTGCTGCAAAGGGACGTCTCAGAGTGAGCTGGGCGTAGGGGCAGGCTGTCTCTGACGCTCAAGGGCTTGGGAGGGAGGAAGCTTCGGCTCGAGTGGGAGCCGCTAGCTAAGGCAAGGAGAGTTTGAAGTGGAGAGGCCCGAAAGTCGTCGGAGTTTGAATTGTTCTCGCTTCGGCCTCTATAGGCAGGGTCGCGCGGGAAAGCAAAAAGTCGCGCGGGAAAGCACAAAGGGAGGTAGGCATGAAGAGCAAAAACAAAAGGCCGAGGACCAAGGTCGTAGAGAGTCGTGTAGGAGGAGGGTTTATGCAGAGAGGCCCATCTTGAGGAGCGCGCCGACAATGTCCACGGTGTCCCAAGCAGGATTCGTTCGACCGTCCTCTCCTGCTGGGGCAGACTCGGCCTGATGCGCTTCCTTTCGAGCTGTGAGAGGAAAGACAAGGTCAGTTTCTAGAACGAGACCAGCAGAAGAAGAAGAGGACGAACATTGGATGTAGATGAGGGTGTTTTTGAAGTGCTGGTGAATCATCTCTGGCGAGTGGACGCCGTCGATGAGGCCGGGCGACGACTTGGACGAGGGGTGCATGTCGCTGCCGTTGATCGAGTCGATTTCGGACGTGATCACTCCCACGAGCGAGTTGACGAAACGAACGGTGACCTGGAGACGAGGGAAGGGGTCAGTTCGGCCTCACTAGCGGCGGACGCGAGTTCGCGCGAGACTCACCGTCTCGACTCCTTGCTCGAAGTAGTTCAGGAACTGTTGTGAAAGACGAGGCTGATCAGCTCGGATTTTGCGAAAGAGTAGATGGCGGCACGTACCTGGTCCAGCGCGATGCAGTACAGGTGCACGCTCATCACCTCCTCAATGCACGAACCGGCGATCTTGATGGATTTTTGCAAGCACTCAAGAACCCGCTTGGGATCTCGGAAAAGTTCCTGCAACACAACGAGCATGAAGGGTCAGCACCCCGGAAGCAACCGTAACTGTCGCCATGGCAAGACTCACGTTGTCCTTCCGTCCCTTCCTGCCAGGCATCTCGTTCTGCCACCAGAGATGACTCGCCGAGAGGACCGCCGTCGCCTGCTGGGGCTTCTTGAGCAGCCGGTTGCCGTGCAGAGCGGCCTTTGTGATGAGCGTGTCGTAGTTGTCTGGTCCGAAGACTCGAGCAGACTGGAGAGTACGGATAATGATGGTAATGGCCTGCAGCTGAGCCCGACTCTCCGAGATGGACTCCTCGTAGATGACGAACGCCTGGACGTAGAACTCGTAAGCGAGCTCCTCCAAGCCTGCGTCGTCGGCGACCTGGGCAGCGAGCAGGAAAAGGCGAAGACAGGCTTCCGAAGATTCGACCCGGTGGTAGAGGGTGGAGATGAGCTGGTGAACAAACTTAAAGATTGACGAGACCTTGGCCTCCCAGTCATCGTCCTGCGGGATCCAGAGCTAGGTCAGTGACGTGAAGCATGGAACGTCGAAGATCGACCTGATCGAGCACTCACGTCTTCATCTGTGAGCGACCGGTAGCGATGAGCGAGCTGTATACTGGCCGTGATGAGCGGCGGTAAGGTGTAGCGAATGCGGTCGCCGCCCTCGCTGAAGGACTTCCTAGCTGTTTGCAGGAGCTGCAAAGGGGGGAGCGGGTCAGTTCCAGCTCAGATCACGTCGCACGCAGAAGAGGAAAACGTACCTGGAACTGAACGTCGAGATCGTCCGACCTGAACAGGTGCACCATCCGCGCCACCCATCCCTGCTCCTCAGCCAAGTCCTCCGCGTCGTACTCTCGAACCTGACCTCTGCGCCCACCGGTGCTCGAGTAGCCTCCGTTACTAGAGCCTGCAGCGCTTGGCCCCTGGCCCGGCTCTTTCTGGTCCTTGATGAGGACGCTGCACATGCCCAGCACCCCCTCGACGTCCTCCGGGTTCTCAATGACCGTCTCGTTCTTGAGCACGGACGAGACCACGGCGTGCGCGATTGACCGTCTTGATCCGAACGGTTGGGAGAGAAGGAGCGGAAGGTAGGATGGGATGGCGAGAAGAGTGAGAACCGTCGTGTAGGAGTTGATGGGGGAGAGGAGAAGGGCGAGAAGGTTTGACGTGGTCGTGGGGGTGTAGAGGTCGGCCGAGTTGCCGAACTCGGTTACCTTGGACTGAGCGAATGCGAGGACCTGGTCGACGTACTCGAGCTGGTCGGGGTAGCACGAGAGGGAGAGGTTGATGAGGGAAACGAAAAGGGCGGTGATGTCCTGGATGGGCAGGTCCGGCCGAGCCTTGATGAGTTCGACGACCTGTTGCCAGAAGACCTCGAAGAGCTTGACGTTCTCCGGGATGCCCCTGAACTTGCGGACGTGACCAGGGACCGTCTCGCCCTCCTTCTTATCCTCCGAGCCCTCAGCCGGGGCAGCCACAGTATCCTCTGCCGGCTTCTCCGACTCTGCAGCAGGCGCGGCCGCTCCTCTACTACCCCAGACATCCGCTCCCTCCTGGTTGGCCTCCTTCACAGCTTCGATCGACCCACCCCTTTTGCGCGCCTTGATCTTTTCGGACAGCCGCTTGGCCGCCTCCTCCTCTCCGCGCTTCTTCTCCTCCGGACTCTCGCTCTCCGCCTCCCGTGCTGCGTAGCTAGCGAGTCGGTCGATCAAAGCGATGACGATGGACTTGATGTTGACGCGAGGGTGGAGGGCGGCGGTGGCCGAAAGGAAAGGCGAGAGGGTGAAGAGATGGAACTCGTCGGTGAAGACCTGCGGCAGTCGCAAGAGATCAGGTCAGTTCAAAGCCCGAACGAAACGCGCAGAATGAGAGGCGCACTTGGATGACAACCTCCATCAGGTACTCTTGAGCGATCACGTCCTTGCACCCGACGACCTGCTCCAATATGCTGGGCAGGATGATACCTGTGTACATGCCCAGGTCGACGCCGTCGAGCTGACTGAGTCGAACAAGGTTGGTTCCGACTAGGATCCGAAGCTCCTTGCGCTCCATCTCGCGCTTCTCTCGCTCGCGAGAGTGGCCGGCGTGCTGGAGACGGACCCAGAGCTTGTTCATCTCGATGAAGTTGGTGAGAACGAACGAGCTCGAGTCCTGAAGGTTGCCGCCGGGTCTGGAAGATCGAAGTGCGTCGTCGGTCAGTATCGAAGGACTTGGAGGGCAAGTGGGCATGTCAAGAACGCACCCTTCGTCGTCACCTATGGGCAGCCAATCCCTCGTCTGACCACTAAGGTAGTGCCGGAGGAAGAGACCTCGAGTAGCGTGCTGAACACCTCGAGTCATCTCCATCATATCCTTCATGATCTCCTTGACGGGCGCGTCCGGGATCGACATGTAGACCGAGCCGACGGTGATCATCAGGTAGAGTCGCTGGCGGCAGAGGAAGCGGGGTGATGCTCGTCAGCCCAGCAGCCAGTGACCTGAGCTTTCGTCGGGAGACTCACGGGGAGGATGTTGCCTGCGTACTGGACGATCTCGTAGAGGTCTGCGAGGTGGTGCTTGCCGGCGACATGAGCTTCTGAGAGGTAGGTCGAGAGGTGCCTGAGGGCGTCGAACACGGCCATGTCTGCAGGGTGGGCGAGAGCCGCCTCAAGCATCAACTTCGGCCCCTAGCTCCCGATATTCAACGACCAGAGCAACTCACATAGTTCGTAGTACTGCTTGGGCGAGAGGCTAGATGTGCGGAGCTCGGCGAGCATGGTCGATGCCGACTTGAGCGCATCCATCAGAAGGTCTGCGTCCTGTCAAGCCAACCAACGAGGTCGATCCAGCAGTCAGCGGTCGGAGCAAGCTAGCTGTGAGTTTCCAGGGCAGCAACGTACCAGGCATCGCTTCATCTGGACGCTCTCGATCTTGACGGTGCTGCAAGAAAGGGGGAGAGCAGACGGCAGAGCTCCGACGGACGGTCAGCCCTCTCGGCTCGACGATGAGATGAAGGCGTCCGAGCGGGGCGTACCTCAAAGCCTGAGCAAGCAGCTTGCCTTCCTCCTGGAGAGATGGAGTCGCGACCGACATGGCGAGAGGAGGTCTGTTGGAGGTCGACGGTCGTCTGGCGTCGAAGGTAGGAACGGTGGGGGAAGGGGATGAAGGCGGAGGGCGAGGCGAGGCGAGCGTCGGACTGCTGCAGATGGGCCCAAGGGCGCAGCACCAACCCACGATGGACTCTCGCAAAGGAACGCAAGGATACAAACTAACATGAGATGGCAAATTGGAAGCAGTCGTCTAGGTCTGATGTACAAGCGGGTCCCCTACAGACTCTCTGCGAACGGTCCTCTAGTCGACCTCGTCGTTGATCTCCTCCGCGGCCGGGGCGGGCTCCTGCTTCTTGCCCGTCGGGTTGACGGTCTCGTCTATGATCTGAAACTGGACCGAGAAGTGGACCTTGCTTCCGTCCCGGTTGCGGCAGACAAAAGTGACGGGTTGGCCGTCCCAGTAGTCCTTGAGCTTGATATGAAAACCGACCGTGGGGATCCCGACCGACAAGTCGCTGAAGTCGATGTAGCCCTGCGCAAAGTCCATCTCAATGAGGTCCTGAAACGCGAGAAGGGTGAGGTTGGGTCAGTCGGGCGCGCTTTCAAGGGATATCGGAAGCGACTCACGCTGGGGCCGAGGGTCAACGCTTTCCTGTGATGCTCAGACGTCAACCACTGTCGCCTCTTCGCCGTGTCCCACGTCCCTTGGTCCTTGTACCCTCTTACTTCCTTTACAAGAGCTTCGTCCGCCGATGAATTTGATAGCGAAGCGAGGAACGAGTCGACGGTCGTCTCCTTGAGAGGCTTGAGGGAGTCCTTCGACCAGGTGGGTAGGGAGGGCTCCTTGAGGGGCGTGACAGAGAGGTAAGGGATGCTCGAGAGGAGTGGAGACCTGTGAAAAAGACGACCGCTGTCAGCTTTGGGGATAAGGACGTTAGAAGGAAAAGGGGACTGACAGTGCCCATGGCTTGTCGGCGTAGAAGTCCACTTGGAGACTGGGATCGATGTACCTCATGAATTTGGTTGCGACCGACGTACCCCAGGGCAAACTGTCTCGGATCGGCTTCTCGAAAGTGTTGCCGAACATTACGTCGTCCCCTGCAAAAAGGAGGGGAGCGCAGAGGGTCGGTCAGTTCAAATTGAGATTGCGCGGACAAAGCTAGACTGACCGTTGACCTCCTCGAGGAAGCGACCGCGCACAAAGATACTCCACGTCTTGCTCCTCCTCTCTCCATCGTCCGCAAAATAGCCGTCCTCTGGCTGCGGCTTGGGCTGGCCGTCGCCCGACTCGCCAGAGAAGTTCTTGATGCGGACTGGAACAGGCAAGCGGGACGATCAAAGTCAACCAAAACTCTTCTCTCCCGCACACCGTCCTTACCACCCATCCCAGGACGTACCTAGTACGTCTCCTTCGAACGATGCCGACTTGATGTGCGTGGGCTCTGAAGCGTTGGGCGACAGCTGGACAGGCTTAGAGCCAGGGGCCGACGCATCGGCGCGAACCTTGATCTGGTTGGACTGCGAGCACGCAGAGAAGAGCAGGATGTTAGCACAAAGAGACTCCAGAACTTACTGTGTCGGTACTGACCATCTGCAGCTGAGGTATGGGAGGAGAGGAGGAGGAGAGGACGGTCGAGTTCTGGCTCGATCTCGTTGGATGACGCTTGTCGTTGGCTGCGCGCGCAAACTGCACTTGCGCTTCCTGAATTCCAGGCGAGCGACTCTCTCCGACGACTTCGACTCTTGGGCCGGTGACCTCGACCCGCCAAACAGCGATTGATGGCTGATCTCTTCTGATCTCTTCGCAGACGACGGAACTGACCAGACGATCAAAGGGGAACTTGACGCAGGACTAGCAGGGAGTTTACGGACACGACGCCTTGTCGCCCGTCACCCCCGTTCGGGTCGCGCAGGGCTCATCTCCAGCAGAACCCCAGCCGGTGGCAGCAGAGTGCAGCGCACGGCGCGCGAAGATGAGAAACAGGAGACCAGGCTGAATCCAGTTCGTTGATTTATAGTGCGACGGGTTCTCCTATAAGGCTTGGTCTTCTTCAGATCCTTCCTTCATCTCCCCCCTTCCATCTCACCTACGACCATCTCAACTCTTACTTTGCAGCCCACGATGACCGACGTCGAGAAGAACGGTGCGACCCCTCCCTCCGGCGAGGCTAGCAACCTCAACCTTCGCTCGCACCCGACCAACGAGGGCGCCAGTGCGTACTCGAACCAGCACCTCATCCATCGAGCTCTCACTCCGTACGGCCCGCAGTCTCAATCTCTTCCGTCTGCAAAGTCGAGCTGAACAGCCTGTTCTCTTCGCGTTTGACAGTGGAGGACACCCTCGTACGCGTCCTATAGCCCTAACGACATTCGCGCTGTTTGGCTGACCGTCATCCTTGTCCTTTCCTCCTCAGTTGACACCAGCCAACCCGCCCTTCCAGGTTACCATCGTAAGTCCCTTCTCTCTCTCCTCTTGTTTCTCGATGCTCACTGTTTTGCTTCGTCCTTCAGGCAAGATCGGTGACTTCCTTCCTCTCGGTGCGTGTTCATCTTACCTCGATCCTACTTCCATCTCGCCTCCTTCCATCTCAGTCGGCTAACCCTCTTTCGAGGCAACAGGACTGTTCGCCTTTGCCACCAGCTGCTTCACCCTTTCGTGGTACAACACCGGCATCCGGGGGATCTCTGTGAGTCTTGAGTCTTTCTGACCTATCAAATTGCGTACCTTGTCGTGTCTGACCCTCTTCGTCCGGCCAGCACCCCAACGTTGCGGTCGCTCTCTGCATCGGCTTCGGAGGGATCGCACAGTTCCTCGCTGGCATCATTGGATTCGTCGGTCAGTCTCTCTTGAGCATCACGAGGTTGAACTTTTGCTGACGTCCCGACACCCCTCTCGTCAGTCGGCAACACCTTCGGCGCAACCGTCTTCTCAGGTCCGTCCACTCATGTCCCCGTTCAAGGTCGTCCGTCCAGAATCTGACGAATGTCCCTCTGCCACTCTCTCAATCAGCGTATTCGATGTTTTGGCTAGGAGTCGGGATCATCTACTGGCCGTCTTCTGGAATTTTGACGGCCGAGTATGAGCCAGGAGAGCTTGGGGTGTGTCGACCGCTGCCTTTGTGCCTCTCGGCTTGTGGTGACCTGTCATTTCTCCTCCCTCTCAGTCTGCCCTGGGTCTCTTCTTCATGGCGTGGATGGTGTTCACTGTGCGTCTTCCACTCCTCTTACTCTTCGCGACGTTTCTTGAGTCGGTGTGCTGACCCATGCGCCCATCACCCACCTTCGTCTGAAGGGCCTTCTCTTCCCGGTCACTCTGAAGGCCTCGATCGGTATCTCGGCCATCCTCTTCTTCCTCTTCTTCACCTTCATGCTCCTCGGGATCGCGCAGTTTCATAACTCCATCCCCATCCAGAAGGCTGCGGGCGCGTTTGGACTGATCACGGCCTTGTGAGTCTTTCATCATCTGCTTGCTGCAAGGGGTCGCGCGCTGACTCTCATCTCCACTCGACAGCATCGCCATGTACGTGGGCGTCGCTGGCCTCTACACCGAAGACGCATCCTGTGAGTTCCTTCACCTCTCCCTCGCCTCATCACGCGCTTCGGTCTCCTAACGCCTTCTTCTTTTCTCTCTCTCAGACTTCACGCTTCCTGTAGGAGACCTCTCTCAGCGACGCAGCAAAGTCAAGGCGCCTTGAGGGACTGGAGGGCCTCTCTCCTCCTCCTCCTCCCCCCCCCCCCACGCTCCATCGCGTGCGTTCCTCTCTCCTCTTGCTCCTCTCGTCGCCCTGTACTTCGTTCTCTCTCTCTCTCATGCCTGTTTTCCCCTGCTATGGGCCCCCTCGCCGATCAAAATTCGGGAGCGACAGGCGTGGGAACTTTTGCAACAAACTCCGACCGCGGTCTGCTCCGCCCGGACCAGCTTTGACCCGCTGACCCCGTCCAAGGGTTGACCCACCGCGCTAACGAACGAGAGAGAGGCTCGGGAAGTCTGCTCAGAGGTACGACGCTCCTCTGCAGAGACAGAATAGGGAGCAGGGGTAGGGAAGGAGCAGGCTGGCGACGTAGGTTGGCCTGGCAAGCCTTGGCTCTGCTGCTGCGTTCGGCCGGTCTCGCAGTCCAACCACCTGCGTGCAGCGCGAGCGAGAAGATGAAGGCTCTCTCGTCTCGTGCTTCGGATCGGGGCGTTTAGGAGCAAGGGCTGCCCCCAACGAGAAGCTCACCCGTGCTGACTCTCCTAGACCCTCAACGTCGACCCCATCCGCAAACCCCACCTCTCGCCCATCTAATCTCGTCCAGCTCTTTTTCCTCGCGCAGATCAACTCCCA
>MVAJ01000167.1:0-10280 GCA_014825545.1 Cystofilobasidium capitatum
ATCGCTCTCTTTGACCATTGGCGTGGCCTTATGCCTTCCTACTCTCTCTTCTCTCGTCTCCTCTCACTGTCCCTTTTGCGTGCTCGGGCTCGATTCTTCGCGTTCTAGTGCGCCCTGCTATACTCCTTGGGCTCCCACTTAACTCCAGTTACGTTCAATAGTTCGAACTCTGGCCCTCGCTGCACATATCATGCCTCCTTAAACCCTAACCCAGAGACTACACCCAACTTCACTTTTTCGCAGATCAGATATCTTTGCTCGGAAATTGAGACGAGCGGCAGGATCGTGGGGTGATGCGAGGATGGACTGTGGTGGCAAGCGGTGGTGGTGAGCGTTTGAGATGGGTTACTCTGCGGCGTAACAGCCGTGACCACTTCATTACTCATGCCTCATGGCCACCTACTGCCAAAGCCCCTGCCCGTTCTGACTTTCCAAGACCGCGCCAGCACGCGAGTACAAGCACTGCGTGTTGCTAGCAAGTCGGCGAAGAGAGAGCGACGGCGGCTGCTGCCTTGAAGGAGTATTAACGAACGAGATCCATCCAGACTGGTAGGAAAGCAAAGCGACGCGAGAGATGGTATTACGCGACAAGGACAGATGTAGGCGTACAGACGGGGGCATGGAGAAAGAGATGGGAAGACATAGAGGAAGAGATCGGACGTCGCTCAGAGACGGGTTAAGGTACAGAGAAGGAGATCCACGAGGTCGGAGAGATGAAGAGATGAAGAGAGGGAAGGGGAGGCGATCAGGCAGTGATGAGACCCTTGAACGGGAGCAGCTTTGCTCCGATGCGCTTGGCATCCACGAGGAGGGTCGGAAGCTGGGTGACGAGGAAGAATAGGGCGAAGCTGATGAGGACGGGCAGCCAGAACAACCAGAGCCTGATAGCGAGTAAAAAAAGAAGCGAGCAAAGTCAGTTCGGTCGTCTACAAGTGCCACCAGAAGAGGAGAGATACGCACATCTTGTCGTAGCTCTTCTTGGACATCTTCTTCGGGTGGTAACCGTACCGGGCAACCTCCCTCTCGGTCAGGCGGATGGCCTCAGCGGCAGTGGCAGCTGCCCAGTTGCGCGGCTTCTCTTCTTCTCCTTCTCGTCCGTCTTAGCAGTGGTCGTCGAGCTCGAGCGAACCGACCAGGGCGGGAGCTGAAAGTTCGACTTGAGCGCAGACGGTCGAGAGATGATCGAATTGTCGTACGCCGACTGCAGGCGCTGGAAGGCCGACTTCTCCGAAGACGTGGAAACCTTCTTGGCTGAGTCGGTCGGCGCGGAAGTTCCAGCGGTAGGCGTCGAGATGTTGGTCGGAACGTCGGTGGCAAAGGAACCCTGACCAAGGATGCGGAGAGCGACATTCTTGGCGTCCTCGATACGGCCGGTGAGCTTGAGCCCGACGATTTGGAGAGCGAGTTCGAGCCTGTATCAGATGGAAGTGACGGAGTCAGCAGTATACCTTTGAGGGCGACGTGATAGGAAAGTACGCACAGCGCCTTGTCCGAGCCATCCTTGTACGTGAATAGCTGCGATCCTCCCTCAGCCGAACAGCTGTCGAGCCTGCCCTCCAACCGGAGGACAACAGGCACAGGTCCAGCGACGATTCCGGGCGGGACGGTGCAAACGACCGTTCCGTCGTTCCAGCACGACGTCATCGTCGCCTGCGTCTCCCCGAACCACGCCTGCATGCCCTGCCGGAAGTTGACTCCGAGCAAAGTGATGTCGATGCCGCCCGCGAGCGGACCTTCGTTAGCGATGAGGCGAGAGATGGACGGTTTGGGCAAGGGAGGTGGCGGAGGGGCGACGGGCAAAAGGTATGGGTGAGGGAACGGGATCTGGATGTTGTTGGGGTTGTTGTGCGCCGACGGGTAGATCGAGGGCCAGTGGGAGTGAGAGCCTAGCCTGCTGCCGAGCAGCGAGTCCGAGTCCGAGGACGTGCCGGAGGAGCCTGACGTCTCTCGCCTGGATTCCGTCGAGGTGGACGCGGGAGGGGACAGCTGCCCAGACGCTCCGCCTTCGTAATCGACCAGCGACTCGAAGGACATAGCCTCAACCTCCCCGTCGTCTGGACCAAACGACATGTCGGCGTCGCTGTTGGTCGTGAAGGAACTCGACGACGGGCACTGGGGGGTGTACGTGCGCGAGAGCGAGTGGAACGACGTGGCCACGCAAACATCGTCCACCATCGACTGCGTCTTGGAGTGCTGGTCGTCGATGGAGAAGAGCAAGTCGTCCGACTGACCAAGCTCGATCCGCAGGTGGCTCGGGTCACAGATGCCCAGCGTCTCCTGCGCACCGTCTCCGAGACCGAGAAGACCGCCGTGACTGACAAAGGCGGGAGGCGAGTTGGGTGAGAGCTCGCATCGACCACGGCCGTGTCCACCGATCGTCGGGTCGAGCGAGAACCGGAAGTCCTCCTCCGACTCGTCCCTGTCTTCCATCTGCGGTAGCGCCGGCTCGGCTAGGTTGTGCAGCGGGAAGTGGGGGGTGCCGAGGACAGAGCTGGCCCCGCTGAGAGACGATCCAGCAGGCGACGACTTGCGCTCGTAGGGCGAGGCACCGCCCGTTGCAGTCCGCTTGCGGTGGTGGTGGTGGTGGGTCGTGCCCGACGACGTCGACGAGGAGGACGACTCGTCTCCGGTGGAGATACCGTCCTGCATGGAGTCTCGCTTAGTGCCTCGGGTAGCGATCGCGGGGAAAACGCTGGGCAGAACTGTCGGGGTGGAACCAGCGGCCGGAGTCGAGAGCATCGACAGGTCGGCGAACGTCGAGGGCGAGGTCGTGCCGTTCGTGTGCGAGCGCGAGGTGGCGGGCGACGAGACGTTGGTTGACGAGGGCGGGTAGGATGACAAGGACCCTGCGCGACTGACGGCGTGGAGCGACGCCGCAGAGCCGTTGAGCTTCTTGGAAGCCGAGGTGGGAGGGTTGGAGGGCATGATGAGGGCCTTGGGTCCGGGAGGAGGGCGGCCTCCGACCTCGCCAGCAGCGGGCGAACCGAGGATGTGCTGAGGAGGAGGAAGCCCGACCGCAGCAGCGGCGGCAGCAGCAGCCTTGGCCGCCGCCTCCGTCGACTTTTCTGAGGACTTGTGGTCGTCGGTGATCATGAGGGGCGGAGTGAAGCCGAGGGAGATGAGGACACCGAGGTGGTTCCGAAGCGTGAACTTGATACTGAGGAAGAGCGAAAGAGAGACCGGTCGAGTACGTCCGTCAGCAACACGGTTGGACAAGAGCGACTCGCGGAAGTAAAGGGCGGATGAGAAGAGGACGGAGATGAAAGGGGGGATGGGAGGTACGCACATGAAGCCCAGCTTTTCTCGGTGGTGCCTGCAGTAGCACGTCACCCTCGTCGGCAGCTGCACCTCGTTCTTTGCAAAGTCCATCAGGGACGAGCAGTTGAACAGGACGATCTTCTTGCGGTCGTCTTCGAGCGTCGGCGGCGGGCCTGGCGTGCCCGGGCTGGCGGCAGCTGACGTCGGCGGGCCCCTGCTGAAGGGCGAGTCGACCTCGTCGCTCGAGTCAGACTTGGAGGGCTTGACCCTGGCCGCAAGCTTGCGCTGGGACCGCTTGACCTCGCGCGTCTTGCAGCTGGCGCAAGCGTAGACCCTTGTGCCAAGCGTGCCCTTTGGCGAGCCTTCAGCGACGCCCTCGGTCGCACAGTAGACCTCGGTGTCGAGCCAGAGGACGAGCTCCGGCCGGGGGTCGACCGTCGGTTCGGCGAGCGACTGCTTGCGCGACTTTCGCTTGGTCGCCGTTCCCCTGGGCAAGCGCAGGTGCGTGTAGGGCTGCGGCTGGGGCTGGCCGGCGGGAGCGGACGGAGGAGGTGGGAGGCCGAGGGTGAGCTTGACCTGAGTTTCGACGCGCGACTTTGCGCCGGTCGGAGGGAGGCCGCCGATGAAGAGGGGCAAGGGAGGGCGTGAGGAGTGGGACAGTGTGCTGCTGGCTGCGACAGTCGTCGAAGACGGGGTGATGGGTCCTGCGGCAGGGCAAGCTTGAGGAGGGGTCATGGCGTCTGCTCTTGCGCTGGCTGACGCGGGGGCGAGTCAAAGGAGATGAGAGGGCGCTGCTCCTAGATGGCCCAAAAACCGAGAACGCTGGAGGGATGGGGTGTCGAGTAGTTGGAGAGATGGAAGGGCGGGTTGGCGGGTTGAGTTGGGAAGGAGATAGCGAGCTGGTTGGGTTGAATGTGTTTGGGTGGGCTCGGGCGGGTCTGGTTGGTTCGTTCTGTTGGGGCGCCCCCTTAGACAAGACACTTAGACATGTATACGAGTTAGGCACATTTCAAGTGGAATTCCTCCGCAGCAGTCTCCTTTGTTGGTCGCGTCCTCCTGCCTGATCTCTGTCCTTAGTCTCCCTCCCTGTTCCGTACCTCTTCGTCTATCTGATCAGTATAGATGCACGTACCCTCCTACCACTCTGCCTCGGTCCCCATCCTTTGTAGGACCAGGCTGGCTGGGAAGGTGCTTCCGACCGCGTCCGAGAGGCCAGCCACCAAGTGCACCCCCACCGCACGCGCCAGAGCCAAACCATAGCGTTCCTCTTCTCGACCTCATCTCTCTCTTCTCGTCCGAAACGCACACCCGCCCTGCTACCGACAGCTCGTTAGCTCGGCTCCCCATCCCTTTCAACTCACGAACGCAGGCCGCTCGTCCGCCTCCCTCTTTTTCATCAGGGCGCCTCGACGGCGTGCGACTCGACTGCTCCCCCTTTCCAGACTCGAGACACCCCGACGACACACTCTCTTTTCCGCACGCCAGCTGTCGACTTGCCCACCTTTCACTCGCTCTTCCCTCGGCATTCTGCCTCCTCGCTCGCCCGTGTGCACCTTCCCTCCCTTTGAACGACGATCACGGATGGACGGCGGCCAGCTCGAGCACGACGACCAGACCGGCGGACCTCCTCCGTCGCCCAACCCACCCCCAGTTGGTTCAGCCCCAGCCTACACGTTTGACGACGCCTGGTTCCCCCATCAGCAGCACCACCAGTCCTTCGCTTTTCCCGATGGCTCGGAGCACGTCGACAGAGGACCGTCCTATGTTCCCCACCTCGACCAGCGGTTTCCCTCGCCAGGCTGGCCTCACGCAACGTACGAGTTCCCAGGAGGGGGTCCGGTCGGCTATGATGTGAGCGGCGGATTCTCCGTAGGCCAGGCTGGTGAGGGAGACCTGGTCGGAGACGAGAACGATGAGGATGAGGGCGAAGACGAGGAGGACGAAGATGAGGACGAGGAAGAGACTGGCGACGACACTTACGAGCAGAACCCTACCCTGGCCTACCTCTCGACCTCGACCTTCTCCTCTATCGCACCTCCATCGGTCGCGAACGTCGCCCCGGCGCTGGGCTCGGACGCATCTCTTCGCCACGCCTCGACCATAGACGCTCCTCGGACAAGTGCGCCCTCTGAAGAGACGCCAGCGCCTCTAGCTGTTCCGTCCAAGGCGGCGGCCAGCAAAGCCGCTGCAGCTGCCAAGAAGGTGCCTGGCAAGTCGTCGCTCAAGCTCTCGAGGGATGACAAGGTTGCCATTATCTTGGAGTACGTCCCTCACCTTTTGAGATCCGTCTGGTTTTGCAGATGACAGGGATTGACGATTGACGACTGACGACTTCTCTTTTAGGCACGACGAAAAGCCGTCCCTCACTCAGCAAGAGACTGCTACCAAGTGGTCGTCAGTATCTCTTCCGCCTTGTTCTCCAGTCTTCACTCCGGCTGACGGTCTTCCTCTATGCCGTTCAGTGTCGATCGTTCGACCATCTCTAAGATCCTGCACTCGC
This sequence comes from Cystofilobasidium capitatum, assembly GCA_014825545.1. Classification (NCBI taxonomy): domain Eukaryota; kingdom Fungi; phylum Basidiomycota; class Tremellomycetes; order Cystofilobasidiales; family Cystofilobasidiaceae; genus Cystofilobasidium; species Cystofilobasidium capitatum. Next base: position 5,759 of record MVAJ01000167.1, read on the forward strand.
GCCATCGTTGGCTCTCACCTCCTTCACCCCCGCCGCCACCCGCCCCTCGCAAAGTTACCGTCCGGCCGCAAGGAGGTCGTTTCAAGGTGGTCGAGGAACGGGTCAATGAGTGGCTCGACGTGCGCTACAGGACGGGCCTCAATGCCGAGGATGGCGTCATCCGCCGCTACGCCAAGGAGGTGTGGACCACGCTGCAGCATGAGCGCGGCGGGGACGAAGAGGAGGACGGCAAGGGGTTCAAAGGCAGCGTCAAGTGGCTGGGATCGGTGCGTTTCTCCTCCAACGGCTCCTCACTCGTCCAACGTTGACTGCGTTGCTGACTTTGACAGGTTGGATGGACTCCCATGTAGTTCAAGGACCGCCGCCGACTTTCTGGGAGGATGATGTACCCTCTGCCCGCTCCCAGGTTGCATCCCTCATCAGGCCAGCGATCCGCATCCTACCCTCACGCTACCAACTTAATTCCGGGCGGCAGTGGTCAAGTTCGCGGCGCTCCCAATCCGACTGGACCACCCTATTCTCAAGGCCCATCGACGCTCTCGCACAGACTGTCAAGCTTGAGCATCCCTTCGTCCTCGTCGCAACTCGGAACGGCTCACCCATCGCCAACAGCGTCCCACTCGCCACAGTCTGCAACGACCACTACCAGCTCGGGTCCCGCCACTGCCTCTGGATCAGACGCAAGATCTCGTCGACCCTCTCCCAGAGAACGCGCTCACTCCGCGTCGGCTCTGCCCCATGGTGCCGGTCCAGGGACGGAAGCCCTCCTCAGTCCGTTCGCGGCCTCCACTCCCTTCACCATGACACCCGCCGCCCTTCCTTCTCCTGCCGCCGCCGGACGACCTGCTCGCCGACCCAGCGTGCTGAACCGAGGAGCGACGTTCCACCCGCTGTCGGAACACGAGGCCTACCAGCTCGGCGCACCCGGCAGTCAGCCTCCTGTCCGGCCTCAGCTTGGGCAGCGAAGCCACTCAACCAACTCTCTCTACCCGCACTACCAAGCGCCTGCTGATGCCCAGCCTCACAGTGCTTCTCGTCGACGACTCGGGTCCGGGTACGAGAACGTCTCGCAAAGACGAGACAGCTGCTTTGGCGGTGGCCCCCCCGATGCGTTTTCTCGCACCTCGCGTAACTCGTCCAGGACTGATTCTTGGACCGGCAGCAGTCCAGCCATCAGCCTCTTTGACCACGACGAGGAGGAACGGCGGCGCAACTCCAGCGCGACCAGCTACACGTCGCACTTTGGCAGGGACAACTCGATCGCAGAGGACGAGCATACGCGCTGGTACTACGGAAAGTGCGCTCCCCCTCAGCACCCCGGGCAGAACCATCCAGCCGCGCAACCTCAGCAACCGCGCTCCTCGTCTCCAGCTCAGATCTTCTCTGGCCACCCTCCTCCGGGTCCTCCGCACGGTTACCGATTTTCGGCCTCGTCCCTCTCTTCAACGTGGAGTGCCGATGCGAGACCCGAAGGAGCCTCCTACTCGACGTCCTCTTCCCCTGTCCCTCCCTTTCGAGACGAGTGGCACATCTCGGCGCCGTCGGCGGGCCCGGAGGCGACGGGCTGGAACCAACCCATGTCGGTCGACCCGCACGAGTTTAGTCGCGAGCTCGAGGACCTCAAAATCCGCACGCCAACGGGCGAACCTGGTACGGGTTCAAATCTGCTCGAGACTACGAGTGGGTGGGGCGGTGATTGGGATCGGAAGGAGGTGGCCTCACCTTCGGTTCAGCGGTCACCGTACGAACAGCCAGTTTACCATAAGCAGCAGCATGAGATCTACGACCAGCCACAAGCCGACCGACAAGCGGTCCACCAACACCCGCCGCCCACAGATCAACATGCCCATCATCACCACCATCACCACCACCAGGTCTATCCTCCTCTTCCTCCGTGCTCCCCAATGCGCCACGAAGACGGCCAGGTCGACCCCTACCACCTACCTTACCCCCACGCTGTTCCTCAACACCCGCACCAACCTTCGCACGACCAGTACTCCGGTCGTCCGGCGTTTGACCCGTACTATCCTCCGCAGCCCTCTCGCGAGCAGGCTTACGAGCCAGCAGGTCTCGTGGGCAGCGCTCACCACCATCATTCGCAACGCTCCGACGAACGGAACACCTATGGGCTTTACCACTAAACATCATCCCCTAAATCTCTATCACTTTTATCTTCTTTGCACATACCCTTCTCTGTCCAATCTTGCTCTCTGCCTCCAAAAGACCTTGGGGGTTATGTTTTGTACGCTCATCGCTTCTGCCCCTAGACTCAAGACTTGCAACCTCTTCCTCTTCCAAAGCATCACTTTCTCTCTCGCAACCACGTCCTGCGCTGCCTTGCAAACATGTCATTTTGGGTTTTCTTGAACTGAACGGCGTCGGCGGGTCAAGCGAACCGAGTGAAATACAGTGACCATACTCTCCCCTCACTCTCCTCACTCGCCCTTATCATCGCCCTCTCTACATCTCGCTAGAAAAACGAAACGACTGGCTCGTAGCGAAGGACCACTTGTGGGCCTTCTTTTTCTTCCTGCGCTTTCCAGTGGTGCCCGACGAAGACTTCTCAAGTCCGAAAGGAGGTGGGGAAGGCACGGAGACGGGCGGCGGAGCGAGACGAGATGTTGGATTCGACATATTGTTGAGGGCAGTCTTCCTGACGACCGCCGTGACTTGACGAGGGGTGGTTGGGCAGTTTCGAAGGACGGCGGGTGGACGAACGACCATCTTTGGCGCTTGGACCGGTGAGGGCGGTTTAGAAACGGGGCGAACGAAAGCGTCAATTGGCCGAGAGACTTCTGTATCGCCGGATGCAGCCAGTTTGTTAAGCAGCGACGGGTCGAGTGTGATCTGGAAGTCTCGGGCGAACTTGGAGGAAGAGATGAGGTTGCGAGGAGGGATTGAAGTACCGAGCGGGAGGACCTCTTCTGGCGGTCGATCACCAGAAGATACTGAGGTCGGCGTCAAGGAAGAGAGATGAGAACTGCGAGAGTAGCGCAGGAGGGGTGAGGAGGGATGCAGGGTCGGTCGACCGAAGGAGAGGGCTCGTGGTTTCAGGCATCGACTGTCGGAGATGGGAGCGATAGAGACGACGCGCCTGTTTCGCTCTGAAATAGGTTCGAAGACTTCCTCTCGACTCCTGTTCGTAGCTGCGGCTTGACCGAGTGCAGAGGCAGTGTGCGACAAGGACGAGCGGACGGGCGAGGAGTCGACGGCGATTTGGGCGTACTGGCGGACTCCGGCCCGTCGAGGAGGGAGCTGGTCCATCGAAGGAAGGAGTCGAGCGAGTCAGCCCACGTCCGTTCTACAAGCCAGAGAGACAGGCTGACCTCTATACTGAGAACTCTGAAACTGTGCGAGAGCCGACAGACCACCCATGGGCTGGCCCGGCCTGGAAGGAGAGAGATGGTGCGCGTGAGCGCCTGCGCAGAGAGGGAAGGGCGACATGGGCAAGCGACGATAACGCACCAATGGTCTTTGTGACGGACTGCATCGTGTTGTATGAGACAGTACTCGTCACGAGCTGTCGCGTGCGCTGCTGCTGCTGAATGTTGGATGCCGAAGAAAGGACACGGGAGGGAGGTTCGTTGCTGCCCTCAACGTCGACCTTCCTCCCGAAATGTCTTACGGCTCGCCAGGCTCGTACGCAGGATCGCCCGCAGGCTCACCCGCACCCTTCGACGCGCCCTCGCCCTCCATCAACCTCTCAACAGGCCGTCCTCTCAGCGGCAAGGGCAGCCGAGGGCCCTACAAGAAGCGCAAGAAGGACGGCACCGTCGACGCCCGACCGACCTCGTCTGGCGGCAGGTCGACCACCGGCGGTCCGCACACGCCTGGCGGCGACTTTGACGAGTTCGAGGACGAGACGGGCTTCTCACTCGGCGGAGGAGGGGGCAGCTCGTTGGCGAGGCGACCGAGCTCGAGACGGGACAGCGTGGCTTCTGTCGACGTGGGCCGAGCCAGCAGAGGCGACACGCCTGGGACTCGTCGTCCAGGCACGACAGGAGGCACAGGGCCCGGCACACCTGCTGCTACGCCAGGACCGAGCGGTGCGGCCGACGACGAAGACGACGAGGAGGATGTCGTGGACGACGAGGACGAGCTCAACAGGCTGGACGGAGGCGAAGGCGCGGACGGCGAGGACCAGAGCGAGGTCAGGAGGCGGATCCAGAGAGTCAAGGAGGACCAGATGTACGTCTCTCTTCCTCTTCTTGTCCTGTTTAGAGGACAGTCGTTTGGGAGCGTTGAAACGGTGCGGAGGGCAGGAGGGGGAGGGGGGGGGGGGTCCTGTCGTCGAAAGTCCCGCTGAGCTGACACTCCTTGTACACCCCTCTCGCTCCCGCTTCTCAGTCTTCTGACCGAGCACATGTCGGACGCCCAGCGAGAACGGTTCGATGCCTGGAAGGTCGCCTCCTTCAACCGCCAAGCGGTCAAACGTGTTCGTGTCCCCCCCCCCCCCCCCCCCCCCCCCCCCCCCCCCACTCCCCCTCCCCCCCCCCCCCTCCCTTCCCCCCCCTCCCTCCTT